>SMDT01002050.1:0-481138 GCA_005392925.1 Aquilaria sinensis | reverse complement strand
TTGGGCCCCTTGATAGAGTGAGACTTAGAAAATGCATGGCCATGCTCGGATGAGTTGATATGCGATATCAATGTCATCAGTTTAAGTTAGTCTACTCGGTAATCAAGAAACCAAAGATGGGGCTATACGAGAATGACACATTCCATGTCTCGTGCTTAGTCTTGATATCTTGGACAAAGGGACAATGGCATATATCGGTGATGATCATAAAGGTATAGTCGAATCATCGACAATCTTGTCACTTGGGTAGCAATGATGTGTTGCTAGACACCGCTCATTGCTTATGATCATAAATGTGATTTATGATCATTGCCAACGTGATAAGAGCCTATTGGGCCGCACACATAGAGCAATTTGGATCATTAGAGTGCATGGGCTAATTATTTGGGTTATGGTTTCACTTTAATTTCGTATTAATAATGGGCCCAAAAGTTGAGCCATTATTAAGCCCGAAATTAAATCCTAATTGGATTAGGGCTTTGAAACCCATTAGGCCTGGAAGTTGAGTCTCACTATAAATACAACTTTTAAGTGAGAAATTCGTAGGTCTCCTTGCCCTAGCCTCCCAAAAGGACAGTCGCACTCTTCTCTTGCAATTCCTTGGAGGACGCAAGCTAGCACTGCGACCGCAAGAGAAACGCATCCGCCGGGACGTGGTGGAAACGTGGTGATCCCGAGAGGCTCGTGTGGATACCATAGAGAGCTTGAACATGTCAACTGTTCAGGTTTTGTGATTCGACTCTACAGTTGAGTGAGAGATCTCAACCGAAATTAGGTATGAAAATTTTCGAACACCCGGTTTACCCAGTTTCACTTGGATCCTGGAGGGTTTCGGTTAAATTCCGCTGCGCTGTTTGGCTCCCAAAACCCAACATGAGGTTCTTCAAAATGAGAAGGAGGACGCTGCTGCAAAAGTTGCGAAGGCATTCGACCTCAACTCCAAGCTCCAGGCCAAGGTCGATAAGCTAAAGAATGAGGGAAAGAAGAAGAAGAAGAAGTTGAAGAAGGAGGTCGTGGAGCTCAGGAGAGAACTGGCGGATTTGGACGTGGAGAAGACTAAGTCTGACCAGGCAACTAAGAGGTCTTATCAAGACAGTTTTTACCTAGCTTGTCACCAAGTTCTGTCCAAATTTCCCAACCTCAACATCTCCTTTTTGGCGGCCCTGGACATCCTCGAAGGACCATCTTGGCAATGGTCGAGGGAAGAGTTCCTCAATCTTCCTGCTATTCCTCCTTCGGTGCCTAGAGTTGCTGCCACAGAAAGAGACTCTGGAAGTGAGGACGCGGTAGATGCTGAGGAGTCGGCAGATGCCCAGGACCCTAAATAGGCCTTCTTTTTCTTCTTTTTCTTTTGAAATCCATCTTTTGTACTTTATTAGTGTTAATGAAATTTCTCTTTTTTTTCAGAATTTTGGCTAAGTTCCTTAATGGACTATCTTCAGACGCGAAGGGTGTCATGACCATGTTCGATCAGTAACCCTTCGAAAAACATCATCCTCTGCGAACTTAACCCATGCTCAATTCAGTCAAGTGTCTTTTACACCGATCCCGTCCGATCAACGTCTTTCAGAATAAGTTACCCTTCAGTCATACCCTCGTTAGGACAACCACCTTCGGCGTACATAACATCTTTTCATTTTTGAAAATTTTTCTAAGTTCCGTCATGCATTTTAGGAAATACTCCCCTTCGGCAACCACGTTCGGCCAAAGGAAATATTCATCTTCGGAAGTAACCATCTTCGGTCATACCTCCTTGGTGTTTTTGCACGATTTTCTACTTGAAAATTTTTCTAAGTGTACACTTATGCACTTTTAGGGGATGAGCACCTTCGGTCATCATCCATCGAAGGCAACTATGTTCAGTTGACCATCTCCAACGCAACTTCCATTATAGTTTTACCCCATTTTCTTCAACTATGTTCAGTTGGCATAATTTGGCGAAGACTGACCATTTCCATGAATTCACCCCTTTGACGTAACCATGTTCGGTCAAAAATGGAAATCAATTCGCACAGGCATTTTCAAAAAAAATCCTCATTCGGTTTTTACACCATGTTCGGTCAATCACCCTTAGGGGGAATTGTACAAATTTTTCCTTGGAAAAATTTCTAAGTGTAGAATTTTTTCAAAGAATCTGAATGGCACGTATTTTTCAATTCTCCTCATTCGGTATCGCCGAGCTTGTAGACTCCAGGGCAAACTTCCTCGAGGACCAAATAGGGTCCATCCCAATTTGCCTGAAGTACTCTGTGGGATGGTCTTCGGGCTTCAAACTCAGCTCTTCAGAGAACAAGGTCCCCTTTTTTATCCCTTTTCACTTGACGAGCAAGTTTGTAGCAACGACTACTCTTTGTTGAAAGGCTTTTCTTATGAGTTCGGCCGTCTCTCTATGCTCGTCAATTAGGTCCAACTTAGTCCTTAATCCGAGGTTATTTCCTTCCTCGTCGAACACCTGTATCCTCAAGGATGGTTGTATGACCTCGACAAGAATAATGGCCTCTGTGCCAAACACGAATGAGAAGGGTGTTTCACCCGTGGCCCTTCTCGAAGTGGTTTGGTAGCTCCACAGCACGCTCAGAAGCTCTCCTGGCCATTTTCCTTTTGCTTCTTTTAACCTCCTTTTCAGACCATCTTTTATTGTTCTGTTGGATACTTCAACTTGTCCATTGCTCTGAGGATAGGCCACCGGGGTGAATTGTATTTTAATTCCATCGATTATGAATTCTTGGAACCCTTTATCAATAAAATGGGAACCATTATCGGCTACTATCACCTTCGGAATGCCGAATCTACATATGATGTTTTTCCAGACAAATATCTGTATGTCCTTGGCCGATATCACTGCTAAAGGCTCTACCTCAATCCATTTGGTGAAGTAGTCTATCGCGACTACACAAAATTTCACTCCTCCGGGAGCAGTCGGGAAATGCCTGATGAGGTTGATACCCCATACGGCGAAGGAGCAGGGATAGTTGGCCAAAGTTATCATTTCCGAGGGTAGTCTTTGGACAGGAGCGTGTCTTTGGCAATTGCCGCACTTTTGGACGAACTGCCTTGCGTCCTTCTTCAGAGTAGGCAAGAAACATCCTTGGGCATCGGTTCCTATGTGCAAACCACAGGCTCTCTCATGGACTTCTTTCAAGATCATTTCAACATCCTCTTCACTGATACACCTCTGTAATGGCGTTGCATACCCTTGCCGGTACAGCTCCTCTCTAATCAGGAAGTATCTTCCTGAACGCTTTCGCACTTTGGCTGCTTCAAGAGGGCCCTCGGGGAGTTCCGAGGTTATGAGGTATTTTTTTATAGGGTCCTTCCACCCTTGTCCTGAGGTTGTTACGCTCATTACCACTATACTTGGCTGATGCAGTACCTCAGTAGACTCTTTTGATTTGGCCAAAGTGTCAACCTCCATATTATCTCGCCGAGGAACATTTTCTATATGCACCATGTCGAACTCCTAGATGAGTTTCTTGATGAGGTCATGGTATTTTGCCAAGTTTAGGTCCCTTGTCCGTAGTCCTCTGCCATCTGCCAAACTATGAGCTAAGAATCGCTGTGGGCCTTTAGATTTCTCACACCCACTTTTTTTGCCAAGCGTAAGCCTGCTATGAGGGCTTCATATTCGGTGACATTGTTGTTGAATTCGAATTTGATTGCCTTCATGGCTTCCATTCCTTCGAGTCTATGGAGGATTACTCCGGCTCCTTGATGTTCAAAACCAGAGGCTCCATCAACAAATAGTGTCCACTCAGGTTCATCTTTTTTGAGGTCTTCCAGAGTATCTTCAATTTTTGGGACCTCGGCTATGAAGTCTGCCAATGCTTGGGCCTTTATGGCCCTTCTCGGCTCATAGGTGATGTCATATTCACTGAGTTCAATGCACCACTTTGATAGTCTCCCCGAGTGATCTACCCTCCTCATGACGTCCCGAAGAGGTAGGTTACTTCGGATAGTAATAGGGTGTCCTTGGAAGTAAGGCCGTAACCTTCTACTTGCCAATACTAAGGCATAAATGGCCTTCTACAAAAGAGGGTACCTAACTTCGGCACCATGTAGGGACTTACTCACATAGTATACCGGCCACTGCCTCCCTCCCTCTTCCTTTACAAGCACCGAACTCACTGCTTTTTCGCTTACGGCGAGGTAAAGGATGAGAGGATCTCTATCCTTCAGCTACCGAAGTGTCGGCAGGCGGGTTAGGTAGCTTTTGAGCTCATCCCAAGCCTTTTGGCAATCTTCATTCCAAGGGTGTTCCTCGAAGCTAAAGGTACCTTCATTTTTTGCTGCTTTGGTGGGCACTTTGAAGAACGGTCGCACCGATCCCCATATCTGAAGATGAATCTACTGAGAGAAGTGATTCTCCCAGTCAGCCTTTGCACGTCCTTGATTGTTGTGGGAGTTTGGAATCCTAGCAGGGCCTTGACTTTTTCTGGGTTGGCGTTGATTCCTATTTCCGACACCATGAACCCAAGGAACTTGCCCGCATTCACCCCGAACACGCATTTCTCCAGGTTAAGACGGATTCTGAATTCCCGAAGTCGGTGGAATGTTTCCTTTAAGTCTAAGATATGACTACTAGGTAGCTTGCTTTTAACTATCATATCGTTGACATATACTTCCATATTCCTCCCGATTTGGGTGTCAAACACCTTGTTCATCAGCCTTTGGTATGTAGCCCCTGCATTCTTCAGACCGAAGGGCATTCTGACATAGTAGTAGGTCCCGACTTTGGTGATGAAAGCGGTTTTTTCCTCGTCTTTGGGATCCATCCGAATTTGGTGGTATCCGCTGAAGGTGTCAAGGAAGCTGAGCAGTCCGTATTCGGCGATGGAGTCCACCAATTGATTTATTGGTGGCAAAGGATACGAATCCTTAGGACAGGCATCATTTATGTTTCGGAAGTCGATGCACATTCAGAGTTTATCACTCCCTTCTTTTGTAGCAATGATAACATTGCTAAGCCATTCGGGGTACTTGACCTCTCTTATTACACCTGCTTCCATTAAACCTTGGGCTTCGGTTTTGACAAAGTTGTTCTTATGCACCGATAGGCTTTGCTTTTTTTGTCGAACGAGCTTCACCTCTAAGCACACTTTAAGGCTACGTTGTATTATGCGAGGGTCTATCCCAGGCATGTCCTTCGGAGAGTAGGTGATTGCCAAAGGCTATCGCCTCTATCTGGCCGAACTCCCTGCCACAAGAATGGCCAGAAGAAACTGGCGCTACCCGAGAAAAGGTGGGATCATACACCTCGGGAGATAGCCGAAGAGCTCCGGGCCCGGCACGCCAGGAAACTTGAGGATACTACTTACCCACCGAGGTTGTAACAGATCGCCTTCAGAAAAGAGGCACCAGCTATCACGGGCCGAACATGATCTCCCCGAAGGCGGAACTCCCTGAAGCTGGGAACCCCCGAACTGAGTGCGTGTTTTCCGAAGAGGCACCGTCCGTACCAAAGGACGACCTCGCCCAAGGACCTCGGGAGTACGGCAGGAGCATTTAAGGAAGCATTTAAGGAAGCCTCTGACACGTCCTTTCACAGACGTCATAAGCTGCCTCAAAAGGCGCTCTGACATGCTGGCGCTGTCAAAATCACAACATGGCCCATCTCAGCACAAGGCTCAAGGCAACCTACTACCAGCTATCTGTCCCCTACGCCTAGAAACTCAAAGAACATCTGACCGAACATGTGTCGCGATCTGAACGGGCTAGGCACTCCTATAAATACCAGGAAATAAATACTTGGCGGGGGCGATTTTGGTAAAAAAAGGTCTGACTCCCAGACTCTGAGAAAACCACCAGGCGAGACTCTTCAGCCCCTTTGTGCTATTTCCTCTGCCTTTCCTCAGCCACCACTGACTTGGGCGTCGGAGGCTCCCCCCCGGAAACACATTCCGGGGGCCTCCTAACCCTTTGTTTCTGGACTTTCAGGCACACTCCCTTGGGCGAACCATCCTCCAGGCGTTCTTCCTCCTAGAAGTCTCTCCACCAGTCATCATGACTCTAAACGATGAGGCCCTCGGCCATCATTTAGCGCCGTCTGTGGGAACCCGCTCTGAGATCGCCGTCGTTGAAACTCAGCGTTCTAAGGACAAGGGGCTCTCAAAGTCCCCGTCCGCGCCTGAGACACAACCGGCTGCTGAGCAAACGCTCCCAGAGATTTCTGTGCCCGAGGAAGACCGCCCTCTAGTAATCACTATGAACTTCCTGAAAGACTTTCAGCGTTCGGTCGTGTCTAAAATGGCACAGCAGATCGACCGAAGGTGGCCACAGCAAGCACAGACCCAGAGACCTCCCTCACCAGCACGCCCTCGGGAGAAAAGCCCAAAGTCTACTCATTGCAGTTTGGGAAGCGGAGATTCGCGCGAAGAATCGTCCACAGAAAATACTGCCCTCGGGAAACAGCCTGTGGAGCAGAAAAGGTCTGAGTGACCGAGGGTCTTGCAGCAAAGAAGTTCGCTGCCTGAGGCGAGGTCCCTGTCCCCTCAGTACTGAACTCGCTACCCGAAGAGGCGCCGGCAATCTCCCTTCCCTGAAGAAGGGCCTAGTGCCGCAGTGCTTATGGAGAGGATATTAGCACGGCTAGATAGGGTGGAGAAACAAGTGGCCAGAAAACCCGTTTGGGCCAGACTCTCGGGAACATTCTGCGAAGATGACTCCCCATTCATTCAGGCCGTTGTTGAGGCAGCCATGCCAGGTGACTTCAGAGTACCTCGGTTGGAGATTTATGATGGCCGTACTGATCCACAGGCCCATCTGACGAAGTACATACGCAGCATGATAATGCACGGTGCTGACGACGCTACCATGTGCAAGTGCTTCGAAGTCACCCTCACTGGGCCAGCAACTGCATGGTACAATTCACTGCCTTCAGGGACCATTACTGAGTTCAAGGAGTTGTCCACGGCCTTCACACAGCAATTCATTGGGAGTCGACCTACTGCGAAGATGCCTGTCCAGATGTTCGACATAGAGCAGAGGAACGGAGAAACCATCCGAGACTATGTCGAAAGATTCAATAGGGAAGCTCTGAGCATCCCAGACTTCCGGCCCGAAATCCGCATTCTTGCCATGACACGGGGCCTTCGGCGAGACTCGCAGCTATTCTACGAGTTCTCAAAGGACCCCCCGGAGACCCTCGGACAATTTTACCGAAGAGCAGAACAGCACATGACCGCCGAGGAACTAAGAATGGCTGGGCCAAAGTCTGATCACCACCGCGCCGAAGGGTCCAATCAGCAAGCTCGGCATCCGACCGAACAAGCAGGACGACCTCGGAGGATGCGGGGAAGGAAACCCCAAAGTTTCACACCATTGAGCACTACACGGACCAACATTCTCATGGCGCTGGAAAGGCAAGGGACGCAGATTCGGCGACCAAGGGCCATGACCGCCGATAATAAGAAAAATGCAAAAAAGTTCTGCCAGTTTCATCGTGACCACGGTCATGACACGGAAGACTGCTTCCAGCTGAAGAAGTACATAGAGTCGCTGATAAAGCAGGGCCAACTTCGGAAATATCTGCGGATGCCATCCCCGAAAGGCAGAAAAGTAGAGGAAGAAAGGGTCGAAGATGAGGACTATGACTCCGACAGGCGGAGAAACCGAAGTCCAAAAAGGCGCCCTCCACCTCCGGCAGGGGTTATCCAAACAATCACCACGGGGCTCCCATCCTCGGAAAGAAAGCGGATGGCCAGAGAAATTGCAGTCACGGAATATCAAAATCCAGCAAAGAAGCTGGACCGCAAAAATGGATCCACCATCCTCTTCCCCCACGACGATCCGCTGCTGATCATGGCGAGGATAGGGAACTGGGACGTCAAAAGAGTGCTACTTGATGACGGATCAAATGCGAACGTCCTATTCTCGCACTTACTGCCGAGCTTGGGCATCTCCAGCAGCGAGCTTAAGCCAGTCACCTCGCCCACCTTCGGGGTCGGACCATCTGAACTGCCCGTTCTCGGATGGATCGACCTCCCATTGATGATGAAAGGGACTTCGGTAGACGGAGCAGCTGAGTTGTACGCCTCCACAATGGCGAGGTTCATCGTCATGGACGTCCCGTCCTCGTACAACGCCATCCTTGGAAGGCAGACACAGGGAAACCTGCACATTCGCCCTGATGTGAAGTACTTGACTGTCACATTCGCCACCAAGGATGGAGATGCAGAAATCTTCATAGACCAGGCCGAGGTGAGAAAGGTGTTTGTGAAAGCACGAAAGGCCCCGGCGAGCAACTTCGCACAAACAATGGAGGCAAAGGCTCCAGAAAAAGGCAAAGAAGAAGATCTCGCAAAAGCAGAAATGGAAACAGTAGAACTTATCCCAGGACAATCTACCCGAATAGGGAAGAGCTTGGCCGAAGGTGAGAAGGAAAACCTTGTATCCTTTCTGCTGAAAAATAAAGATCTGTTTGCCTACTCGCCGAAAGATATGCCAGGGGTAAACCCTGGCATAATAAAGCATAGCCTCAAAGTAAGCCTGAAAGCAAAACCTGTCCGGCAAAAGAAACGAAGCATCTCGGCCCACAAGAGCAACTTTGTCAAAACCGAGGTCCAGCGTCTGTTAGACGCCGAAGTCATCAGGGAGGTGAAGTACCCCGAATGGTTAAGCAACGTGGTCATTGCCACAAAAGAAGGTAGCAGCAAACTCCGGATGTGCATCGACTTCAGAAACTTGAACGATGCTTGCCCAAAAGACTCATACCCTCTGCCGCCAATAGATCAACTGGTAGATTCAACCGCCGAATATGGGCTCCTTAGTTTCCTAGACGCCTTCAGTGGCTACCATCAAATAAGGATGGACCCCAAAGATGAAGAAGAAACCGCCTTCATCACCGAGGGAGGAACATACTGCTATGTCAGAATGCCCTTCGGGCTAAAAAATGCAGGAGCCACCTACGAAAGGTTGATGAACAAGGTCTTTAAAGACCAAATGGGGAGAAACATGGAGGTGTATGTTGATGATATGATAGTCAAGAGCAAACTGCCTAGCTATCACGTTGCAGACCTAGAGGAAACCTTCCAAAAGCTCAGAGCCTTCGGGATTCGGCTCAATCCTGAAAAATGCATCTTCGGGGTAACCTCAGGAAAATTCCTTGGATACATGGTATCCGAAAGAGGCATTGACGCTAATCCCGAGAAGATTAAGACGCTGCTTGAGTTCCGAACTCTTGCCACAGTTAAAGACGTGCAGAGGCTCACCGGAAGAATAACCTCTCTGAGCAGGTTTATTTCCAGGTACGGAGATAGGTGTCGACCCTTCTTCAAAGTCCTCACAAAGGCAGCAAAGATGGAAGGCGACCTCGGAAGGAATGATCTTCCTTGGGACGAAGATTGCCAAAAGGCCTGGGAAGAACTCAAAGTCTACTTGGCTAGCCTGCCGACTCTGCGACAACCTCGGGAGGGAGAGCCCCTCGTTTTGTACCTCGCCGTCACGGAGAAAGCTGTAAGCTCGGTCCTCGTGAAAGAAGAAGGGCCAAAGCAATGGCCAGTCTATTACGTCAGCAAATCCCTGCATGGCGCCGAAGTCAGGTACCCTTTGCTTCAAAAAGCTATATACGCCTTGGTGCTTGCAGGGAGAAGGCTACGACCATACTTTCAGGCTCACCCCATCATCGTTCGAAGTAGTCTACCACTACGGGATGTTATGAAAAAAGTTGATCATTCGGGAAGGCTCTCTAAGTGGTGCATAGAGCTTGGCGAACACGAAATCATATATGAACCTCAGAAGGCCATAAAAGCTCAAGCACTAGCAGATTTTATCGCCGAAATACCCACCACTAAGGAAAGCCATTTGGATCCAAACGGAGGTAAGCTGGAGTGGACCTTGCATGTTGACGGAGCCTCGGGATCCGAACACCAGGGAGCTGGAGTCCCCGAAGCCATTTGGATCCAAATGGAGGTGAGCCAGAGTGGACCTTGCATGTTGACAGAGCCTCAGGATCCGAACACCAGGGAGCTGGAGTAATTATCAGAGGACCCGAAGGCCTAGCGGTAAAGAAGGCTATCAAGTTCAGCTTCAGCGTCACTAACAATGTGGCTGAGTATGAAGCCCTCATAGCGGGATTACGCTTGGCCAGAAGGATTGGCGTGAGAAACTTAAAGGCTCACAGCGATTCCCAGCTGGTAGTTCGGCAGACGGCAGGAGATTATGGGGCGAAGGACCCAATCTTGGCAAAATACCACGAGCTGGTAGCAAAGCTCATCCAAGAGTTTGACGCCGTACGGATCGAAAATGTACCTCGGCGGAATAACACTGAGGCAGATTGCTTGGCGAAGTCAAAAACATACACCGAGGTGCTAGATCACCCGAGCATCTCAGTGCTGAGCATAGCGACCTCGGGAAAAGGATGGAAAGATCCCATAAAGAGATACCTCGCAGAAAATGTGCTACCCGAAGACCTCGGCGACGCTGCAAGACTGCGAAGACGCTCCGGCCGATTCTTCCTGATTGGCGAAGAGTTATACCGACAGGGATATGCAAACCCGCTGCAAAGATGCGTGGATGAAGAGGATACTGAAATGGTCCTTGAAGAGGTCCACGAAGGCATGTGTGGTTCACATATTGGAACTGATGCCCTTGCGGCGGTGATACTTCGCCAAGGATACTTCTGGCCTACCCTGAGAAAGGATGCAAGGCAGTTCGTCCGAAAATGCGGAAGTTGCCAGAGACATGCGAACATCCAGAGGGCACCCTCGGAAATGGTAACCTCGGCAGACTATCCTTGGCCCTTCGCTGTCTGGGGTATAGACCTTATTGGGCCACTCCCCTCAGCGCCCGGAGGCGTGAAATTCTGCGTGGTAGCAGTAGACTATTTCTCCAAATGGGTCGAGGCAGAACCCCTAGCAACTATCTCGGCAAAAGAAGTGCAAAAGTTTGTATGGAAGAACATAGTATGCAGATTCGGCATACCGAGGGTACTAGTGGCTGATAATGGATCCCAATTCATAGACAAAGGATTCCAGGAATTTATCAGCGACCTCGGAATAAAGATGCACTTCGCCCCAGTAGCTCACCCCCAAAGCAACGGGCAGGTGGAAGTATCTAATAGGACCATAAAAGATGGCCTGAAAAAGAGACTGGGGGAAGCAAAAGGGAAATGGCCAGGAGAACTCCAAAGCGTATTATGGAGTTACCGAACGACGCCCCGAAGAGCCACAGGGGAGACTCCCTTCTCACTCGTCTTCGGTACAGAGGCTATTATCCCAATAGAGATAGTTCAACCTTCAGTACGGGTGCAAGTATTTGATGAAGGTGGAAACGACCTCGGCCTCAGAACCAAGCTCGACCTCGTCGGCGAACACAGAGAAATAGCCGAGCTGAGAAGAAAAGCTTTTCAGCAAAGAGTGGCCGCGGCTATAAACTTACGGGCCAGGCCAAAAGAAATCAAGAAAGGAGACCTCGTTCTCCGAAAGGCTGACTTTGCGCCCCGAAGGCCATCCCACGGAGTACTTCGCGCAAACTGGGAAGGACCTTATCTGGTCCTCGCCGAAGTACGAAAAGGCGTGTACAAACTTGGCGATGCCGAAGGCGTAGAATTGAAAAACACTTGGCATTCAGACGCCTTGAAAAAATTCTACGCCTAAGCTTGAGCGAAGGAATCATACTGTACGAAAAATATTCTAAGTACAGAAGTGTCTTGAGAAAATTTCTTAAGTGCAGAATTGTACAGAATTCCGTGAAGATGCTCGCCACAAGCGCAGATATGACTTTTCGAAGTCCCTTGAGCCATCACGCTCGGGAAAGATGGGAAAATCTTCCAGCGGTACTCGCCGTAATAAGCACAAATATGACTTTCCGAAGTCCCTTGAGCCATCACGCTCGGGAAAAATGGAAAACAAAAATTCTCGCAAAAGGTTTCTTAAGTCTCTTGAGCGAACATGCTCGGGACAAGGGGAAATGAAAAATTTTTGACTAAGGGGTTTCCGAAGTCCCTCGAGCGAATGTGTTCGGGACAAAATGGAAATGCAAAAACCTGCAAAAAGACTTAGTCAAATTTTTCAGACTTTCCAAAAAGCCTCTTGAGCGAACAGGCTCGGCCAATGGAAAGATCTTTCACAGTTAGTCAAGTTTCTTTGATCGCAGGTTTTCCGAAGTCTCTTGAGCAAATGTGTTCGGGGCAATGGAAATAAAGAAATTTGCAAAAACACTTGGCCAAAAAAGATCTTCAATTACAAGAAAGCTAGCTTACAAAGAAGAAGTGCCTGAAGAAGGAGTACAAAAATCAAGAAGAAAAGGGAAAATGAGCCCTAAAACAGCCTAAGGGTTCTCGGCGTCCCGAGAGCCACCCGCTTCCCCATCCTTTCCCACCACCTGCAGCGCTGGAAGTGAGGGAGGAAGATTCAGGTGCTCGATTTTTGACCAGGAGCACCAAGGCCCCTCGGGAATGTTCAGAGCCTCCAAAAAAGAGAGGTCCAGACCTGGGAACCTCTCAAGAACTTGATGCCGAGCAAGGCAGAATCCGTCCTGGAACGCGACCTTGTTCATTTGGTCGGACTTGTCCTTCTCAACCTCAAGGTCCTCGAGCTCGTCCTGCAGATCCGCAACCTCCTTCTTCAGAGCCTTTATCTTCTTCTTTTCAGACTCCTTCTTCAAAGACTTGACCTCGGCTTGAAGGGCGCTCTTCTCAGACAAGAGCGTGACTATGAGATTGTCACCAGCTGACTTATCTTTGAGAAGGTCTTGGTTTGCAGCAAGCATCCCCGCCACTTGATCGCGGAGGTCAGCTATCTTCAGGGAGGAGTCCTTCTCAAAGTCTTCCTTTTCCTTCTGGAACTCCTCCCGAAGGGCAGCAACTTCCTCCTTCGCAGCATCTGCCAGCTGCTGGTTCTTGGCAGTCAATTCCGAGCACGTGGCTTTCGCCTTTTCTAGGGCCTCTAAGGCTGAAGCTCGGAATGCCGTTTTCCTGGCCACCCGAACTCGGAGAAAGCCGGCGTACCCCATCAGCTGTGAAAAGATGAACGCAAGGTCAGAAAGAGCCAAGCACTCAGGTAAAATTGAAGGGAAAAGGGTGTGGAGAGCATACCTGAGCAGCATGCTCGGTGACTTTCGCGGCGAGGGTGTCATCGCTCGGATGAGCCGCCGCAATAGCCTTGAAGGAGGCCTCTGTAAGCATCCCCTTCGAAATCTGCTTTGCCATTTCAGGACAGTCCTCGGAGTGCAAGTTCATGTCCTCCGTGAATGACCAGAAAGGCTCTTTGGGTATCTTCCCTTGCGGGACTTTCGCGTCGCGAAGGGCCCGCGCCTTCGCATGTTCGGCCGCCCAGTTCGGGGTAAGCAACTCCCCTGCAGGGCGAAAAAGAGAAGCAGGTCAGAGACAAAGGAAATTTCAGAAAAACAAAAGAGCCATACTTGTTCTGAAAACAACAAACCTGGCGGTACTTCGACCACAACGTCCTCGGAGTCCTGAGATTCCTCGGTCGAAATCCCCTTGCCTTTCTTCCTGCGCCGTTCCTCGGCAGAAGGAGCCTCTACCATGGCCTCTAGAAGGGCCTGCGGCGCGGAAGGGCCCTGGGGAGGGACGTCAGCGGAAGGGACCTCGGTAGCGGCAGGGACTTCGGCAGCAGCCTCAGACGCCGGAATCTCGGCTGTCCCAGGCTCCTCGGCAGCCTCCTCGAAAATTTCTTCTAGAGGAACCTGGGCAGTTCTCTTTGCCCGTTTCCCCGAAGGCCCAGCGCCAATAGACTTCCCCCTTCGGGAAGCCGCCTTCTTCGTCTGATCGCCCATCTCCACTTGGCCGGAGAAAAGGGACTTGTAATACGCGGCAGTCCCGTCGCGCATCTCTGAAAAAGAAGAGAAATATGAGCGTAAGTCCGAGGAAAAAACAGCAAGGGAGTAGAAGACAACTCATTTTTTATAAGCGTTTCGAAAGAAATTTCCTCCTTAAGAAGCTTGACCAACCAGGAATCCTTCCCGGCAATGGCAGGAGCTGGCATCTCGAGGTCTGTCTCGTGCTCCTTCACCACCTTTAGCTCCCAAAGGACCTCTTCGGTCATCAACTTCTAGTTGATAGGAAAAGGGTAAAGGGCGCGCGGAGCGACCTCGGGAGCCCAGTCAGAGACAGCCCGAATACGGCCGTCGAAGTCCGCAAAAGTGGAAGCCAACTCTGGAGTCAGCAACAACCTCGGATCAACGACGTCCACATCTAACTTTCCCTGAGCCCACTTGGTCGGAACATACGACCAGGCCTCCTCCATCTTCAGGAAAAAGAATTTCTGTTGCCACCCCCGCCAGCTGTCCTTAGTGGCGAAGGTGAACATGAATTTTTTGCTCCCGGATCCCCGAGGTAGCAAGAAATAGAAGCCACCCTTCGGGACCACAAAGAGCTTGTAGTACTGCATGAAGATTATAAAATGGGGTTTTATCCCGAACACGCCACACATGCAGAGGTAGGCGTTAAAATAGCAGAACGAGTTCGGGGGAAGCTGGTTCACAGCAATGCCATGAAATTGGCAGAACTCGCAAACCATCTTCGGGGGAGGATACCGAAGTCCGGCCTTCAGCTGGGCTCGGAAAATGGTAACCTCGTTACTATGGTTTGAAAAAGCATAATGGCTAGAGCGAGGCAGCCTTGTAATGGCGTAAGAGGGAAGAAAGAACTTTTTCTTCCACCTCTCTAATTTTGCGGGGGTGGTGCAACAAGGATGGGCTAAAAGAGGCTGCCAGCTCTCAGGGATAGGCATTTTCGACATGAAAACGAGTTCGGAAATGGGAAGAAAATAGTTTCCAGAAAAAACTCAAAAGAACAGAGGGATCAAAACACTCTGGAAAACAAAAACCCACCAAAAGATTTGCCAAAGTCTGAGGACGCCGTCGTGAAAGTTGGCTGAAAAAAGCTCTGATTAAGGCAGCTCCGCCACAGAAAGCAAGAAAGTACAAGAACAGGGGAAAAGCAGAGGAAAGAGCAGAAGTAAAAGCAAATGGGACTTATGATGGAATGGGCTATTTATAGGCCAAAGGTGGGTAACCGAAACATCGTCATAAGTACCCTTTGGAGGCGAACCGTCGCCGTAACTGCCCTCTGCACCTGAAAAGGCGCGCCCTCTGTAACCGACACGGCTCTCCTCAATGGCAAACCGCCACGTGTTAATCACCGCGCCAAAGCAGGGGACACGTCTTCTGACATCCCTAAAAAGCTGGGACGCATCGCTTAGACTGACATGCTTGGCCATCAGACGCGACGTTACACAGACCTGCAAGAAGAAAAAGCAGGTTACCTCGAGGACACCAAGAGACAGGCTACAGCCGAACAGCCCATGAGCTTCGGGCAGTTGGTGTATCTTCGGCACAGGCTCCGCCTCGAAGACACCAAAGAACAGGCCAAGGCCGAACAGCCCATACCTTCGGGCAAGAGGTGTATCCTCAGAACAGGTTGAGCTTCCTAAGAGACTCCCAAGAACAACCTCGGAAAGAGATGCAAACCCGAAGTCTTCACTTCGGCTTTCCAAAGGGGGGCATGTGATAGCCAAAGGCTATCGCCTCTATCTGGCCGAACTCCCTGCCACAAGAATGGCCAGAAGAAACTGGCGCTACCCGAGAAAAGGTGGGATCATACACCTCGGGAGATAGCCGAAGAGCTCCGAGCCCGGCACGCCAGGAAACTTGAGGATACTACTTACCCCCCGAGGTTGTAACAGATCGCCTTCGGAAAAGAGGCACCAGCTATCGCGGGCCGAACATGATCTCCCCGAAGGCGGAACTCCCTGAAGCTGGGAACCCCCGAACTGAGTGCGTGTTTTCCGAAGAGGCACCGTCCGTACCAAAGGACGACCTCGCCCAGGGACCTCGGGAGTACGGCAGGAGCATTTAAGGAAGCATTTAAGGAAGCCTCTGACACGTCCTTTCACAGACGTCATAAGCCGCCTCAAAAGGCGCTCTGACACGCTAACGCCATCAGAATCACATCATGGCCCATCTCAGCACAAGGCTCAAGGCAACCTACTACCAGCTATCTGTCCCCTACGCCCAGAAACTCAGAGAACATCCGACCGAACACGTGTCGCGATCTGAACGGGCTAGGCACTCCTATAAATACCAGGAAATAAATACTTGGCGGGGGGCGGTTTTGGTAAAAAAAGGGCTGACTCCCAAACTCTAAGAAAACCACCAGGCGAGACTCTTCAGCCCCTTTGTGCTATTTCCTCTGCCTTTCCTCAGCCACCACTGACTTGGGCGTCGGAGGCTCCCCCCGGAAACACATTCCGGGGGCCTCCTAACCCTTTGTTTCTGGACTTTCAGGCACACTCCCTTGGGCGAACCATCCTCCAGGCGTTCTTCCTCCTAGAAGTCTCTCCACCAGTCATCATGACTCTAAACGATGAGGCCCCCGGCCATCAGTAGGCAAACAGATCTTTGTTCATTAACAGAAAAGATACAAGCTTTTCCTTGTCTCCTTTGGCTGGTTGTTTCCCTACTTGGGTATTTCGGCCTGGGACAAGTTCTACATCTTGTGTTTCTATTTTTTCAAGGTTTCTTGTTCTTTCTAGTCTTGTCTCTTCTTCGAGCATGGTCTTTTCTCCCGAAGTCTGTGCATGGATCTTCATTGGACTTTGTCTTGCTTTCACGAAGACTTTCCTTACTTCGACTTGGTCAATGAATATCTCTGTGTCGCCCTCCTTCGTGCTGAAGGTGACTGTCAAGTACTTGACATCTGGGCGAATATGGAGATTCCCTTATGTCTACCTTCCAAGGATGGCATTATATGAAGAAGGGACATCTATGATGAAGAACCTCGTCATTGTGGAGCCAAAGAGCTCTTTCTTGCTCTGAACCGAAGTTCCTTTTATCATCAGAGGTAGGTCGATCCACCCAAGGACAGTGAGTTTGAACAGACCCACCCTGAAGTTAAGGGAGGTGACAAGTTTGAGATTGCCTTTTAAGATGCCCAAGTTTGGCAGGAGGTGTGAGAACAGCATGTCGGCATTGGAGCCATCATCGATGAGTACTCTTTTGACATCCTAACTCCCTATCCTTGCGATGATTAGGAGGGGATCGTCATGAGAGAATTTCACGGTAGACCCATATTTCCGAACAAGCTTGTTCGATGGGTTCCCGAACTCCATCATTGAGATTTCCCGAACTTTCCTTTTGCTCTTGGCCGAGTGTATCCCAGTGGTGCTTGTTTGAATCACTCCAGCCAAGGGTGGTGGATGCTTTCTAGGACTTCGGTTCTGACATCGATCAGAATCATAGCCATCATCTTCTGGTTTTCTTTCGTCTTCCCTCCTCCCCTTTAGGGAGGGCATCCGTAGGTAACGTCGAAGTTGGCCCTACTTTATTAAAGACTTGATGTACTTCCTTAGCTGGAAGCAATCCTCAGTGTCATGCCCATGGTCCCGATGGAACTGGCAGAACTTCTTCATATTTTTCTTGTTTTTCGAGGTCATGGCCTTCAGGCGTTGAATAGGGCTCCCTTGCCTTTCCATGGCCAGTAGTATGTTTGTTCTTGTGGTGTTCAAGGGGGTGAACGTCATTGGCTTCTTGCCCCTTTGTTTCCGAGGTCTACCTCCACCGTCGGCTAGATACCAAGGTTGATGGCTTGGACCCTCGGAGCAAATATGGTTAGACTTTGGCCCTCCCATCCTTAGTTCCTCAGCAGTCATATGTTGTTTTGCCCTTCGGTAGAATTCTCCAAGGGTGTCCGGGGGATCTTTGGAGAACTCGTAGAAAAGCTATGAGTCCCTCTAAAGTCTCCTGATCATTGCGAGGATATGGATTTCGGGGAAGAAGTCCGGCACACTTAGGGCTTCCTAATTGAACCTTTCAACATAGTCGCGAATGGTTTCCCCATTCCTTTGCACTATGTCGAACATCTGGACAGGCATCTTCGCCGTCGGCCTACTTCCGATAAACTGCTGAGTGAATGCGGTAGACAACTCCTAGAAACCCATTATCGTTCCAGGGGCGAGGGAGTTATACCACGAAGTCGCTGACCCGGAGAGAGTAACTTCAAAACACTTGCAGAGGGTGGCATCATCAGCACCATGCAACACCATGCTGCGTCTATACTTCGTTAGGTGGGCTTGAGGGTTGCTACGCCTATAATATGTTTCCAAGCATGGTACTCGGAAGTCACTTGGCATGGGTGCCTCCACTACTGCGCGGATGAAGGGTGACTCTTCTCCGGTGAAGGTCTCCGACAACCTTGACGAAACAGGCTTATGAGAAATCTGCCTTTCTACTTTTTCTAGCCTCTCCAGGATCTTCTCCATGAGGGTGGTAGTACCAGTTTCTTCTCGTTGCTTAGTGACCTCCGGCAACGAAGAGCGACGTCTCCTTTTTAGGGAGTAACTTCGTCGGCGTGGGGATTGTGACTTCTTATCCAGTGATGAACCCCGCCGATAGGAAGTTTTGGGCCATTTTGACACCGTTTCTCCAGCACGACTACCTCTGGTGGGTACGTCCTCCGTTGAGGACTCGTCACGGACGTCCCCACTTCCTGAACTCCAGTGAATAAATTTAGGACTTCTCTCTCAGCAAGCAACTGGCGAAGAGGTCCGAGGTTGAGACCACTAGCTGTTGTGTCATCTCAGTCACAATAGTGCACTGGAAACCGCACAGGAAGCTCATCGTGACCGTTAGAGAATGTTCATCCTCAGGCAAAAAAGTCCCTACGGCGGGTTGTTCAGTCACCGGTTGAGTTTTCGGCGCGGACAGGGGGACTTTGGGAGTCATTTGTCCTTAGAACGTCGGGTCTCAACGGTGGCGACCTGGGAATGAGTTCCCACAGACGGCGCCAAATGATGCCCATTGGCATCCTCGTTGTGTGACATAGTGGCCTGAAGTGGGGACTTCCAGTATGAAGGAGTCTGAATGAAAAACTTCCGATATGATAGTGGCTGCAAAACTTAGGAAAACAAGGGTTAGAGACTCCCCGGAATGTGTTTCCGGGGGAAGAGCCTCCGATGCCCAAGTCAGTATTTGGGAGGAGTAGAAAGTGGAGAGCAAGGAGTAGAGAGTTCTGTGTCCCCCTTACCAAGGTCACTCCCAGGTATTTAGAGGAAGGCGTAAGGAGGAGGCCGTTTGGCACAACCCACTTAGATTATGACACGTGTTCGGCCGGATGCGATCCGTACCTCTGTAGATGGGTATCTCCTGCTGGCCCTAGCCTGTTTTGGCCAGAGGTCAAAGCCATGTGGGAGGTCTTTGTGTCAAGGGCATGTTGCGAGGTCTCTTTATCAAAGGCTCCTTAACCATTTTTGTCTTATCTCCGTAAGACCCATTTGGGGAACAAGACCCCTTTAGGGTATGAGACCCCTTCGGTTAGATATCATCACCGAGGACCATCAAGATAAATCCTTCAGCAGAACGGGGCACCTTCAGGAGACATTCTCCCTTGTCGAGGATGGGGAGTTAATTTTTCGAGGTCGGTAGGTTCGTAAAATCCGATGGTGGTAGTGGACCACCTTTCCGGGGTCAATCCCGTTATTCCCCGAGGGCAGTGGTGGGTCACCAAATTAAGGGATCAAGGATAGTGTGGGCTCCCTCTTTCCTGAGGTTGGTTAATCGTCCTTTCCGAGGATGGTGCTGGTCCTCCCCGAGGGTGGTGCTCATCAGACAACTTGGGAATTATAAGGGTAATAGCCCTTTGGCTATCAAAAACCCAAAGGTCACACAAAAACCTATGACCCCCTAACTCCGGAGGATACCCCTTAACCATTTCATTGGTGAAGATAATATTCCTCCCAGTAGTTTTAATAAATCTCATCTCATCCATCAAAAGTCCTTTACATTCCTAACTTAACAACCATGCTCAAGGAGATGATAGAAATAATAGCACCAGTATCAAACATAATCCTAATACTACCATCCTGAACATGTTGCTCATCCCTAAACAGCAAACCTTAGTAATATCTAATTCTTGCTTTTCAACGGGTTTTTCGTAATGAATTACTTCTTATAACAAAACATAAGCATGCATGAACACGTCAGAGATTTGGAATGTCCCTTTGATGAATTGCTTTTCAATTTTGACGATTGGTTGCTCAAATTTCAAATTCCATCTCACCTTTAAGTTTTTAAGTAATCAATAATTATGGTCTCTTCCATACTTTGAAACGGCTGTCATTCCATTCTGGCAAGAAACTTTCTCCTTCCTAATGGATGTCGACAGTAACTAATTAACAGTACGTAACACTGTTTTAGTTGACCAATATTGCATGATGAATGATTACAGCATGTTGGTTTTTTTTATCTTATGGAGCTGACAAGCCATTTTGATTTTGGAAATGATAATCTTTCATTTGGGACATTCAATTTTTTGTGGCAGGAAGTGACTGCGGGTCCTGAGAATAGAACTGCAACATCCAACAACAAGTTTCTAAGGGTTAATCTCATTCGAGATTTTGCTGGATACACCAATATTCCCACATTTGAATATTTTTATCTTGTCATCCCAAGGCAGGTATGCTATTTTCCGGACAAACATTATGATGATCTGCAAATTACTAACTATAATTTTATTATGGTACAATTACATGTAAATTGCCTGCATGACATTTTCGAAAGTAGTAAGAAAATGGAGTAATACAAATATGAAGGTTCCTGTTCTACGAAGGATTAAACATGTATATATCTGAGAAAAATTGTCCAAAATTTTCTGGTTTTTGAATTTTCTGAATTATCAAAAACAAGTGAACAATTGAGGTTCGCTAAGTGGCTTTCTGCTTATTAAATTCTGCATATCGTGTCTTTGTAGGATGCTTACTCTAGGTTTCTCATGGTAGCCTTTAAACAGAAGTATGTTTCATGATGATATATTCTGACACTTGTACCTGTTCTTTTTTTTTTTTTTCCTGAAAAACTATTTAACCTTTTTTTTGTTATCCTTGTAGTAGTAGAAAGCGGATAAAGACATTCTATTCCGTAATTTTAATAGCTGTAGTACTTATAAAGTCAGTTCATAACTTGTGGACTAGACAGAGGTTGTGTATGGATAATAAAAAACCACAGACGACAATCAAATCCCTGAATGACAGGGTAAAAATTCCATATTTGTCTCTGTTAATATTGTCTGAAATGTTGCTTACTCAGTAGCTTCTGGTCAACAAAATGTTTGTCTAACATGGGGGAGAAGAAGAAACGTATGACCTATAACAAACATATCTTTTACCTCTTTTAGCCAAAATTTTCTGTAGAATATGTGTATTTGTACATTATCTACCAAATACGCTCAGACGTTCTGTTACTGAATATTTACCTTCTGTGCGTAGGGCATGTCTGGTCAGCCACAGAATTTGGTAACTAACTTTTCTATGTGGATGCTACTTGAAAGAGTGAGGCTTACTTTAGATGGTATTGAATGCAACAAAATTGGAGTGAGCTATGGGGCTTTCAATGGTCAACCAAACTTTTGTTCCTCACCATTTTGGAGTTGCTTGCACAACCAGTTGTGGAACTTCTTGGAAGTGAGTGAACATCATCACGTGTTAAGTCTTCTAGCAGTCTCTCACATTCTGTTACATATTTTCAAGTGAAACAATTTAAATGTGAGCGCTTCTGCAGTTTTTCTGCAGTTAGTCATGTACAATTTACATTCAACTCTTTAGAATTTGCAGCAATACTATTTGCTTCTTAGATACTACAACTGATGAGATTTTCTTATTGTGCTTTGAATTTAGTAAAAGCTCATTTTGTCATTGATAGGCTGACCAGAATCAAATCAGCCAGAAGCAAGTGCCACTTTATGGTGTGCAAGGAAGGTTTGAAAGAATAAATCATAAGCCCGTATGCTTCTGAATATACCATCTGATAGTTTCAATTTTGGTATAGACGACTGGGTCTCATTCATTCTCAGTTGGCGTCAATTGTGATGGCTTAATTTTCCTTTTTCTCATTTGTTATTGTCAGGTAAATTCTTCTTTATAAACTTGATGTAGTTTCTATTTACTTCATTACCAATGTTAATCAATTGGTTAATTGAGAATAATGGACCTTGGAACACCATAACGGAAACTTCTTAAAGTGTACTGTCCTCTTCATGAACGAAGAAATTATTTCCCTTTCATATCATAGGTGATGAAAAGAAACTTCTTAAAGTGCTGTGAATGATGGTTTTGTATCCATGGTCGTGAGGCTTTGTTTTGTTGTAAGGAAGGTGTATTGGCATGTTTACAGGTCCCTCAAGATCAAGGGGCTCTCTGATGCCATTTTGTTGGGTATTAAGGCAAAAAAGCAAGTACATGAGAGCAAGGGACAGCTGGAAACCACACACATTTTATTGAGCAACAAGGCTCTAATTTATAGATACGAAAAACTAACAACCAAAGCTAATAACTAGCAACAACTTTGCTAAAAGTCTCCTAATAACAACCAACCATATCAGGTTGTTTCTAACTTCCATCTTATTGATAAGAATAATAAAAACAACTAACTTGTTGATTCTAATCCACTGCAACAACTCCATTGCCATCCTCCCTGCAGTAAAAAAAACAGAACATCGAGTTGTGATACTGTGGTTGCTTTTGAATCTCGGATCTGTTCTTCCGGAATGTCTTGTTATTCATCTCTGGTGAGACTATGTGGCTTTGTTGATCATTGTGTTCTCCATTAGTTGAATGTGTAAACCCTTTGGAAACTGTAATCCAGGAGTTCGGAGTATGTCTCCCCCTTTGATAACTAGCCACCTGGCATCTTCTTAGTGTTAGATTGTTCCCTTTTATGCATATAAACGTAGAAGCCTAGTGCTATTCTCCTACCTGTATTTTGTTACCAAGCAGTGGAGGAATACAGCCATCTGCATCTTTGTGAAATCTGCTCCTATGCAAAATCTCAGTCCCCCACCAAATGCCATGAAATTCTTAGACGCACCATTTAGTTCAATACCCTGTGGATTAGAACAACATATTGAAAGATTTATTTATTTATTTTCTCTAGTTCAGAATTGAAAGCTTTTTGCTGCCAGGTCAAAGAGGAGATTGTTCATTTTAGCTTACCTCCCATCTCCATGGATTAAAGCAAAGGGGATCCTCATACTTTGCTGGATTCAAGTGCACTGCTGGGGGGCAAACCATTATTGCCCAACCTGCTGGAATCGTATAGCCTGCAATTTCAGATTTTCTATGTTAAATATCTCATCATATATTTGAATTTGGAGATGTGGAACACATTCGCGTCTATACCCTTGAATTGGATATCTCTGAGTGCTTTCCTGAATATTCCTGGGGCTATGTTTGCTAGTCTGACATTTTCGTTGATGAACTGTGAAGCGGACTTGTCAGTTCATGGTACAAAATAACATTACATTCTTATGAACAGTCAATACAAAGGGAATAGCTTTTTCACCTGAAAAGTAAATTTCATTGATTTGTACTCTTGCCATGTTAGTCCAGAGCCAGTGGTTTCCCGGTTTCTTATAATTGCTTCATGCTCCTCCTGTGAGAGTGTAGATATATGTCATTGTGGTTTTCCTATGAAAACTGTGTGAATTGGAAGGGCTTCACGTACCGTTAACTGCTCCAGCACCAATGGATGGTCCGACAGGAATTTTATAGCCAAAGTTAGAGCCAGTGAAGTTGTTTCAAAGCTAGCGAAGAGTAGCACAAACATCAAATCCAATGCAATTGCCTCTGTTAGGATTGTGCCCTCCTTCTTGAGCTCTTGAAGAACATAATCAAAGAAGTCAGCCTGGTGTTTCCTGGGCTTCGCACGCCTTTCCTCTATTAGGTTCTTTAGCATCCTCATTGCCCTTTTCCGGCCCTAGTTAAACATTGGAGAGCTGAGAATTAGCCACATAAAGCTAACATTTCTTCAGTACAAGCTAACAATTCTTCAGTACGATAATTCAAGCAGCCACAGAAGATTGCTGAAGTACATGTAGACATTTATGATAAGCTGTCCCTGGAAGGTCCAAGGGGAAGGAGATTAACCCCTGGATGAATGCAGCAAAGTTTTCCTTCAGGTTCTCTGATGAGTTCTCTTGGTCATAACTGATCAATTTTTTGGCAGTCAGATCAAAAATCATCTGCAGAAACCAACACGGTATTGTAAGAATGTTTACAAGGATGCCCAAAATTTCAAGAAAAAAGAGAGAGAAAGAATGCATCATGCGAATTACACTAGCAGTTGCTTCTTTTACTTCTACAGTCCCCTCACTTGACCATTGTTTCAACCTTCTGCAAGCTGTATGCTCTACTTCAGGTATCACCTTCTTAAGACTCTCCGGGCCAAAGAGACTTAGCACCATGTTCTTCAGGTATTTGTACATGAAACCATGCAATGACCCAACGTTCTGCCTCCCAAATATTTCTGTGAATGTATCTGGATACCAGCTCTGGAACAACTGTCCTTCTTGCTGAAAAATGAAATTATTGAGATCGGAGTCTGTTGATACTACCAACGGCTTCCCTACCAAACTAGTCTTGAATATTGGCCCGTACCTGAAGGTGAACACTTTGTTGAGATTAAATTACTTCATAGAAACCACACAACATATGCATATGTGTGCATGGTTATATAGCTGGCTTCATTAGCCAGGGAAAACATACCTATTCATCCTCTCTTTGACGAAAGGATGGACATCAAAACAAGTGCCTGGAGTGAAAAACTGAAGGGTCTCACCGAGAAGTGGGAGCCCCATCGAGCTTGGCGGGAGCTTGCCGTTGCATCTAGGATTTCTCCATTTGTAAACAAAATGTGTGATGTAGGCAATAACTAGAGCAGCAATGCACAACCCCCACATTTTGTTTAAGCTATAAATGCAAACTTCAAGAGAGGAATATTTGGGTTCAAGAGAGGACTGGTTTTTTTTCTGCAGAAATGGACAGGAGAGAGATTTTTGATCAATAATAAAAAGGAGAGGGGTGAGATTGCTGATCACAGAGTGGAATAAGAAATCTCTAATGAAGTTTTAGAAGATGAGAAGAAAAGTGCTGGCAATCCCAAGTTTTGGAGTATGTATGGTGCATCAGACCATGGGCGGAGATCTCCTTAAATTGGCAGGCAAGGCAAACGCGATTCGTCTGTCCCCCTCCTCGCGTGTCCCCTCCTGTCCCATTTAATCTCCAGCTGCCACGTCTCTCAATTAACCAAAATCTGAAAGTTAGTTTTAAAACAAACGGCAGACGGAGTGTTAAACGTAAACGGAGGAGACGGAGTTAAACGCTACAAAAATAAAAAAAATTCTAGAAAAGAAAATCACAGCCATCTAAGAAAAATTATCGGCGACCAGGTCATTTCTCCCTTATTAATTGTCCCTCGGCTAGCTCCTTCAAAATTTGACACATCCACCAAATTCTAATCACTAGTTAATCAATTATACACTTTCAGATTGCTAATTAGTTCCATTTACTGGAGAAAAAAAGTGTTATATTTTTTGAAAAAAAAATTAGTACTTATTACATCAATTGGTGTCAGCTTGCCTGCCAGGAAAGAAGACCTATCGTTCAGTTAATTTGAAGCCCGACAAAGTAGCCTACCTTGGGCACAGCTTTTGCCTTTAAAGAAACAAGATGTAACAAAATTGAGCACAGAAATGCAGATAATCAATGTATTTCACTGTATAAGGTTTTAGATAATGATTCTTCGAAAAAAAATCTAAATAATTGACATATAAGTTCTATCTTTTCCTACATTGATTACAGAGATTCTTCTAACTTTTTACAATGGTATCCAGCATTGCAAATCATTCATCTGAGTCTGATGGCAATTCTTGAGCCTTAAAAAGAAGGACATGATGAAAATATAATACACACACATGACCACTTCCAATTTTTCTCTAAGAAAAGCAAAAAGAAAAAAAACAAAACAAAATATTACCTTCAATAAATCCATCATAATTGGGAAATGATTTTGACTTGTATTTATTGGGCATTGACCAAATGTAATGTTGCTGGGTGAAAAAAAAAATAAGAAAATGGTAAAGATACATGCCTGTAATAGTAATTAAATAAAAATATATCAAATGCATGTTACTGTAGTCAACTGCAAAGATGAAGGTTGACTTAATAAAATGTCTAGATTTGAGTAAGGAGTTCCAAAATTAGTTCCCTACAAAATTATATAAAAGTTATTAGCTTAAGTTCTTTTGAACGATAAATAATGAAATTATAAAAGCAAGGTACACTAATTACCTGTAAAAATTGATTTGGTTTGTGCTACTTGATTATCTTCTTGATTCAAAGTTAAAGGTGAACCAGAAGTACACTGTTTTGTAACTTATAAAGTTCAATGACACCATTTTGAAATATGAATTCAAAGTGTAACAAAAGAAATCTCAAAAATATTGAAATTAAAATTATTTAAATATACACACTACTCCTACAAATATATTGAAATAAAAGTTATTTAGGAACAGGAACTTTTAAATTGATACCTTCTCTTTGTTTCCTTCACTATTTCGGCGTTTTCTTCCCTTTTTGCTTTTTCTAAAGCACTTTTTCTTCGACTAGATGATCCAGATTGCTTGTTCTTCTCCTTGCGCTTTATTCCTTTGATAGTACAATGAATATTTGATGGTGCACATTGATCATCTTGACAATTGCTCTGAATAACACATACGTTACCAGCTGAATCTTCTTCAATTGTAACATTCTCCAATTTAACCTCCACTTCTTTAAGTGTCCTTTGTCTATCAAGAATATCTAGATTAAATGTATCTTCACTGAGAGCAGCTCTAGCAGCCAGATGAGCATATGACTTCAAAAGAACCTTGTAACGTGCTGCAACATCTATTTTCAGATCATTTGTTTTTGGTGGGATAAATGAATGAATCATTCCTTTCTTTGCATCTTTAGTCCATCTTTTCAAGATATATTAATCAGGCACATGTTTAATATTATGAAAAGAAAGAACCTTCAAAGCATGAGTGCACAAAATTCCAACAAACTCAAACTTCTTGCAGCTACATGTCACAGTAGAATTGGAAGAGTTCAGTGCAACTATATGATGACATGATTTTTTTGGAGGAGTAACTCTATATCTCGTGATGCCATCATTCTCTTCTAAGCTATACAACTCATAATTCCAAGTAAGCCACAATTCTTGTGAAAATAATTTGAAGACCTCAGGAGTATAAACATTAGATGGATGCTCTAATATATCTACTTGAAATGGTAAATACGGTTTGCTATTTAAAGCTTTGAAGTTTGCTTTCAATTCCTTGAACCGAATGCCATCTAGTAGCCTTCGGAAGTGCCCAAAAAAATGTCGTAGATCATAGTTATAACCAACATACTGCTTGATTTGGTTATTCATGCTCTCACTTCTTTGGGTTGTAGACATATCAGCACAAAAAGTATGTCGGCCATAAACTAAAGCCCATTTCTCCTTTAGTTCGAACTGTTTCTTTAACGATGGATTCTCTTGAAGGCCATATTTTTCAAGAATCATGAGCCAAGCATTCAAGAAGTCTTCTTCCTCATCATGATCGTATACACAACTACTGAAATCCTTAGCAAAAGTACTAAAATTCTCAAACACAGAACTAAGGTGTTTGGCGGCATTCTGGTACATATGCCGCACACATAAACGATGATGAGTTTCTGGCCATTGTGAACTAAGGGCTTTAGCCATTACAGCATCTTCATCAGTTAAAATTGTTTTTGGCTTTTTTCCAGACATGGCTTTTGCAAATGAATCAAATAACCACATGAAAGTCTCAAATGTCTCATCAGACAACAAAGCAGCACCAAAAATTATAGATTGCTTGTGATGATTTACACCAACAAACATTGCAAAAGGTCTTCCCTCTTTGTTTTTCCTATATGTTGTGTCAACACAAACAACATCACCAAAAGACTCATAGTCTAATTTCATTCTACTATCTACCCAAAAAATATTAGTTATGAGGTCCTCAATATCAACTTGTAAAGCATAAGAAAAATTAGGGTCCTCAAATTGCATTTGCTGCAAGTATTCTAAAACACCACCAGTATCCCCCACTTTCATTTTTTCTGTTCGTTTGGACCTCAAATAATTCTTATAATCCTCAGGAAGAAAACCAAGATTATTAACTCCACTAACTCTCTTCGCCATATATTCAATACCTAACCTTGGTGCTATTCCAAATTGATCAAGCACTTCCAATTCAGCAGCTTAGCCAATGTCAATACTTCTTTTAGACCTTAAAAACACGTTTTTTTTAGGACTAGCTAGCCAATGTGAATGTTCTGCTATAAATTTTGTAACACGTAACTTAGCACTAGATCTTCTACTAATTTGTATCATAGCTTTGCAATCAAATCTTGTCTCCGGCCAATGACATTTAACATTATCATATCTTTTGTCAACTTCACATGTACCTTGAGCAGAACAACAAATAATTTAATCCAACAATTTACCTTGCTTATCCCTGTGAAATTTACTTTTTCGAATGCTAAATCCAACTTCTTTGGCATAGACATTATAGAAGTTATTTGCATCTTCCTCAAAATCAAATTCCATTTCAACTCTAGGTATGACATGCTCTGAGATGCTTGAATAGATTGGACTTACAATTTTGGAATTAGAATCAACTAGGTTATCTTGATTCTCTTGTTGGACAGTATCATTCTCAGAAGAATCCTCTGGCCTAGACACTTCAAGAGTTGAAAACGACAACCTTTGACAAGATTGAGTTTTAGCTTCTCCGATTGATTGCTCGTTTTCCATGGCCTGCAAAAACATAATATTTAAATATTAATTAAAAAACCATAGACTATACAAGAATATTGACCGATTGTAGTAGCATAATTTTATTAACTTATTTGTATTTTACTTACAACGATAAATTATTTTTCTAAAATTAGGAAATTCCTACCAATACCATGGTGAGAACATCATGACACTTAAATTAAAAGTTGAACATCAACTAAAACCGAAGAGCACCATATATAAGGGATTTACAGAATTGAGAATAACCATACAAAATATATAAAGTAATAGCAACCAGGATTATGATTCAATTAATAGCATAAAGGAAAAAAAAATGAGACAAATAGTGCCGAATGCAACAAGTCTGGAGCATAAAAAAAGGCTAAACAAACAATGAAAACGTGAAAAAGAAAATCGCGATAGAAAAGAACAATGCTACAGGAAAAGAAAAGCAACATATGTTTTCAAAAGTTTAAACTTTCAAGTTCTGATTGCAGACAGGACAAAAAAGTGATTAATGGCAGGCCGACGGCAGAGTCAAGTATTTAGAGGAACAGGACAAAAAAGTGATTCATGGCAAGCCGGCGGTGGAGTCAAGTTAAGTTTTAGGTCTGTTTGACGGATCTGTTTGCATTTAACACTCCGTCTGCCGTTTGCTTTAAAACTAACTTTCAGATTTTGATTTATTGAGAAACGTGGCAGCTGCAGATTAAATGGGACAGGAGGGGACACGTGAGGAGGGGGACAAACAAATCGCGTTCAGGCAAGGCTTTACATATTACGACTGTCGAGGAAATAAATCATCATCTTTTACAAAAGTGATTCATTTTTCAACTTATTTTTGTACTAATTATTCAGTTTATGAGTATATAATATGGTGATAAAAACTGTCACGTAAAATAAATTTTTATTTAAAATTTTTCATTCAATATAGATAGAAATATTTTAAAGATGTCAAATTTGAATTTTTATGTTTACCAGTTTGACATCTAACAAAAATATGCAAAGACGTTTCGCAATTTGACATCTAATGGAAATCTCCTGTGGAAAGGAAAATTTTACAGCAAAATGTTACTTCAAGGATAGATTTGCTAAGTTCATTACTTCTATGATACGTTTGCAATTTGAGATTTAATTTAGGGACAAACAATGCAATTTATCCCTTTCAACACTTGTCCAACACACAACACAAGCAACTTGTTTACCGCGAATTGAGTACTCGATCTACATATAAGGGAAATGAATCGGTTTTCTCTTGAATTCCTAAAATTTTATGAATTTGTATTTGAGTTCTAAAACTTTTAAAACATATAAACAGTTAGTTTTAAATTGTTAGCGACTTGTTCTAGGGCCATTTTTACAACTAATCATTTACATGTTTTGCAAGTTTTAAGACTCAAATAAAAACTCATAAAATTTTTAACTTAAATTTAAAAGTTGCAAAAGATTTATTACTGAAAGTGGTCTTTCCCTCTCTGACTTGAAAAATATTTTTTTTAGAATTAAGAATTTCTTATAATTTTTTAATTTTCCTTTGATTAGTTTTTTGTTTATATTTTTTTTGAACATTTTTCAAATTTGGAAAAAAAAGAAAGCTAAAAATATACTATATTTTTTTTACAAAAAAAAATTAAAAATAAATTTCAAAGATCTTGAAGTTTCAAAGAACAAAAGATATCTCAAAATAAATATTTTTAGTCATTAATAAATAATCTCAAATAAACCCATACAAAAATAAAAAGCTTGTTAATGAGTTTGGAAATTTTTCAAAAGAATAAATAAGATAATAGTTTTCTTCTCAAACTGAAAAAGAATATTAAAGAGACCGGTTGAACGTGAACCAATTTTGTATGCCAACTATTCTTCAGCTTAGGCCAGCTTCACACTAATTTAAATGATGACAACAAATAAATACTCCTTAAAATATGATTTTTGATCATTTGATGGATAAATAAAAAAAAATTGTATCTTTGAAAAAATTGAAAAAGAAAATACTTATTCTTCTCACTATAAGGAAATGGATGATCAATTTTGAAACGCATTTGGAATAAAAAATAGTGAAAGACAAATTCGTGTTTTTCCAAAAGGTTTTGAAACTCCAATGGGACAAAAGTTGAGGGAAAGACCACTTTCATTCCTAAATCTTTTGTAACTTTTCTACTTAAATCCTAAAAATTTATGAATTTCTATTTAAATCTTAAAATTTTTCAAGTTTTTGTTTGAGTTCTAAAACTTGCAAAATGTGTAAACCATTTATCCTAAAGTTAACCCCAAACAAGTGACAAATAGTTTAAGATAAACAGCCTACACACTCTAAATATTTTAGGACTCAAATAGAAACTCGTAAACTTTTAGGATTTAGAAAAAAAAAAGTGATTAAAATTTTAGGACAGTATGTGTGTTCTTTTCCCTCAATATATACTAGCAGATGCCCCAGGCTCTACACAAAGGGTTTATTTTAAATTAGCTTATGTTGATAATCATCATTAAAAAAATTGATTTAACTCTGTTTATAAAAAATAATAACATGAACGTTAGGGAAAAAATCATAAAAAACCATTTTTATTTGTGATTTGGATTAAATCATCCACTGTGTTTTTTTTCTCACATTATACCACTCATGCTTTTAAATCACAAGAGTATTTGTTTTTTATGTCCTTGACACTTGGGCAAAATGGCTAAAGTGAGGGGACATTGGAGAAAGTCTCACTTTTGGCATTTTGCTATAACAGCTGCTTCAATCAGTTTCATTTCAAGTTCTAAAAATACTGACATATCCCTTCCCATTAATTAGAATAATAGTATCTCTTCCCTTTGTATATTTGTAATTATGCTTCCGAGTTCAAAAAAAAAAAGTAAGAGAATATTTCGTGTGAATATTTTACTAAAAATGTTTTGGTGGCAATATATAGCCATGTAAGAGTCCATGATAAATGAGTAGGGGAATAAATTGGGCTTATAAAATGTGTCAAGATTTGAGTAGAAAGTGGGTAATCTTGTAAAATTAGCATGTTGAGAATGAAAGAATTTCATTTTGAAAACGATTAATCGTTGTCAAACATTGTAGGCAACAATTTGGCACTCAATAAACGCATTTTTAATGTGAAAGGGCCAATTTGGTAAAGTTTTGAAATATAAGTAATACATTTAAGCCAAAAAATAATGTGGTGGAATATGAGATGGATAAAGTACAAATTAGCCAAAATAATCAGTTGAATATGATTTTCTTCAGAAAATAATTAAATTTTTATGAATTTTATAAATTATTTCTTATAACAATTAATTTAAAAATTCTTTTCTAGTTTTTTAAAATGTTAGATTTTCAATAATCCTAAAAACTGAGAAAAAAATCAGTGTATGTAAAAAGTAAGCCTGAGTAATCCGATTAATCTCGTATGTGAAACGAATTAGGCAGTTGCTCCAAATTATTTTATCGAATGAGTTGGATGAGACCGAATATCCTCATTTTTCAATAGACTAAAAGTGGATAATTTTTCAAAAGAAAAAATTACCAAAAATCCCCAAATGAGGTTTAGTTGAATCTACAGATTTGTCCTTGCAATTTAAAAAACATATTCTTACCCCTGCAAAGTTAACACCATGTTTCAAGAAAAGAGAATGCCTGACATTACTCTCCTAACCTTTTTCCTTATAAACTTTGCCTTTTCCCCAACTTATGGGGTAAAATCCAATTTTAGTCCATTAACTATTTGATTTGTCATAAGATGGTCCTTTAACTCTAAAAATGATGATTAAAACTCAAATAACACATTTAATTCGAGTTCCATCCATCAGTTAAGCCATTATTTAGATGGAATTTGCCCACGTGACACCCATAACGCCACGTGACTTCCTCTTTAACTAAATCAGGTGACCATTTTGCACAGATATAAAAATTTAAATAGAGATTGACATAAACACAAAATCATAGGACCTAAAATATAGATAAACCCTAATTATCAACATGGAAGAGCATATGGTAAAGGCGGACAACTGGAGACGGTGAACGAAGCCGGAGACAGACAGGTTGAAGGCAAATAAATCGAGATGGTGGTAGAGGTGGACGACTGGAGGAGGAGATCGAATACAGAGGAGGAAATCGACGACAGAGATCAACAGAGATTCGAGCAGTGAGGAAAACGACGACGAAGGGATTCGAGCGGCGATTCGAGACAGAAAACGATAGAGATCGAAGATGGAGATTGAATGCATTAAATGGTGACAAAAATCAACGGAGAGGTGGGAAGAATCACAGTGGCCTCCCACGCTATCAAATCACCGATCGAATCCCTAACCAGCCTCTTGAATCACCGATGAACGCGGCTTTGCCGCTCAAATCACCGATGAATGTGGCCTTGCCACTCAAATTGCCGATGAAGGTGGCTACTCCTTCCAATCGAATCACAGATTCAATGAACTGCTATCACACTAGAAATAGAGGAAGAGGCCGATCGGATCTAGTTAGAATTAGGGAAGATATGGAGCTTGGGATATTTGTGTTTCAAGTCCCTAAGATTATTGTTTATGTAAGTTTAGGTCTAATTTTTCATTTTGTAGAATATGGTGATCCATTTTAGTTAGTGAAAAAGCCATGTGGCAGTGTGTGTGCCGTCTAGGCAAATTCTGTCAAAATTAACGCTTGAATTAATGGTAGGGACTAAAATTAGAAAAATTATATGAGTTAGGAGCTCCAATAGGCACTTTTAGAGTTAAGGGACCATTTTAGGACAAACTGAATAGTTAAGGGACTAAATTTGTATTTTACCCCCAACTTATGCATCTAACAAACTACCTTGTCTTCAACTTTGCGCCGCCATCACCACCAAACCTCCATTTTCCATATGGTTACCCTTTGTTGTCATTTGTAGTTTCCCAAGAAGTGAAGGGATGATTGAGCTTGATTCACTTGTCTGGTTGTTTGAGCGAGTACTTGCTTTCATTTTCTTGTTTGCGATTCTTCTCTATCAATTTTTCTTTACTCAATTCTTCTCTACTGATTTCCTTTTCTGCCCGAATAGAACAATTTTATTCTTTGCTCAATTCTTCTCTGCCCTAGGGGTAAGATTTTGCACTTGTAGTGATGGAAGAATCATTGTTTAAGCTAGAATTTTCAATCAAAATATCCTTACCGAACGCGCCTGCTTAGGCTTCCAAGCTTAGGTAAAGAAAATCCCAATAATCAGAACAACCCAAAAAAGGGCTATAAACATCATCAGATCGCTTATGACATCCCAGATTGTGGATCTTTGCATAATCTCCATAAAAAAAAATAGCAAAACCATACCTATCATGGTTAATGAGAATGAACAGTTTGATTTGAATCTTAAGAGGACTCATCTGCCTCTCCTGATTCATTTGTCCTTGCCCACTTCATCCTTGGCTATGATCTTCTGGTACAGCAGCTATCTTGTTATCTTTGATTTGGGTTGGAAGGTGATAGCCAAAGTGGTATAAATCCAACCAAGAAAACAGGACCTAGAGCTTTGAAGGTGGAGAACCAAAGATCTTGTACTTAAAGATTATCTCAAAGCCCTGGGATATTTGCTTAGGGAAACTCTTCAATGGTCAAGTCAATTTTCCGAAGTGTGGATCTGTAGTGAAGGTAATTCTAATGATATTTCATATCTCAAGATTTGGGGATAGAGTCCTTTTATATAAGGGTGGTGAAGATTACCAAATGCTTTTAGATAGGAATGATTCTATGATATAGGAGTTTTGTTATCATCTTTATTAGGTTTCCTCTTGATTTATTCTATTTTGGGCTTCCCTAATCTTTAGGAAGGGACTCCTTTAATTATTTAATTTGGGCCTATATAGTATCAATAGCTACCCCCCACATAAAATGTGGGTTTAGATCCCACATTTTCTTGGAAGGGTCAGTGTTTGGTGTCATATCTATCTTGTATGTTTTATACTTAATGCATCATCATTTTAGCAAAGTGTGATGCCTATCCTTTGATATGTTGCATTAGAGGGACATCACTCTTGGCAAAATGGTGCTTTTTTTGATAACTTCCAGAGGACACTGTCTAGTATGGTGTCATGTTGTCTTGGGTTGATGATAGTTGTGAATACCCGTGACACGTAGTAGGCCCAATAGTCATCTAGGAGTCGAAATGATGCCTATTTAATGCTCAACTAGAAAAATGACGGACGTAACTCTTCTGACGGCTATCCGATGCCATGTGTCCTATGTCTATTCACTCAAATATTATGTCATAATTACAGTTTGTCTGTTGCTGTCATCCTTCTTTGCTTCAATCAAGTTCTTGGTACTTTTTCTGCTCGAAACTTTTCCTTCAGCCGTTTGTGGTGCTTTTCAACTTCCCAATTTTCAATTATTTTCTTCCTTTGTTCAACAACTTTTAGTCAGGTAATCAATTCTTCTTTTCTTGTACACGTATTTATTTTGTGTCAATTGGTTTATCTTTCACAATTTGTGACACGAACTTGCAGTGATTCTCAAGGTCTAACGAGGTGGTTGTGACCTTGAAGAAATCATAAGCAGTAAAGGATGCGAGTCATCTTGATGGTAGCATCGAGACCAACATCCTTACTGTTTTTGTGGCTCAACTCCAAGTTGGGCTTCGGTTTCCCCTGCATCATTTGATGGAACAATTCTACAAACATTACCTAGTGTCACCCTTATAGCTAGCCCCTAATTCTTTCACTCAACCCAATGCCTTCATTATATCCTTCAACATGGCGATGATAGACCCCCTTTTGGAGGTTTTCTTCAAGTTTTATATGCTAGAACTAAAGAAGGATTCCAGGTTTTCCCAAATTTCCCCCATCAACTATGGGGGTAATAAAGCTTTTTCCTTCAATTTCGGCAAAAAGTCATGGACCGAATAGAAAGATTGGTTTTTCTTCACTCTAAGGAAGCCTAATTGGAGTATCCCTTATGCATTCACTAAGGCCCCTTAGCAAGCCATCGTCAAGTGGCCCTCGCTATTCCAAGGCTTCGAAGACATACGTCTTACCACGTTGTCTTCATGTGGTTGGAGTCCATGGTTCAAAATGAAAACTATTGAAGCTTGTTCCCTATTACCTATACGAATAGCTTGGAAACCACCCTTAGGTAGGCAGATGAGATTCATAAGATTCTTGGATTTGGTAGGTTTGCCTTTGACCCCATGAACTGTGTCATCATTTTAAGGGTCTACGGACCTCGAAAGAGATTGGGTAGGTCCTTCCTCTAGTTATCATGCTTGTTTTTATGGTGATCTTCATCCATACGAGATCTCCTGGTGTTCACCATTGTGTTCCCACAGACATCACCAAATTAATAGCCAAATTGGTATTAATCCAACTGGGAGAACCACCTTGAATATGTGAAGGTGGAAAACTAGAGATTGGCATTTAAGGATTATGTCAAAGCCGCTGGATGTTTGCCAAGGGGAACCCTTTGATGGTCAAGTTAGTTTTTTGAAATATGGGTCTGTAGTGAAAATAATTCTAATAATATTCCATACATTGGGATTTGTGAATTGAGTCCTTTTGTATATGGGTGGAGGACATTACTGGGGTACTCTTAGATAGGAATGATTCCATGATAAGGGGAATTTGTTGCATCTTTATCAAGTTTCCTCTTTATCTATTTTATTCTAGGGTTCCCTGATTTTAAGAATGGGCTTCTCTAATTATTTAGCCTTGGGCACTCGATGTAAGCTTACTTTGGGCCCATATAGCATCAAAAGGATTGTGCCATCGAAGCAAAGGCCATTAACAGAGGAAGAATGATCGTCAAGGGGAGGTGTGGGGGAAGCAAAAATTGAAATCAAGGATGGAATTCCTGGACTTGAAATGGAAAGGTGCTGCTTCATGAAATGACATTGTAGAGGCACAAATTGTGAGAGAAGGAGATCCAAGGATTGCTTCATGAATTTTCTGACAAGAGTTCAATTGTCATGGCCTTTGACCAAAAACAAAGAAGCAAATTCAAGATGAGGAATGGGTGGGTGGGCCTCTGATTGGCTATGTGATAGACAAGAGGAGGGAACAAGCGCTGCAGTGGAGGTGGAGAAGAGAAGTGAGAAAGCGAAAAAGTTGAATTGCATAAGTTGGGAAAAAGTGTTGAGATTACAAATTTTCAATGCATAAATTGGTGCCAAAGTTTATAAGGAAGAAGCCTAGGAGGGCAAAGTCAAACATTTTCTAGTTTCTTTCATAATGGTAAATCACAGTATTGACTTTGTAGAGGGTAAGTGCAGGTATTTCAAATAGTAGGAACAAAAGTGCATATTCAAGTAAACCTAAAGGGAGGTTTTGGTAATTTTCTTTTTCTAAAATGATACCGAAGCCACTACTTCATCGAGATGGCTCATAAGCACAAACTTAGGTGGCCTAATAAGTAGTGGGCAACTGAGGATCTTAGTCCAGATCTTTAATTAATGTTGCAAATTGATCGAATCTTCTTTTATTTCCATATTGGGGCCAAACATTTAAAGTTTATTGCATATTGGTCCTTAGCTATGTGAAATTCGCTAATTTAAAGTAACTATAAAACATTAATTTTTTGAATTTTAATTTAAACTATTTGATAATCATCTTCCAATATATATTTATGGAACTCATACTCCAGGACACAATTGTAACAAAAATTAATAGAGGAACCAGAAAAAGAAAGAGGGCAAAGAGCCAGGACCATAATAATTAAGTCTCCCAGGAATCATTCAAAGAATAAGATTTAATTGTTTTGTTTGCGGCCCCAGTGATAGCAATAGAATGAAGCGAAGCGCAGCCGTAGTCAGGACACAGACGAGTATGACAAAGACCATAACTAGTAATAGACTTTGAATTTTCATAGCCTTCCAGTCAACATCCAGAAGAGCAATGTGTTTTGCATCACAATTTGCTTGCAGTCATGCATATGGAGCTTGGACGTACAATGTCACACCCCACATAGGCCCCGGCCTATGCACACTCTGTAACATTCACCCATTCTTGTTTAGGGTTTACAAACTAACAACTTTCTTGAGTGTTGTTGTTATTTTTCTAATTTGGCCAACCTTTGTTATTGGGCTTTAAGTCTTATTTTCTTAAGTTAATGGGCCTGGGAGGTGGCCCAGGAGGCTTTTAAGGGTACTTAATCAGTTTCTTGCAACAGAAGTAAGGCCCAATGCTGCTATCTCGCAAAACAAGCAAGACTGTAATTGATAACTTGCATGACAAGCAAGGCATACACTCATGTAAATAAGTGTCTAGGATGTATGCAAATCAAGTGTGCTACTTAGTACATGACAACCAAGAAACCCAGAATACCATAAGGTTTGAAAATCCAAGTTGAGATGCAAATGAGCATTCAGCCATAAGTAATGCATAAGAGATTCACAACATATAACACATCCCACATTCATATAAACATGCCACACATTGGCCCATAAGTATTCGTCATTTGCATGTCCAAAACCATCAACAACCAAGCATAACTTGGTAACAAAGTACTCCAAGTACAACAAAACCAAAATGCACCCGAGACCACATACATATGCACAACAAAAGTAGTCCACCAAAGTGCAACTAACTTGGTCACAAGCCAAGCTAACCCATAACCCAACTCACCAAGTCATGCTACTACCCAAGAGACCTACTATCCAAAAAGCACCTTGAGTATGCCATAGAGCAAGACACACTGCAGAACAAGGCCAATAGCCATATTCATAGTCATGAAGGTAAAGACCACTATCAGAGCAATAGTCCACACATCCATAGCAGTAGTCCTAGTAGTATCCCACACTAACCAAGCCTGCAAAACTTAGAATATAAGTCTCGGCCGAACACTAACTACATAAGTCTTATACATGTATGAGTATAATCATAAGCCAAAAACTCATTGGCACTTACCTTGAACTCTAAGGTACACTAGCACACAAGCAACACTCACACAACAACAACTACTCAAGCTGTGTATCCTTTCTTGAAACACAAATATATGCGCATGAGCATAAAAACTCAGTAGGATTCACAACATATAACGACCATACATGGTCTATTTAGTTAAGTCCGAAACTTAACCTCCTTAGTGCTAAGTGAACCTGCAACCAAAAACACAAAGACAAGGAAACCAATACACATATACATATATATACTCACAATCATGGATCAACTGAGACACTAATTAAACAATAACACTACCTACAGGGGTTGGCACACACAAACAACACACTCAAGCACATAACACTCACACACATTCCCAAATTGCATCTCGGCCGAATCCACTAGTATGTGTTCATGGGTGTCCTTGCACACCTAACTTCACCATTTCAATCTACCTTCCATTAGAGCTCCGAAACATTAGTAAGTTGGCCTTCCTCACTAAAGTTTCTAACACATACCATTTGCTTGACTAGCTAGCCAAAACAACAAGAACCTGAAAGTCCTTCCATAAGCCCATCAAGCAACTAAGATCATTTAGCACAATTAACCATCACTTAGTCACTCTAACTACTTGAATCATGGAAAGATACCAAGCAAACAAGTAGACATGAATCCTACCTTCTCAAAAACAAGCTTGAGCTTTCGGTTGAGTTTGTGTCTCTAAGGCTGAGATTAGCTTTCCAAACCAAGGTTGCCTAGCACAACAAGGCCATCACTTAGCCAACCTAGCCACTTGATCATGGACATTTACCAAGAATTTCAAGTGAACTATGAATCTTGACCTTAAATGGAGCTCAAGAAACTCTTGGCTGAACCTTGTTTCCTCAATTCCAAGCTTTCAACTTGAAGCTTAAGGTCGCCTACCTCTGAAATTGAAGACTTCAAGCTTGAATTTGTGTCCAAGCTTCAATTCAACACGAATTTGGCATGAACTTGGCAGCACAACATTCTTTGCTCTCAAGAACACTATGAACTCGATTAATCTGAGATCAAAGATGGTAATGAGTACCAAGTTTGAGTGGAAGCATGCATTAGCCGGTTACACACCAAATGGCACAAAAAATGGTCTAATGCCCTTCTCGGTCATCCCTCAATCTTGCATGGTGCCATTATTTCCACAAGATCAAATAGTCTTACTTAAATGGCTCGATTAAGAGTGCAAAATGACCCCAAAACTTTGTTTCCCTCCATTTATCCCATAGTCATTGTTCCATGTGCACATTGACCCGAGACTTTTCGGTTTTGCACACACATCACTTCTCTCAATCTCATTGAAGTCCTTCACTTTTATTTTCTTGCAACAAACTCCATGGCCATTTTTTCTTTGTGCATTTGGAACCCGAAAATTCCCAAATTAGCACTTACACCACTAGTCTCATGCTCAAACAAGTTCTTCTTGTTTTCATAACATTTCTTTTAGTTTCTTGGCCAGGGCCAAGCACTGGGGAAGGAACCTGACATACAAGACCACTTTTAAAGGGAATTTGTTCACTTAACAATTCAACACTACTAGTACTGAAAAAAAAGCAAAAAAAAAAAAAACAAATGAATTTCATCATTTTGTTCATAAACTATGTTACATGTTGTCAAAATGCTTGGAAGTAATGAATATAACAAATCTATCTGTAAAATAAACATTCATTCCAAAATTGCAATAGAGTACGAATCTGTGAGGAAAGAAAAAAAGAGGAAACAGATGAACAAGGTTTGTGTTTATTAATTATTATACTGTGTACATATGTCTAATTATACATATTAATTCACTCTTAACTCCCTCTATATAATTGATCTCCATCAAAAGAATTCAACAAAATTGCCTATCACCAAAAACTCTCCCTCTCTAGAAATTCTACCTCATTCTCGCCACCGCTGAGGTTGTTACTGCAGCCACCGGATCTTCCATTATTACTCACATCTGTATAAGCGTCAAAGATAAAGATGTAAAGTGTCTAAAGCAATTAAGAAAAATGTGTAAACAAGTATGTATAAGTATCTGAAATAATATCCAAATTATTAGTAATATTCAATAATATGCAAACTATTTTTTATTTGCCAAAATAATATGTAACATGTAGAAGTGTCTAAATAATATATTAAAGTGTATATAGAAATATCTAAAAGTGTCTCAGTAATATGTAAAAAAATTATTATCTTAAACAATTGAAAGTATTTGAATCAATAAGTCAAAATATCTAAACAACTATGTAAAAGTGTTTGACGAAAAATATAAAAAAGATATGTAAATGTGTAAAATGTCTAAATAAAAATATTAAAACGTCAACAAAATTATGTCAAAGTGTCTAAGTAATATGTAAATAATTTATTATATTAAAAATGAAAGTGTCTAAATTAATAAGCAAAAATATCTGAATGACTATGTAAAAATGTCTAACAAAAAAAATATAAAAATGACAATAAAAACAAGCAGAAAATTTATTACCTTTAAAATTAAAAGTGTCCAAAAGAATAAATTAAAAAATCTAACTGAATATATAAAATTTTTTAAACAAATGTATACAATTAACTTAGAACAATCATCTTCAAGAACTTGAACCAGCAAAAGAAGTCAGGAAGCCTCTGTCATAACTCGTAAGCCCCTGATGGCTTCCTCCGCCATTCTGAAAGTCAGGAGCCAAACTTAGGCTTTGTGCCTGCTGGAGTCACGAATCTCAGCCGCGAACTTCCCCCACGCCACTTCCACTCTCCGCAATACTTGGTCTCTTCTCCCCCACCTTTCTTAACACTGCACTCCATTCCTGTTTCAGTTCCAAGCAACAACAGATTGGGCCTTCGATCTAAACAAAGATGAGGAGCTCGAGGTGAGAGATCAGAGATCGAAGCGGCGTGAGAGATTGGAGATCGGAGTGATGTGAGAGATCCGAGATTGAAACGGCTGGAGTCGAGAGATCAGAGATTGTAGTAACAAAGAGAAATGCAGAGCAGTGGTGATGGGCGGCCATTACATCATCGGAACAAAGAGCGGCGATGATGAAATCGGAATGAACAAAGAGTGGCGGTCGGAACGACGTTGGAACAAATGAAGAGCAGCGGCGATGAAGTCGGATTAAAGTCTGAACAGGGGAGAATAAAGCTAGAACAAATGAAGAGCATTGTCAATGAAGTTGAAACGAAGTTGGAATGGAAAGTGGCAGCGACGAAGTCGAACGAACAGGAGAGAAGGAATGCTGGTGAACAGAGAGAGAGAGAGAGATGAATCATTTGAGAAGGCGAATTTTAGGAGGTAAAATTGTAAAACAGCCATTATATCTAATTAAACATATGTCCATAATATCTGAAGTATTTATGCATAAGTGACTGATTTATTAGATTTTCAAAAGACTACATTACACAATCTACCCTTAGACTATATCCAATTTCACATGTCCGTTACCCCTAAACTAATGAATAGTGCAAAACTAGTATTAAAGTGATGTTTTGTAGCATAACTCCCCACTGTCTGTTAGTGTTGATGGAAATTTGAGACCAAACCTAAAATGAGCCCTTGAACTCTAGCAAAATGGATACAATACCACACAAACATAAAGTCATGACATATAACTCCTCAAATAGTAAAAAAAAAAATCTTAAAATAGTAAAAACAACCAAAAAATAAAATAAAAAAAATATCAATTTTACATGTCCATACCAAATTAATGCTTACAACTACTTCAAATAATTATGGAGAATATTGTAAATTCCAAAAAATAGAATTTCACTCCCTTATCTAGTTTTTTTTTTTTTAACTTAAACTCTAAAATGGCAGAAAAATTGAAAAAGGAGAAAGAAAAAAAAAAGAAAAAATCTACTAACTAAACATGAACATTAAAAATTAAAATATTCAATCTCTTTAAATAATTATGGAGAATATTATAGATTCCAAAATGATAAAATATTGTAGAATTTTTTTTTTGGTTTTTCAAGGTTTAAGTTGAGAAAAAAGATAACAACATAAAAATCAAATTTTTTGGGATCTAAGATATTGTCCATAATTATTATAAGGACTTGGATAATTTAATTTTAAATGGTCCTGTTGAATTTTTATTTTTTTCACCTTTTTTAAGTTCTAGTCATTTTCATTTTCATTCTTTTTTTTTGTTGCTATTTTAGGGTTTAAGTTGAACAAAAATAGATAAGGACATAAATTTCCATTCTTTTTCATCTATAATATTCTAAATAATTATTTTAATGCATTGGATACTTTAATTTTGAATGGGCGTTTTGGATTTGTAGGTATCTTCATTTTTTCCATCTATTTTTTGGTTTCTTTTTCTATTGTTGGCTTTCACTTGAAAAGATAGATAAGGACATCAAATTCAATTTTTTTGGCATCTATAATATTTTTTATAATTATTTTAAGAGATTGGATATTTTAGCTTTGAATGAAAATGTTGAATTTTTAGGTTTTCTTCATTTTTTCTTTCTATTTTTTGGTTTTTTGCTACTTTAGAGTTTAAGTTGAAAAAAGTATATAAGGGCATCAAATTATATTTTTTTGGCATCTATAATATTCTCAAGAATTATTTTAATGGTTTGGATACTTCAATTTTGAATGGGAATGTTGAATTGGTAAGTTTTTTCATTTTTTTTCTTTATATTTTTTGGTCTTTCTGCTATTTTAGGGTCCAAGTTGAAAAAAATACATAAGGGCATCAAATGCTATTCTTTTTGGTATGTATAATATTCTCCATAATTATTTGAAGGGTTGGATGCCCTAAATTGGGATGGGCATGTAAAATTGGTGGTGTTTTCTATTTTTTAATTCTATTTTTATGTTATTTTTTTGCTATTTTAGGGTTTTTTTTGTTGCTATTTGAGGGGTTTTCTGTCACATGTTGATCTCCAGTGGGTTTCATACCCATTTTTCTAGCTTTCAAGGGCTTATTTGGGGTTTGACCTTGAATTTCTGTCAACACTAATGCACAAAGGGGCGGTTTTGTTACAAAATGATATTGTAAGTCCACTTTTGCATTGATCGATAGTTCAGGCGTACATATACAAACTAGAGATAGTTTAAGGTAGTTCGTATAATTTTGCCTTTTCAAAATCAGCTTATTATTTTACTAACTATTCAGTTACTTCAAGGATAGATTTTCAAAATCTGACGGGTAAACAATTTGTCATAATCCACTTTATCGTTTCTACAATCCTATATTCTCTTCTAAGACTATGGTCTAATAAGTTCATAAGAAGCTAAAATCCCAAGATGGCCATTTGAGTTTCAGAGCTGTTACATTAGCCCATCAAACTTTTGAAGTTTTGCACATCAAACTACAGGGTACCTTAAAGCGAATTTTTTTTGAGTTTGGATGAAAAGCATATTTTATTTCTCATCAAATTGATAATACAAAAACGTTGTCATCTATTCCGGTAAAAAAATCAAATGAAATTTAATAACATCCAAGAATGTCCGCTCTGCAATATCCAATGAAATGATTTATTAGTGTCCATCCTTCTTATTTCTATATATAACTGGTTTTCCTGTTACTAAAACTAAAACCAAGTTTATCATTATTGATTCTTCCAGTTGATCACCCAGTGTTGTAAGTATAGATTAGAAAGTTGGATTGAAAAATTTGAAGGGCTAATGGACAAATTTGCGGAAGTTGATTTAGTCTCTGTATTTCCAGCTGCAAATACAGTTGGTTTTTTTTTTGTTGTAGTAAGTGGCTTTTAGGTAAGTGATGTTTTCAGATCACACGAAATGATTTAATGGTAGCTTGTAGTTTTAGCGATTTAATCTTCATTATTGATATATTATCCAAAACTCTCAGGATAATCTAAAAAAAATCTTCAAATAATGGTGTGATGGTACATATTTGCTGGGCTTGTCAGCTTGGCCTCATCGGGCTTGGGTTGGGTTTATTGGACCTGGGCACGGCCCGGCTGAAGGTGGGGTGGGTCTGAGTTGAGCTGAGTTTTTCCAATTTCTGAGAAATGCGTTATAATATGTTTTGAAACATTTTTTTAGAGTAATTTTATGAAATATGTTTTTATGTGAGGAGAAACACCACCGCCGGTGTAAATTTTATTTAAGAAAAAGCCAAACGGTACTTACATAATTTGGAATGTGTCTTACACTTGAAAATGACGAAACGTTCTAGGAAAAAAAAATGAGAAGGTAAAACTTAAGATCTGTACTTAACTGCATAATCAGATCAATTACAATTTTCAAATTGTAATGAAAACCTATAATCTATTCTTTTGTGTCATCATCAGAGGGGACCTTATCATCTGAGTTTTTCATGTCTTGCTTTCTTAGAGCAGCAAAGGCCTAATCTCAGTTGCAGACATAAACCTCAACGGGCTCAAGTGTGAGCTTTGTCCGTTTTTCCGAGAGAACTCGTTTTCCCACACTAAAGATAGTCTCGAAAGTGACAATAGAAACCGAAACTACCAAGATCTCTTGCATTAATATAGATAAGATCAGGAATCTTCCTTTTTTGTTCTTCCACCACTTGAGGACGTCTTCTTCATTGTTTTCAAATGAAATGTGGAAGTAATTATCCCTTTCTGCCAATCTCGAGTTTGTAGGTCTCGGCCATTTGAGGATATTTGCTACTGGGTTAAATCTTGATGATGATGAGGAGGTCAAATGGCTGGTGGGTGTTAGATTGGATGACCTAACCTTATGAAAATGCTTAATGGAGTAGAGTTTATATAACTCTCTTAAATTGTGGTTAGCTTCATCCGAAATAGCAAGTGCAGAAACTTATGGTTGACCTAAATATATATGATAGTATACTTCTAACAATTGTAAACAACCCGTGATTTTAACATTGGGATCCAATGCACATGCAATAAAATAAAATTATGGAATTTGTTGAAAATAATCTAGCAATTTTTTTTGCATTGCTTCAACAGTTGGTTGCAAAACTCATCATCCTTGTATTGGTTGAAAACATAGATGATGTTTATAAAATATAACATTACTTGGTGCACTATTGGGTAATAAACCCCAGAGAAAAAATTTATTTCCTCGTAAAAATATATAAGCAGCTTAACTAAAAACATTTTTCCTAAACCTTATATGTTAGCCAGTTGTCATGTACTTTTGAGTTCACAAATCAAGTCAAAAAATTTGCCGATGGTTGGGCGTCATTTAACATTTCAAACATTGAGTTCCATCGAGTGGGGTAATCAATTTTAAATATTTCGCAAGAAAAATTTACCCTATTTTCAATATAAAATATTTTAAATCCATGAGCCAATTTTTTCCTTGTTTTAACAAAAAATAAAACATTCTAAATTGGCTCAATTTGGTTTTGCAGTTGTTGTAAACAATTTTGAACACATAAATTCAAAATGTGCCACAAACAACGAACATGGAAAAATTTTCCAGCAAGCAATGGTTTTATTTCTTTTATTAATTCTCTCACGTCAAATCATTATTTGAAACATTATCAAAAGAAATGGATAAAACTTTATCAGCAATAAAAAATTCACATAAGCTTTCATTAATCCAGTTGAAAATGTTTCAGCCCATATGATCAGATTTCATACATTTAAAAGCAATGATTTGTTTTTGAATAACTCAATCATTATCTATCCAATGAGGAGTGACCTAATCATCATACAGTTTAAAGCTTTCTCTTTTAACCATTTGTCTAGACATTTTTTTATAAGCAGGATTTAGATTTTTTTGGAGAAATCTCTCTAAGTGTTCATCCTTAGCTTGTTTAAATGGTTTTCCCGTAATTATCATCCAATTAATTAAACATTGCCTAGCATTGTTTGGATTAAATTGGAAAATAGTTGGAATGTTGGAGCTCCTAAAGCCTGTCAATTGTGGTTGTTCACCGGATGTGCCGCCGATATCTCCATGGACTTTGTTCAAGCGCTGTGTAAGGGTGCTCGTCCCGAAGTTCAACTTGTGTGCAAATTGGTTGTCATAGTATTTACACTGACATACCTCATGTCACCTTCCCAAACTTGCTCAAAATGCTCCCAAACGGACGCCTTTAAATTCCCGCTCTTTACTTGGGTTGGCTTGGGTTGCTCGCTTTGTGGCATTGGTTGGGACCCATCGGTGCCGACTTGGGTCGGTGGAATTTCCTCGAAGTCATCATAAAAAAGTTGATCATCAAGGCCTAGGTCGTATGCCGCCATGTCGATATTAGGATCGTTGTCAGCAATTTCTTGTATATGTGTACCTCAAATTTTGTGAAACAAATGGCCTTGCAAAAATGAATCGACGTCGGTGCTGGATGAGGAGGAAGCAATACCCTTGCCCTTGCTAGAGTTCTTTCCTCGTGAAGCCAATAGTGGAAGAAAATAATTGAAGGAATGGAGAGATGATTAGGAGAAAATAAAAAAAATATTAGTCAAAGATTAAAAAACTTGGAGAAAGCTAATAAAGAGAATGAGAAAATATTGTAGTAGATTGGAGAAGAGAGCAACACCCATGAGAAAATATTGTAGGAGATTGGAGAAAAGAGCAACACTCTTGCCCTTGCTGGAGTTCTCTCCTCGTGAAGCTAATAGTGGAAGAAAATAATTGAAGGGATGGAGAGATGATTAGGAGGAAATTAAGAAAATATTAGTCAAAGATTAAAAAACTTGGAGAAAGCTAGTAGAGAGAATGAGAAAATATTGTAAGAGATTGGAGAAGAGAGGATTGGTGTGAGGAAGTGTATGGAGGAGGTTGGCTATTTATAGGAGAAGGGAAAATGCATTTTGCCCAAAAAGCCCTAAAAAACTAGTTGTTAGTGGCTGTCGGGTGAGGGTAAAAAAGTTTGGGGCCAAAATAATCTTTTTGAAACCATTAGGGGGATAGGCTGTAATTTTAACAATGTTTTGAAATTTTTCAAAAAGGCAACAATTTGCTGTGAAATGGCTAACCCGACCTGGCTCGACCAAGTCACGGTTCGATCCAGTCCAGGTTATTCGGTTTTTTGGGCTAGGCCGTGTCTATTTTGGGTCCTCTCCTCCTTCAGTCTCATATTCGCCCCACCTACTCGCGTGTCTGTTCCGTGACAGGCCAAGACCAGGTATGACTGAGCTGGGCTAAGTTTGACCCGAGTCAGGCCTGGGTCAACCCGGCCCTGCGACCACCACTACTTGTTAGCAGAGTTGTATCATTTTTTTTTTTTATTATAGAAGAAACTAGTTAGTAAGTATTCAATCCATCAAATTTTTATTGAACTATATTGGAATGCACAAGGCTTAAAAAAATTCTATCTTTTACTGTATTTTTACCAATAATGTCCTTAGCTTGTTTTCCAAAAATTTCAATAAGTGGAAAAGTACTTGAATAATTGAAAATATATTTTTATTTTAGGAAATAAAGAATACTACAGTTTTTAAACGACTCAAAATGGAAAGATAAAATAATAAATGTGGGGAACGGAAGGAACTGTACTTATCACTTGTCTACTTTAGATGGTTAACTAGGCAATCTGCTTCGTTCGGGAAGCTGCTCCTTTGGCCACGTGTCATACAAATATGTATTCCCTGTTTAACGATTTTCCCATAAAAATTATAAAAGCAGAATACACTATCTATAAGGTAAAAATGACTTTTCACTTAACATATTTAATAAGGTGATGACATGTAGTAATTTTTTTAATTTAGGAAAGAAATTTAATATTATTTAAACTAATATTCCAATAATGCCCATAACCTTATTTGGCAGGTTAGCAACACATTGAAATTTAAAATTTTTAACTTAAAAAGAAAACTTTAAATCACCATAATTTTCAATTATAAATGGTTAACACTAATTTTTTTATTTAAATAGGTCATACCAGAAAAAAGGAAAGTATATATTTCCTATACAAAACAATAGAAAAGAGCACCAAGGACTTGTACTCCTTGTGCTCGGACTTCTTCACGATGGCATGGGGATGGAGCGGAATAAAGAAGGACAAGGACAAAGAATTCGAGCATCAATGGAGGACCAGGCGTCGTATTGGTACTCTTTAGGTAGAGCAATTGAGGGGTCGAAGGAGAGGACGTGAAAGGCTTGTTGGAGAGAATCGGAGACAAGGAGAGACGTGGTGGTCTCTAAGGTGGAGTGGGAGAGGGCGGAGGGGAGAAGGAGAGAGAAGGAGATGGTGGCGGCCAGTAGAGAGAAAGCAGAAGCGGCCATTAGAGGGGGTGTGGGTGTAACGAGAGAGGTCTGGGGTCGAATTTAATGGGGAAAACTCGAGATCACGTCAGGATCGTTGGGAGGTGAGAAGTGGGTAAGTAAAGAAGGAGAGATTATAGGCAAAAAACTGAGACCGAATACAATTTTGGTTGTGGAGGAAGAACCAAATCTGAATAAGGATCAGGATATGGGCAAAAGTCGGGCTTCAATGAGGAGTATGAAAGGAGGTAGGAATGAATTCGATAGGCCAAGCTATGGGCAATTTGAGGAATAAGAGTACCCGAAGCCAAGTTACGATGGTGAAGAGGGGTATTGTGGTCGCAAGAAATATGGATATGAGGAGGAGGAGGAGGAAGAACTCCCTCGCTATAAGCACCATCACCACCGGTGCCATCATGATGATTATGATGAATGATGAGATGGCTGCTTGAGTTGTGAATGGGGTTCATGCCATTATATCCCAATTTGTTTATGAATTAAGATTCCTACTTTTCTTTTTTATATTCTTTAAGGGTATTGATAACCTTTTCTCTTGCATTTCGTTAAGGGTAATTTACATTTTGTCGTTGATTCTAATTCTTTTAGTCTTTATTCATTAATTATTATCTTTTAGTCATGGGTTTTTTTTAAATGTTCTATAGTTATTCACCCACTAGCTGGGATCCATTTACATAGAGTGACTTTTTTTTATTTAGCCATTTTATAATTATTTTTAAAAAAATTTAATTTGTGTAATATTTTTTGACCGTGAATTTAATAAACAATTTGAAATATTAGCTATTCCTTTTGCAATAGTATGTATATGCCAACTTTTATGTGAACTAATTGACTTCATTAAATAGAGATTAATAAGAAATACTTTAGGAAAGTTTTTAACCAAACGAGATTAAGGATAAAAAAGAAATTTGAAGCAATTATTGTATAGGTCTTTGCCAAATTTTCCCACTTCTCTAATTTTATTAGGGTAAAATCCGTATTTAGTCCCCTAACTTTAAGGGTCATCCTAATGTGGTCCCTTAACTCAAAAAGTGACTCTTAAAGTCCCCTAACTCAACTTAAGTGTCCTATTTTGGTCCCTATTGTTAGTTCTACCGTTATTTTGGATAGAAATTGCCTACCTGACACATATATTGCCACGTGGTAGTATCTTTTATGATAAAAAGTGATTAGATTGGAAGAACAATAAAGTTTAAGTTAAAATTGGCACAAAAAGTAATTGTAGGGACCTGAAAGGATAGTCAACCCAATCTTCCCCATCATCGCCTTTCTATGATTCGATCGCCGTCGCCGCTCCTTTCCCTCTCTCCGCTGACGCGGGATCTTCTTCCCGACTGACACTCCACCTTTCCTCTTCTTCCACAGCCCCGCCAGTCACATCTCCACTAACCGATTGCTGGATTGAACGAGAAGAGAATCAGATGGACGGGCGACTTTAGTGGTGGAGGAGGAGACGATGGGATGCAGGCGGCGAATCACGATCGGGCCTTTCCCTAGGCGGCAACTATAGAGCAAGACGAGGCGGTGAGGGCTGGAGGTAGAGCTGTGACTGGCGGGGTTGTGAATGAAGGGGGGGAAGGTGGAGTGTCAGTCGAGAAGAAGGAAGATGGGGCGTTGGCGGAGAGAGGGAGAAGGGCAGTGGCGGCGATCGATCGGAGTGGGGCGATGACGGGGAAGATTGGGTTAACTATCATTTTAGGTCCCTAAAATTACTTTTTGTGCAAATTTTAGCTTGAACTTTATTGTTTTTCCAATCTAATCACTTCTTATCATAAAAGAGACTGCCACATGACAATATAAGTGCCATGTACGTAATTTCTATCTAAAATAATGGTAAAAGTAATGGTAGGGACTAAAATAGGACACTTAAGTTGAGTTAGGGGACTTTAAAAGCCACTTTTTGAGTTAAGGGACCACATTAGGACGACTTTTAAAGTTAGGGGACTAAATATGAAATTTACCCAAATTTTAATGGTGGTTAAAAGTGATTCAAAAAATGGTAAGTTCAACAAAAATTCTTAAATGTTTAATTCGAGTTACAAATTAATCGCTAACCTTTTAGTTTTTGTTTAATGATATGAAACATTTTCTACCATTGTAAATTCAACGATGGCCCAGGCCAGACTCAGTAGATAGTGCACAAAACTTATTTAAAAAGAGACAAAAATGATAATTTATATAGTCCATTAACTATAAAAATATTAACATAACTTGAATTAATTGGAATACAGTTATTCAACATTTTAAATTTTTAAATTTGTAAAAATTTAATTTTTTTAACTGATTGCTATTATCAAGAAAAAAACATCAAAGAATAATTTAATTCTAATAAATTGAGATGAATATTTTAAATGATTTCAAAATTTTAAACATGGTAAGTAGTAACCTATTGAATTTTAATTGAGATAATTAAATAAAAGATAAATTAATGAGACACAAAAGATAATGTTTTCATTAAAATACTTCCATCGATTTCAATTGAGAAATTATGAAAACAGGAAAAGTGCAATTTAGCCATAAAAATGAGTTGATATATACTAGCTAATTCGTCACACATTAGAAAAAATTTTAAAATGAAAAGCATTGAAAATTAAGGAAACATTGCAATTTTATAGGAAAAAATGTTTTCAAAAAGTGAAATCAAATTAACGTCAATGACCATTTAAGTCCATAACCAAAGGAATCAATTCATATTTTTTTTTCAAAACTTAATATTAGTTTAACACTTACTAGAATAAGCTGACTCGCCAATTAGTTATATTTGACCATGAATCCAAAATATTCTTATTTAACCTAATAAATTATGTCTTTATGAAAACTAAAAGGAACACATTATAACCACATTATTACCACTATTCTTCAACATTTATTGACGATGCACACCAATTTAAAAATTTTCTTCTAACTATATATATTTACAAAAAAATATTAGGCAAAAAATTAATGTGAAAGTTGTATATTTGTCCTATTACATTAATTTGGATACTAATATTTTAACCATATATATGTAAAAAATTTATTAGGCAAAGGAAATCAAACCTCCACTGTAACAAATCTTTGAAATACCCCTGTTATGTCATATTATATTTAATGCATTTTAGAAATTAGTATTTTTTTTTCTAAAATTTTATTCTATATTTATATATACGAATATTTTGTCCCCATAAAACTCTAAACAAAGGTAACATTCTACATAAAGGTAAAATTCCTTTCCATTTTCTCTTTTTCATTTTGGCATCATTTCCATCATATCATACCCTTCATTTATCATCCCTATTCATTTCATTTCATATAAATTTTTATTTTGTATGATTTCATCAATGTTTCACTTTACATCAAAGAATAATTCAATTCTAATAAATTGAGATAAATATTTTAAATGATTTTAAATTTTTAAACATGGTAAGTAGTAACCCATTGAATTTTAATTGAGATAATTAAATAAAAGATATATTAATGAGACACAAATGATAATGTTTTCATTAAAATACTTCCATCGATTTCAATTGAGAAATTATGAAAAATGGAACAGTGCAATTTAGCCATAAAAATGAGTTGATATATACTAGCTAATTCATCACACATTAGAAAAAATTTTAAAATGAAAAGCATTGAAAATTAAGGAAACAATGCAATTTTATAGGAAAAAATGTTTTCAAAAAGTGAAATCAAATTAACGTCAACGACCATTTAAGTCCATAACCAAAGGAATCAATTCATATTTTTTTTTCAAAAATTAATATTATTTTAACACTTACTAGAATAAGTTGACTTGCCAATTAGTTATATTTGACCATGAATCCAAAATATTCTTATTTAACCTAATAAATTATGTCTTTATGACAACTAAAAGGGACACATTATAACCACATTATTACCCCTATTCTTCAACATTTATTGACAATGCACACCAATTTAAAAATTTTCTTCTAACTATATATATTTACAAAAAAATATTAGGTAAAAAATTAATGTGAAAGTTGTATATTTTTCCTATTACATTAATTTGGATACTAATGTTTTAACCATATACAAGTACAAAAAATATTAGGCAAAGGAAATCAAACCTCCACGGCAACAAATCTTTGAAATACCCCTGTTATGTCATATTATATTTAATGCATTTTAGAAATTAGTATCTTCTTTATTTTTAAATTTTACTCTATATTTATATATATGAATATTTTGTCCCCATAAAACTCTAAACAAAGGTAACATTGTACATAAAGGTAAAATTCTTTTCCATTTTCTCTTTTTCAATTTGGCATCATTTCCATCATATCATACCCTTCATTTATCATCCCTATTAATTTCATTTCATATAATTTTTTCTTTTGTATGATTGCATCAATGTTTCACTTTTAAACTAATAAGGTTATGTTTATGTTCTTTCGTATACTTCTAATTTTTTTGTTTGTAAATTTCTATATATAAAAATTTTCTTCAATTATCCCTATTTGGTAAGTTTGAATTTGAATTAAAATTTTAAAATTTGATTATTACTACCCATGTTCATATTAATTTTCTTTATTTATATGAAATGTTAGATCTTTATATATCAACAAATTACATTGTTTATGAAAATAATTTTATCTATCATTTTGCATAAATGTGGTTTCAAATTTAACCTCAACCAATTTGGCTGCATGTATGGAGATGAATTCAAGTAAAGATTTATAAAAAAAATGTAATATGCGATACAAATACCCTAATTAGTATAGCCTAATTTAGTGAAATATTATATTTACCTTTGTAAATAATGAAATTACCATCACCTTTTAGGTTAAATAATATTTTCATAACATTTAACAAATATAGTTTTTGAAAACTCAAGTCAACTTGAAACCTGTGGTAACTCTGGATATGTAAACTAACTTCTCAAAATAACAAAATCTTTAGGAAAAAAAATAAAAAATATAAGCATTCTCCACTTTTTTTGGAGCATCGAATTTGTGGTCAGTTAAAGTGGAGCATCGAATTAGTGGTCAATTATTAAAATAGCTGACCACAATTAGCCGTTACCCCTCATTTATCCTTAATTTTAGCAGCACTACAAATGCCACTACCCTAAATTGTGCAAGTTATATATACTGTTAATTACTTCTAGACTGTGTATAAATCCTATGTTACTATTCTCACAAAATAAGTGCAAACGAAACCAGTCTCCAACGAGTTTTCATCAATTTGTTTCCATCAACCAACTGTTGGAAGCAAAAACAATAAGGAGATAAGGCGTGAGACCAAGAAGCCGCAATAGCTACGAAAGGTAAATGGGAATGAAATTAATATCAATATCAGCTGTCATAATAGCTACAAAAGGTAAACTAACGAAATTAATATCAATCTATTCAATATAAGTTTGCAAAGAAACCATTATAGACTTTCAGCATTTACATTTGCAGAGTACTACTGGTTAGTTTAAACAACTGCAGAAGGTAAACTGGAACTCAGAAATGGGATTCAGAGACTATTACTCCTTATAGCAGCTAAATTATGTGGATTCAAAGTTACTGAAATTTATTCATTTTCTATGTTACTCTTTCTGTTAACAAATCAGCAGTAGAAGTAGCAGCTCCAGACCAAACAACCATTTTCCAATTTAATTATCATATTTTCTGTTTGTTTAAGTATGGAAATATGTATGGAATGTGCTTCTGCATTAAGTACCAATCCTTCAAGTTGTGTAAACCCTAAACAATGAAAACAGAACCGTGATAGAATAGTATCTATTCTTACTAGATATCTTGAATAATTATTTTTACCCATAAATAGATCGGGGAAAAAGTTCGTAAACTTCATACTTATAGACAACATCCTATTCCATATAAGTTTGCAAAGAAACCATTATTGACCTTGAGCATTTTCATTTGCAGAGTACTACCAATCAGTGTACACAAAACAACTATAGAAGGTAAACTGAAACTCTAAAATGGGATTCAGAAATTGTTATTTCCTTATACCGGCTAAATTTTGTGGATTAAAACTTACTGCAGTTTATTCGTTTTCTGCGTTACTCCTTATGTTAATTAAGAAACTAGTAGTAGAAACAGTAGTTCCAACCAACCTACATGGTTCCAATTTAATTATTAGGTTTTCTATGACAATATGGACATATGTTATAAAATGTGTTTATGTATAAAGTACCTATCTTTCATGGTGGGTAAGACTTTAAGCGATGCATACCGTCCGTAACAGAATAGAACTTGTTCTTACTAGATATCTAGATATGTTTATGCGTTAATTGTACACTTGGACCCTAACTTTAATTTTTGTTCTACCTCTTACCCCAACCTTTATTTTGTTCATAGATGTCCCTAACATCATTAACACGTTTTATTTTGGCCCTTTTTCTATGGAATTGTTTTGTTGGACAGAAAACACCATGTCAACATAGGTTTGTAGGGAAAAATTAGTTTTAGCCCTTAAAAAATTTCCTTCTAGTCATAAAAACCTTAAACTTTTCCATCTACCACCTCTTTTTCATCATTTCATCCCCTAAACCCCATTCCTCCTCCTTGTACCTGGTTGCCTCCTCAGCCAACTCCAAACTCTCTATCTTACGGTCTCCCACCTCTTCCCCACTAGCCCCCACCCTCCAAACGCTCCCCTGTCTCTTCCGATCTCTTCCTCTTCTCCCACACATACTTAACCCCTTCTCCTGCCACAACCTTGGTTCAAGTATTAAAACCATAGTAACATGTCCTCAACACCGATCTTGCTAGTACATCTCAACATCAGCTACTTATTCCTAGGTTCATAGTTCTAATTTTAACCACTAAGACTTCAATTACGGTCGACAGTTACACCACTGACCCAACTGTTTGAATAATGTATCAAGAGATAGGCCTTATTGTTACCAGAAGTTGATTGGTGCTTAGTTTTCATTTGGAAAAGCAAGGGTATGTGGCGACATTGGGCCTAATTGACAAGTCCAAGGATTCCAAGTCTCTGAGCAATGATAAGGGCCATGATACCCACATGGTGAGCACGACGGTAGGCTTCTCAATGTATGAAATTATTTGTAACAGCCCATCTGCCATATGAGAGAAATGTTTGAAGCTTTATGTTAATATATAGCCATAAGTTTCAGAGCCCAAGCACTTATCTTTTATCATTTTCCAAATGATAGCCCATGTGGTGTGAGCAGGTGTTTCGGTGACCGATTCTAAACTTAGGTTATTATAGATGATATCAGAGTCGGCCCGAGACCTTGATGATATAGCATATTGGATATACATATACATCATTTACCAGGCTGACCATGGATTAGAAAGGATACTTAGCCTGGCCAAGTAATCTAACTAGAGAGGCTACTGTTCCGAGGGATTGAGTAATCCGATTGAACCCAATGAGGACGATGGGTGCAAAGGGGGTGAGTTTGTAGCACCCTTGCTTCCCACATGGGAGAAATTTGGGGGAAGTCTTATGTGGATATATAGGCTTAAGTGCTAGGACGTAAGCATTTAGTGCTTATTCTTTTCATAAAGGATAGCCCAGACGGTGTGGGAAGGTGTTTCATTGACCGATTTTGGACCTGAGAGTCATTATAGATGGTATCAGAGCTAACCCAAGGCCAGGATGTGTGGCATACTTGGTGTGTACACTCATCATCTACTAGGGTTGATCTTGGATTAGAGAGGCCAAGTAATCCGATTAGAGAGGTTATCTGTCCAGGGGACTAAGTAATCTGAGTGACCCCCAGTAAGGACATTAGGTACATAAGAGGGAGTTCGTAACACACCCATATCCTATGTGGGAGAAATGTGTAAAGCCTTATGTGGATATACAGCCTTAAGTTCTAGAGCATAAACACCTAGCACTTATCATTTTCCAAAAGATAGCCCATGTTGCATTGGCAAGTCTTTTGTTAATTGGTTTTGAACTTGAGTCATTACAACTAGTCAACAAAATACCTGCTCACACCACATCGGCTATCATTTGGAAAAGGATAAGCTCTAGGTGCTTATGTTTTAGAACCTAAGCCTATATATCCACATAAGGCCTCCTACATTTATCCCATATAGGATATGAAGGTGTTCAAAACTCCCCCCATGTTGTCACGGAACGGGGCCCCAGTGCCCCATAATCTTATAGGCTCTTAGGGATTATGAATTCCTCTAAGTTACTATTGGCTAACTATTACTCGTCAATATAAATTTAAACAATTTATATGCAACTAGTTTCTTAGCCTACTTAGTTCAAGAGATATGCATGCTTTTGTCCTGGCAATGCAAAAGAATAAATAGATCGTTGGTTAAAAACGTTGCTCGAGTATTTCTATTAAAACATACTTAAAACGTGCAAAGACATTGAAATACTAGTTACTTTGACTACAAGTAATAGTTTGTGCATACAATATACTTCTAGCATGCACCCAAAAGTAACAAGATGGATTTACATCACAATGTATCCTATTAGAGGCAACTTTCTTAGTACACAAGGTACTATATACAAGAGACAAAAACTAACTAACTAAGATCATCTACTTGAGCCCCACCTTGAGCTATCCAAGCTCCAAGTGCAAGCCCTTCCTTAATTCTTGTTCTTGTGCACTCTTAGCCTCTACACTGTAAAGGCACAACTTGGTTAGCACATAACTTACACCACAAGTAACCTAGAATCACAAGGATTCTCAAGAAAAGTACCTGCAAAATAGAAAGCTTAGGCCTCAGCTGTCAACTAGTGACTAGGCCCGGAGTTAGAACCTGCACAATAAACTTAAGGGAGTGAGTACTTAAAAGTACTCAGTAAGGGTCCCTTGAATACCTGCAAGAAGATAGCAGCAACCAAGATGCAACCATGGCAAACAAGCAACCAAACAAGTGGATCAACCAACAAACAACTCAAACAATCAACAGACATATATATAAGATATGCAATGCATGAATGTATGATATGAAATGCACATAATGCATGCACTTGGGACTTTCTGCACTCTAGGTGCCATAAAACTTGCCGTGAGCTCAAATGGCGGAGGTACTTGAGATACTGGCCCTCGTATCCCGGATACTTTACCTCCCTTAAGTCCCACCTACGGGTTTTAGAGTAGGTCGTCACCCCTTTGAAACTTACCCATCTTTACCCTTAACTTAATGCGCAAGGTAGTCATCCTATGTGGTTTAACTAGCCAAACCCTTAAGGTTTAACTTAGAGCACTCATAGTGGCTTGCTTACCAAACCAAATGGTTTGGTCGGGATCGACTTAGGTTTTCCTCCTCATTGACCATAGGTAAGTGACGTTCTACTCGGCCAACAAAGAGTCTAGAAACCCCCTTAATCCCCTTAGTGCTCATTTAGAAGCTTAAGCACTTTGATTTTCTTAACCACCAAGTCATACTCTTTCTTAACCACACAACTTAACTACCACTTAAATAATGCATAATTCCCAACTTAGGAAGGAGTTCTAGACCCAACCGAGGCTACGGAATGTCTTAACTTAGCCTAGGGATGAAAACCGAGAGTTTGAGACATTCTTAGGATGCCCGGAGCTTGGGGGCAAAATGCCTTGGCGGCGCCGTTGGCGACGCGTCGCCACAGGCATCAGTGTTCGGAGAACATTTTCGTTTCCCGGCGACGCGTCGCCAACTCGCGTCGCCGGTCGCCAATATGGCGTCGACACTGGCGACGCGTCGCCAACGCTTTCCAGCGTTGCGCGACAGCGTGCGACCTTGCACGAAAACTGCTCAAACTTTCTCATCCCAAACTCAAATCACTTGGGTCTTGTTTCTAACTCATTCCCACACAAAACACTACATTTCTATGCATTATTTGAGCTTAATTAACTTGAACCCTTACCTCAATTTAGCTACAAAGCAAGCATTGAAACATAACCACCTTAGCTCAATCAAGCTCCCTTTGAGTTCCTCACCTAAAACCAATGTGATATGGCACCAAATACTTCAAACCAAGACCATTTCTAGCTATGGAAACAACTTAGAACCAATCCAAATGAACCCAACAAGCTTACCCACGAATTTTGAGTCCAAACTAGCACCAAAAAGCAAATTGGAGCTAGAACACCAACAAAGAAGCTTGATGATTCCTACTAACACCTTGGGCTTCCTCAATTTGATGAAGAATCGCAAGAAAAGAAGCTTTAGGCTGGGATTTTGGAGAGGGAAAGTGGAGCTACGAATTTGGAGTTGAATGCAAATGACTAAGGAAGAAGAAGACTTAACAACTTAAACTAACTTATACTAAATCCCCCCACTTGGCAAACTTCTTCCTCTTTTTGCTCCACAAACTCTCAATTGTTTTAAATGGGTCACCAACTCTCACTCAAAACCAACTTTCCTTTGCTCTAAAGGATGCTAAAAAGCTTCACACACTTGATTTCTTGGACACTTTAGCCACTTAAAATCTAATTGGCTTAATTAAACACTTAGTGCCACAATTACTCAAAACCTTCAAAGATGGTTCTAATAGCTAGGATTACTAATGGTCTTGATTTAACTATGCCAAATCACACTTAGGAACTCACTTACTTAATTAAGCTTACCTTACTTGCTTAACAAGGTGCTAACTTGAGGTACTTAATTTAATAAAACACTTAAACAAAGTAAAATAAATACTTACTTGATTAGTCAACTAGGAGAGCCGTCACACATGTACCCAACGTTCTTATTTGGGTCACTCGGATTACTTGCCCCCTAGACCAATAACCTCTATAATTGGATTACTTGGTCCCTGGCCAGTCAACCTCTCTAATGCAGGATCAGCCTAGTAAATGATGTATGTGTATACCTAATATGCCACATCATTGTGTTTCTAAGTCAGCTTTGATATCATCTATAATGACCTAAGTCCAGAACCGGTCAACAAAACACTTGCCCACGCCACATGAGTTATCTTTATAAAAAGGATAAATGTTAGGAGCATATGTTCTAGACCTTGAGCCAATATATTCACATAACGCTTCCCATATTTCCCCAATGTAGGATGCGGGGGTATTACAATATATATGCATGTATATGTGTGTGTGTGTGTCTCCCAGGTTCGTATAATTCATTTCCAATTTTCAACAATAGCATCCCAATTTCATATAATAACAATTTAGATTCATACGAATCATTTCCCATTTCATACAGTAGAAACCAATCACAGACAGACAGACAGACACACACAAAATATCACCCTAGTTTTATATATATATAAACCAATCTCAGGCATACAAACTCCAAAAGCATTTATACACACAAACAGACACAAATCATAAAAACTCTAGAAAAATACAAATAAAACCCAGAAGCATACATATATATTTGTTTTCTTTAGAAGAAAAATCTAGAAACATATATATAAACCAAGAAACATAAATATATATTTGTGTTTTTTACAAACCTAGAAGTATACATATAAATCCAAAAGAATACATGTATGTTTGTATTTTTTACAAACCCAGAAACATACATATATATATCTTTGTCCTGTATAAAACCAAAACATACATATAAGTCCCATAAGTATACATATATATTTATGCTTTTTATAAACCTAGAACATACATATAAAACCCGAAAGCATAAAGAGATCAAAAAATCACAATCAAGCATACAAAATTTCAATTTGACACATAAATCTCAAATTTCAAACTAGTTCTTTACAAACTCAAGTTACTTCGCAATAAAAAACATAAACCATGTATTTTTTTTTTCACGAATATCACCTTCAAATAATTTTCTTCTTTGCCAAAATAAACATTGCCATCCTGAACCCAACCTGTTCGTTGCCTTTTTGTTTTACAAGATCCTTTTGTTCTAAAAACAACAACTTGTTTTTGTATTTCTCATCTTGTTCTAAGGAAAACACATAAGTGTACTTCAATTTTCAATTTGCTCTAAGAGTCCTGTTTGGAGGTTCTGTTCTTGTAGCAGCAAGTGGTGGTAGAATGATGGATGGGTGGATGAAGGCAGTGATTCAGCAGGTTAGGGAGAAAAAATGGGGAGAAAGAACGAGTTTGATTCGGTGGATTGGGAGATGAAGAAAGGGTTAGGAATTAAATAGATAAGGATAATTAAACAATTTAAAAAATTGTGGAAGGAAAATTGATGATAATTATGAAAAAAATAGTAGAATTATCCTAATTAGTGATAATTACAAAAATTCATGGTACTACTAACATTTGTTAACTAGGTGCACGAGCATATAGGTGCATTTCAAAATTAGCGATCCTTCTAACTATGACTCTATTTTCTATAGTAAAAAAGCATTTAAATTTCCTAAGTGAATTGGCTCATTGATTTTTGCAAGTTTGAAGGTGGTTGACTTGCTATACCTCTATCATAGGGTCTAGAAGAAACTTCCTAATCCCTGGCATAAAAAGACACTTTGCCAGATTAAGGTGCATGCTGTGTTGCCACAAGCACCGGAAGGTTTCCCTGAGGCTTTTCATGTGTCACTCCAAGGCTTTAGTTTTGATGATCATATCGTTGACATAGACCTTAATGTTCATTCCCATTTGTCCTTCGAAAATTTATTCATGAGCTGTTGCTTCATCGACCCGCCATTCTTTAACCTGAAGGGCATCCTTCAATAGCAATAGATATATTCTCAAAGCAATCATGAAGCTCAAGATCCTAAATTCAGTTGTAGAATCACCAGTTGATTGATGGATGGTAGTAGATATGGCTCCTTGAGGCAGGCCTTATTGAGGTCGTTGTAGTCTACACATATCCTCCAGAACATATTCTCCTTTGAACCATGACTACTTTAGCCAGCCATTCATGGTATGCCACCTCACGAATGATATATCCTTGTAGCAACCTTTTGACCTTCGCCTGTACAAATTCTTGCTACTCACATCACCCATTCTTTTCTTTGTTTCACAGGTTGGGCCTTCAGTTTCACCCCTAGATGACAAATTTTGATTTGACCCGACTCTTCCAAACTGAAGCTCGACTAGACCCAATTTGATAATAAAAGTCAATGACCTGAACTTGATTATATCAAACTCGATTGAAATGAAATTCGAGGAAACCCAAACCCAAATGACCCAAACACAAAATACCTGAGCCTGAATTTTCTTGAACCAAGACTGACCCAAATGCAAAATGACCCAAGCCTGAAATGATTTGACCTAAACCCCAAATAACACAATAACTAAACCTGGAAAAACCTAAATTTAATCCAAATGGTTGATAGATATTTAAAAAAATTATAATTTTCATAGTTTGATTATTTATCTAACTTGTACATAAAGTATGATCATGTAATTTATGAAAATTAAAAAATCCTTTAAAATAATTTTTATTTAGGGAACATATGTAATTTAAAGAATAAATTAACAAAAATAACTTGCTTTTGTTTGTTTAGGATTGTTTTGGTATTTACTAGTTTAGGGATCTTAATGATTTTTAGTACCTTAAAATTTGGCAATCTCACTAATATGGATCCACTAAGTATTGGAGACAAATATTTTTTTGTCCTAATCATTTTCTAATTAGGAACAAATGTATTATTTGTTTACACTTGTTCATCTCCAATTTTCAATATAGTTAAGGTAGTCAAATATTTTATTTGACTCTTTTTGTTTATCTCCAATTATACTTATTAGCCATAAAAACCTATGCCCCAACTTTAACCTTAACCATAAACCCTCAATCATCTTGATTGTAAACCTTATACCTAAATGTATACTCTAAATTGTAAGCCTAAATCATAATGCAAACTCTAACCCTAATATTTACCATAAACCCTAAATCTAAACTTTAATAAACTTAAACCCAAGACCCTAACCTTAAAATTTTAAACTATAAACACTAACTCTAACGTAAACTAGAAATACTCCAACCTAATCGTCAACCCTATACCTAAATCTAAACCCCAAACTGTAAACTTAAACCCTAACTATAGCTTTGACCCTAGCATTAATCCTAACCTTTTCCATGAACCCTAAGTCTAAATTCTAAATCCTAAACATATACCCAAAACTCTAACCCTAACCCTAACCCTAACCCTAACTTTAACCAAAAACACTAAATCTTAACACTAAACACCCAAACTGTAACCGTAAAATCCTAAACTCTAAATGTTAACACCCAATCCTAATCATCACCCTAAACCATGACTTTCCTTTTTCATTACCATTCATATTTAGTAACTCTCATATTTGGAGCTTCCATATTTAGTAGTTTTCATCTATTATGACTTCCATATTTACTAAATACCACATTTTGAGAAAGGACTTTCATAATTAGTAAGTTTTTTTGGAACGTCCGTATTTAATAAGTTCCATATTTGGGAAAGAGAATTTCATATCTAATAACTTCTTTATTTAGTAAGTTTAATGATCTTGAGAAGAAAAATTATAACATTAGTCCTTAAACTTTTAAGTATAGTGCAATAAGGTACTTAAATTTTGAATCATTTCATTTCAGCCACCCATGGCCTTAATAATAGCAACATGGGTCCTTGAAATTTTCAAATACTTTCATTTTTGATAAAAAATTTTAAAATTTATAGTTTAGTCATTAATAGTGAACAAAAGTTGCATTTCACAGTAATTTTGTAGAAAATTTGTCATCACATGAGCATAGCCAAATTCTCGTAGTATTTTTGTCAAAGTGATAGTTAGGTGGCTAGTGCAATGATAGTTAAGTGAGGGTATGAGTTCAAAAAAACAATCAAGTGCCATAAAGTATTACTAACAATGTTAAATAACATAAATATGTATGAAAACATAATGAAGAAAATTTTGTAAAATTTTTAATTAAATATACTAAGAAAAAATTAAAACACACAAAAAGATTAATTAATTAATTTTAATTTTTTTTCAAAAATAAAAAAATTAAATCAATTTAGTCATTTTAGCTTATGCTCTTGTAACCTTAGTAAACTTAATTGTAAACTCTAATATTGTCTGAAATCTGAATAACCCAACCTAAAGTTAATCAAAAACAAAATTGACCTAACCTATTTGAACTCGAACCCAAATAAACCAAACTCAACAAAAGCTGATCTTAAAATTTACTCAACCTGAAATCAACTTGAACCCAAATAACCTGAGTAAGCCCTATTTCATGCTAACTTGATTAAACCTAAACCTGAATAATTTGATTAAACTTGAATAATTTGACCTAACTTATATAATTGGCATCTTCTACCAAGTACTTGGAATGACGCCTTAGGATTTAGTCGTGACATAACACTTGGGGTCCAGGTAAGCCGATCATTGTTAACCTTCAAGAAATCAACCAAGAGAGATTTTACCTTATTGCATAAGTCATTTGTTATCTGGGTGCTTCATCTAAGTGCCAACTCTATGCTTTTAGCCTAGGCCAATAGGGCAAGGGTGACAGTTCTTTTCTGGAGTTCCTCACTATATATCCAGACCTTCTAGCTCTTTGGGAAGTCTTTCTATGGTAAACCCTTTGCTATCCCTTTTGGATGAATGCTTCTAAGGCTTGTGACTTAGGCTTTTCGGGCCATTTCCTTTGACACATACATCCTTGTGTCTCACCATAGACTGGCTAAGGGCAAAGTTAGTAGCTGTATATCAAAACATATATGGAATTATACTTGTGCAGGTCACCCTAGCAAGGCGTTGCATGGGGAAGGTATAACTAGGACCTATAATTCTTTAATTTGAGAATGTTGTGTAGGGTTTTGGGAGCCAAACAAGTGCAGCGGAATTTAACCAAAAGTCTCTAGGATCCAAGTGAAACGGGGTAAACCAGGTGTTTGAAAATTTTTATACCTAATTCGGTTGAGATATTTTCCCCAACTATAGAGTCAAATCACAAAAACCTGAACAGTTGATGTGTTCAAGCTCTCTATGATATCCACATGAGCTTTTCGGGGTCACCACACTTCCACCACATCCTGGCAGATGCGTTTCTTTTGCGCTCGTAGTGCTAGCTTGCGACCTTCAAGGAATTGCAAGAGAAGAGTGCGGCTGTTCTCTTTGGGAGGCTAGGGCGAAAAAAAGCTGCGAATTTCTCACTAAAAGTTGTATTTATAGTGAGACTCAACTTCTAGGGCTAATGGGTTTCAAAGCCCTAATCCAATTAGGCTTTAATTTCAGGCTTAATAATGGCTCAACTTTTGAGCCCATTATTAACATGAAATTATTATGAAACCATAACCCAAATATTTAGCTTATGCACTCTAATAATCCAAATAGCTTTATGTGTGCGACCCAATAGGCTCTTACCACGTTGGCAATGATCATAAATCACATTTATGATCATAAGCAATGAGCAGTGTCTAGCAATACATCATTGCTACCCAAGTGACAAGATTGTCGATGATTCGACTAAACATTTATGATCATTACTCATATATACCATTGTCCCTTTGTCCAAGATATCAAGACTAGGCACGAGACATGGAATGTGTCACTCTTGTATAGCCCAATCTTTGGTTTCTTGATTACTGAGTAGACTAACTTAAATTGACGGCATTGATATCGTATATCAACTCATTCGAGCATGGCCAAGCATTTTCTAAGTCTCACTCTATTAAGGGGCCCGAAGATATCACTCCCGTTACATAGGTGGGACAAATCCCATCTTGATCATACAAATCCCTCCGCATGATATGTGACATACCCAATGATCTCCTTCAAGTTCACTCAGTTACGAGCAAGAAAGGGAAGTATCAAAGTATGTGACTCACATGTAGGGAACCTTGTTGATCTTAGGTCAAAGGACTACATATACCATGATCACTATGAGAATCACTTATGGCACTTATATAACGATCCATGTAGCGTTCTCATGGTGGGTCAGTCCAGTACATAAGTTTTCCAACTTGTACCCATATGTAGACTACATATGTCATCTTAGTCTCCACATAAGCTAGTCGTTATGTATTATTGTAACCTGCTCCATAATAATACTATAACAGGAACATTTGAGAATATCATTATTCTAGGGTTACAATTATGTTTATTACGTTACATAGAAACAAAACAACAATCATAATTGCTGGATTAATGCCTTAAAAAATGTTATGACTTAATGTGCAAATGTACAATCATCTGATGCTTAGCTTTTGGGCACAACACTAACATGTTGGACCTCATCATGGTTTTCTAGGTTAACCTAATCAATGTTAGGGGTCAGTCAGTAATTCCCCAGACTGTGATCTTATTACTCTGTACTACATAAATGGATCTTTGTGGATAAATCAAACACAATTTGGGTACTCCAGAAGGTCCTAGTATGTTGCTGAAGATGGCATTGGCGATGGTTCCTTTGCTAACATAAACCCTTCTCATGTATTCTGTTATCTTAGTTATGATCTGGAATAGATCACCATTTGAAACTAGGACTCGGGAGCCATCATTTCCTTTGACCACTCGCCTTGGATGTGTCCGATCTAGTTGTGTGATTTTGCATTCTTTCCTATTTCTTTTGGAAACCATTTAAGTCCTAATCATCCTAATGCTTCCAAAAGACGGGGGCTTGTCTCATCCTCTAATAGAGAAGGTTCTTCCTTCTGTATTCCCTTCATGGGGGGTATTTGTTTCCCTTGGGGTGCCCCTATAGAGGTATCAGCCCCATCGCCCTTTCAGCTGGTCACATTAGCTAGACATGAGATCTTAGTTTCCATCATTTTTGGTTTCCCACAAACATACAAAGTTGATACAGAAATAATCAAGTTGGATGCCTGGGACTCTCATAGATGTGCTAGCCTACAACCAAATACACGGTTAAAGGTGTCCCGGGGGTATGCACTTGAGGAAGAACCTTTAATGCTTAAGTTAGTACAAGGTTCACAAGAGGGGGAAACCTCAGCCGAAGATATGAAAAGAGTCTAGAAGGTACGAAAGCCTTCATCCTGGAGGCCTTGTAATGGGTTTTCCTCATGGTGATCATGGGAGCAAACTCCCTTTATTTTATCATCGTCATTATGATTCCAAAGATCTTTTCCAATCCTAGTTCCTACTCCCAACGGTCAACGCATTAGGCAATCAATTTACGGGCCTTTTGACATGGCTGCCCTCGGCCCTACCTAGGAAGTCTGTGAGAATGGGTCTCATGGTGGTTGCAATTGGCTAGTTATATATGTGTGCAAACTAAAACTTTATGATGCTAGTTGATTAACGTAGAAAATGCAAGATGCATACTCTTTTAGCTTTGACTTGGGTAATTGGAAACCATAAAACATTCACATGGCCAAGGCACCTTTTCATAAAAATCAAGTTTAAATAGTCAAAGCACACATAATCAATATTTGTATTATCATTACTACACATAATAACCATGTGAGGGTATTCAACAAAAGTAGACTGATGCCCCTCATCCAAGAGCAACCCTAGAGTTTAAAACTCCAAACATAGACATGGGAGGCAACTAGGCATACAACATATACAAGCCTCTTACTAAGATCCTCCCAACTAACTTTCATCTTGGAGATGAGTCCTAGTGGCCAGTCATAAAAGTCTATCCACGTGCTGCTAGCCTTTGCAGCCAAGAAAATACTATAGTTAGTATTGTTACTTCACCCACAAGTAACTAAGAAAACTAGAATCATGTAGATTCTTATAGCAAAATAACTGCAATAAAAGACTATCACGTCAACCCTCATAGATTATCGGGCTTAACACCGTTAGAATCTGTACAACAAAAACTAGGGAGTGAGAATTCATGAATTCTCAGTAAGGGTCTTCACCTACAAGGAAGATACTAAGGACAACACACATATAATCATATGTAATCTGTTGTGAGCTCATACAATGTGAGGCTAAACCTATGCACATATGTTTCAGTCTTTTGAGACTTGTCCTCTACCTAGTCCTTAAACTATAAGGCAAAGCCTTGTTTACTAGCAAGCATTGCTTGCCAGCTTAACTAGTGAAGTTCTTCACTAGTTGAACCTGCCTTATGTTGTATAGTGACACTATGGTTGGATTGATAGTTCCAAGGTCTTGAATAATCGACTAGGTGTACTAAGGTTTCCTTATCAAGACCTTGAGCCCAAAGGTACAATTAAGGTCTCGACAGTGCTAAACCTTCCACCTCGTCTAATGGTGTATTTTTGTGGCCCATCAATTAGTTTTCTCATTTGGTGCACTTACCATCCACAAAACTATGAGAAAACCCCTAGGTCATGAGAGAGTTTTTGGGAATCCTGGAGTGCCATTGTACCATGACAACCCTTGGGCAGCCTTAGGACCCTCCCAGACCTCCCCCGGATCCTCCAACAAAAACTGAACTTTGCTAGCGAAACAGACCATTGGGGCTGCGATGCCCCTAGTGCTGCAGCGCCACAAGCTTACCATTTTGGGATTCTGAAGGGGTGTCTTGGGTGCTGCAACACTGGCGATGCCAAGGCTCCATCCCCTAAATCCAGGAAAAGCCTCCTAAGCATTTTGGGAGGTTTCCTATGACCTCTAAGCCAACTTAGGACGTCTCCAATCACCATATACTTGTATACCAACTTGCATAGGCCACAAATACACCATTACAAACATCATATGATGTATCAAAACATCACACAAACCACATATCCAATCCTAGTCCACCATGAACAAACTTGCCCATAACCAATGCTATTGCCAATACTACTTGTTTCCAACAAGCAACAACAATCTAATAGCATCAATTAAGTTTGAAACCATAAATCCCTTACCTTAATTATGCAACCATTCAACAAGAACAATGCTCCATAAATTTTAACCTAAGTTCTAAGCAAACCAAGCCAAATGGCACACAATCAACAACAACTAAGCAAAACCCATACCATAAAACACCAAACAAACAAGGAAACACCAAAGAATTCATGTTACCTCATGCTCAAACCTTGCTCTAGCTTGAAAATGTGGATAACACTTCCAAAACCAAGAATAAAGGTTGAAATAGGTTGCCCAAAGCTTGTACACCCTTTAAATCTTCAAATCCCACCTAGAATCTTTGTTTTTGGCCAAGAATTCAAGGAGCAATAGAGAGAGGAAGAAGGAATTCAAGCTTGGTTGGGAAAATGGGAATAGTAGCAGCTAGAAACACTTTACCAAGTTTTAAACTTCAATTTCCAGCAAGTCCCCAAAGTTTTTTAAGTTTGCCAAAACAAACTTCTTTCTAAAATATATTTTTGGCACTTAAGCAAATCTTTGGGTTTTAAGCAAGGTTTATGGTTTAAAACATATTTTTGACTCTTGGATCTCGGCCCAACACCTCGGGATCCAAAATTATCATTTTGCCCCCCTCCTCTCTTGGTGTCATAAACTACTTGGACTTAGTAAACTTTGCCCAACTTACTAATGGTTGCCTAGTTAACTCGAAATAAGGTATTAAACTAGCAATTTAATTAATTTACCTCATTTAGCTGAGTTTTCCGCTAGGAGGGCTGTAACACCTTTCATGCAATCTTTTAGTAGGCTTGTACAGTGAGATAGGCCAAATCCTATTCGGGTATCACTAGAAAATTTAAAATCTTTTGTTTATGGTTCAAGTCAACAAGCTTGGATTTTTGGCAACCGTTCATCTTGGCTACTGTTACTCATGAATCCATAAACCAATGCCTTAATATCTCTTCCTTGTTAGTCAACACTTGAGCAGAGCATGAGTAACTTAACAAGATTCATATATCTTACATTGTTTAATACTTCACTTTGCCGTACAACTCTTGAATGCTTCTCATTAAATAAGGTGGAGGACTTTAATGGCAAACCCTTTTCCATTTTCATCAAGAAATCATCTATATGTTGATCTTAGACCATCCAATCTGATCAAATTAATGGAGGCAAATATATTGGTAGTTGGCTTTAAAGAGATCATGATATGATAATTCTATGTATGGATGCTTTAATTTACTTGATTTTGATTTGTTCTGCTTTTTTTTGCAACTAGTAAGTGAGGATGAGATATACCACAAAATTGCTCTTGATATAAGAGAATTGATTATAGTAAGAAATTGATTCTCAAGCTTGTTGGACTCATGCAAGTTGCATTTAGGCAAGTGAGGTTCAAGTATTGCCCCAGAACTATCCGAATTGATCAAATTAGTTGAGGAGAATACATTGCAGCTAACTTTGAAGATATCATAATATGGTAATTCTATGAACGGATGCTTTAATTTACTTGGTTTTTGATTTGTTCCCTTTCCTTCGCAACTAGTAAATGATGATGAAAGATGCCACCAAAGTTGCTTTCCATATAAGGAAGTAATTATAGTAAGAAACTGTTTCTCAAGTTATTGGAATCTTGCAAGCTGCATTTAGGCAAGTGAAGTTCAAGTATTCCCCTCAAAACTTTATTATTTCCCATCAAAGTAATCCCACTTCTATATGAAAAAATCTATTGGAAACAATGCATTCCAAATCATTATGGAAAGGGCGAAAACTTGATAATTTGGGTGATACTATCCCCTGATCAATAGGCGAAAAGTAATCTACTCAAGGTACTATTGAATGTTGAAGCAAAAACATCTTCAAGACAAATTTTCTCAATGTACTAGGCTTTTGATCAAACTCAAAATTTTTTTGTTAAGGTATCTAAGCCCACTTCCGCTTAAGCCAACTTACATTAGTCACATACCTTTACTTTGTTTTAATAGTTTGGGTATTTGCTATTTGGAATAAATTCTTTAGGAACAAAAACTAAAAGTTTAAAGACTTCAACAAGTATTTTAAAATATTTAGAGTTTAACGATAGGGGAAAAGGATTGGGGGACATAGCTTAGAGACAAAGGATAAAGTTATTTTTTGAATCACAAAATTAAAATGCTGAGCAAGATCAGAGGGCCATAGGTAGATTTTTCCCGAAACAAACCAAAGTAGTCACTATTTCCACAATGGTGCGTACTTGAAGGGAAGAAATAACATGGCTCCTAACAACAAGTTTTATTTGGGATCCGAACTCTTTAATCTAGTGGGAAAAAAGCTAGAGAGATATGAGGCAAGTTAGGCGTTTGAGCCCCAGCCACTTCATTATCTCATTTAATATCTATATACTAAAAAATGGGTATTCTTTTATTGCCTTGTGTTGTGGTTCTAATCCAATGAATTATAAGAAAAAAAAAATTATATTGTTTTCTTCTGGGCCTCATTGCCACGTAAATTGCTTGGAAGCCAAAATTAATATGGTTTCAGAATCCTTTAAGGACTTGGTGGTACGTGGCACAATGGCTTGTATAAGCCTTATATATGGCCACTTAAAAAATGTTGTATGGATAATATGACCGTTTGTCTAATTAGACATAGTTGTTATTTTACAATTTTACCCACAAACTTACCACTCCCCAAAATGTTCTCTTTCAATTCTGGCGCCGGTCTTCACAAAATTCGATCTATCTACCAAATCTAACTTAAAATTGAGAAGCCATCTTTTTTAGTGATGGGAAGATTTTCACAAGGAAGCAGAGGAGGCCGAGCGACTTCATTGACGAACTGTGAGAAATGAACGGCCGACGTGACTAAGCCACCAAGGCAGAGGAAACCAAGGTACCACGAATGGCAAGGCTGAGGAACTCCAAGGAACGTTGACCACCGAGGAATGGTGAAAAATGAACTGTGTCGTAAGATCAGCTGTTGTCACAAGATCCAAAAGGCTGAGGAATGCCAAATGATTAAGGAAGGTGAGAAACAAAAGGTATCACAAGATCGGTTATGATCTCAAGATCCAGAACATCGAACACCGAGGAATGGCAAGAAATGAAAGGTGATGCTAGATCAGTTGTGATCGCAAGATCTAGAACGTCAAATGCCAAGGAACAACAAGCAAAACGGGCATGGAGGGAGGGCGATTGAGGGCGGTGGATGTGGAGGGAGGAAGGGTGGCGTCAGTGGATGAAGGGACGGATGCAGAGAAGATATGAGATGAAAAGGATGAGAGGCAAATGAGAGATTTATTTATTTTCTAAAAGAGAAATAATGTCTTTTTTTTGTTATTTTTTAGACACTTTTATATTTCACTTTATACATTTTTAAATATTTATTTAGACACTTTTTTATTCATGGAATCATAAACTTTTATTTAAGCATTCTTTAAATTTTTAGACACTTTTACATTTTTATTTGAACACTATTACATATTAAATTAAACACTTTTATAATTATGTCAAACACTTATTTTCTATAGATAACAAATTGTTCTTAAGTTATTTAGTCCGATATTTTTACATATTTCTCTAGACATTTTTTAGTACTTAATTAGACATTTTTTCTTATTGGTTTAGACAATTTTTTATTATTTTCAAATAATTATTTTTAAACATAACAAATTATTTACAAGTTGTTTTAGACTTTTTTGTTCAGACACTTCTACATATTTCTTTAGGCATTTTTGAATATTCAATTAGACATTTATTTTTATAACCTTAGACACTTTTTTATTTTTGTCAAATAGCTATTTTTTGAAGATAACAAATTATTCACAAGTTGATTCAAACATTTTTTGTTCAAACACTTTTACATATTTCTTTAGATATTTTTCAATATTCAATCAGACATTTATTCTCATAGTTTTAGACATTTTTAATTTCATATTATAATAAATTATTTTTATATTTCTTTGCAGATACTTTCACAGACTATATTAGATACATTTACCTTTTATTGTAGACCCTTTTGTGGTTTAAAAGCAATGAGTGATGCGACTTGGAAACAACGATAAACATGATCTAGCAAGCAACAATGTTGAGATCTAGATATGATCAACAGTGGAAGATACAAATGTGAGCAGCAACGTGATCCGGAGACGAGGGCAGCGAATGAGGATGAGATCTTGACACGAGCGGCTACGGGATCTAGAAACGGATGATGACGGCAAGATTTTGGAGGCGGTGACGGTTCATCGGAGGCGGCAGTGGTAGCAGTAGGCATGGCAATAGTAACGAGGTAGGTTTTCTGGAAGTGAGGGATATTAGGAATAGATTAGTATGTCTAATTAAACATAGGTCTATAGCATAATAATTATAAAAAATGGGGGGAAAAAGTACAATTATGAGACATATGCGAGAGAACACGAGGTAGCCAGAGAGATACGTTTAAGAGGCAGAGAATAAAATAAACAAAGATAGCTTCATTCATCAGGTTCTTTTCCGGTAGTAATTTTTGTTCTTTATTTGAGTATTGATCATGTAATTTGGAATTGTCATTCATTGGGGTTTGTGAAGTGTTGTCCAATGGGTATTGGTGCTCTAGATCCTCATGGTTTGCGATTTTTATAGGAACCCTAGTGTACTGAATTTCAAGTTTTTCTCAAATTACTATGATAGGATTCAAGTTCGGGCAATAGCTTGGATTTTGTACGTTGTGCTATTTTTCTTGATAGTAGATTTTGTTGTCAGTTTGTCCCGTGGATTTTCCTTGTATAGTAAAGGGTTTTCCACATATATCATGTGTTTTGATTTATTTTTATTTGATGCTACTTTTCTGATTATTTATGCTTGTATGTTATTTATTGGCTTGAGCGTTTGTCAATTTATCCTGTGGGTTTGAAGGTAATTATTTTGAGCCCTTCCCAATAAGTGGTATGAGAACCTTTGACTAAAAAGGATATAGGTGACAGCATAAGTTCAATGCTCATATTGAATATGTCAAATTATTTGATTTGGAAGCAAATAATTGAGGGTGTACTTTATTTTTTTTTATTTGTATGATCCAATTGCAGGTGATTTGGACAAATTAAAGGATAAGTCAGATGTCAATTGGAGAAAATTTAATCTTAAGATAGTTGGCATCATTAGAAGATGGGTACATATTAGCATGTTGCACCATAGTTTTGTAGAGATGAATACTCAAACTGTATGGAAGAAATTAGAAGGCTTATTTAAGAGTAAGACTGCTCAGAATAAAGTTTTCACCATATGGAAACTTGTGAATTTGAAGCTTAAGGAGGGATAGTCAATTTTTGAGTACTTGAATGATTTCCAGAACTTGATTAATTAGTTTACTACCATAAAGTTGGAGCTTGATGATGAGTTATAGGCATTACTTTTTTTGAGTTTCTTGCTTCAGAGCTGGGAGTCTTTGGTGATTACTATTAGTAATTTGACCCTAAATGGAAAACTTAATTTAAGTTTGGTTAAGAACAGCTTGTTCAATTAGGAGATAAGGAGGAAAGAGTTGGGTTCTGAGCACACATAGGGTCTTGTGACTAAAAGCAGAGATAGAAGCAAGAGTAAAGGACTTAAGGGTGGTCGTGGTAAATCTAGTCATCATTTGAAGTCTAGAGATGGTAAGGGTTGTATTATTACGGGGAAACTTGTCATATAAAAAAACATTGTTGGAAGAGAAAAAAGGATGAGAAGGAGAAGGAGAAGGAGAAGGAGAAAGAACTTGAGGAAAAAGATATAGCCATAGTTGTTCAGTCAGATGCTAGTGATCTAGCTACACAAGTTTATGTACATGCGGACTAAGATCATGGTATAAATCTGAATGTCCAGTGGATAGTTGATTTAGCAGCATCCTTGTTTCTCCTAAGAAGGAATTGTTCGCTGGTTACAAGGAGGTTGTTCTCTAGTTGATGAAAATGGGTAACATAACTTAGTCCAAGATCTTAGGGATCAATAATGTTGTTGTGTATACTAGTTTGGGTGTTAATTGGATATTGAGGGATGTGCGTCACATTCTGGATATGCAACATAACCTTAGTTTAATGAATGTGCTTGGCCATGAAGGTTATGATCAGAGCTTCAGAGAAACAATGTGGAAGATGAAGCTTGGTTATATACTAATGGCGAGAGATGATCTTTGTTGCACATTGTATAGGATAAGTGTTTATGTTTGTGGGAACGGTTCACTAAATGTGGTTAAGGATTATACTTATATAAATCTATGGCATAAGGGCCTAGCTTACATCAGCGAGAAATGGTTGAAGACTTTGTAAAAACAATCCCTTTTTCCTATTGCCAAAGGTACATCACTTGACTCTTGTGATTTTTGTGTATTAGGAATGCATCATAAAGTTTCTTTTCATGTTCCCTCTACATAAAAAAAAAGCTAAACTTGAGCTAATACATTCTATGTTTATGGTGCCATCAAGGTGGAGTCATTGGGTGGTAATAGGTACTTTGTGACTTTTATCAATGATGCTTGATGGAAACTTGAATGTACTTGTTGAAGATGAAGAGTTAGGCGTTTGACTGCTTTAGGATTTTCCATGCCATGGTCGAAAGGGAACTATTGTGCACTTGAAGTGTCTCCATATAGATAATGGCAGGAAGTATATGTCTAATGAGTTTGAGAGGTATTGCAAGGAGCATAGTATTCATCATGAGAAATGGAGCTTGGTACACTGTAATATAATGGTGTAGCTAAGAGGTTGAACCACACCATTATTGATAAGTTCAGATGTGTGCTGAAGATGTCTAAGTTACCAAACACATTTTAGGGTGATGTTATAATTACTACTATTTACTTGATTAACCGAACTCTATGGGTTCCTTTTGGATTTCTAGTCTCGGGGAATGTGTCGATAGATAAGAATGCTTCTTATTCACATTTGAAGGTATTTGGTTGCAAAGCATTCATGCATGTGCTTAAGGAAGAACAATCAAAACTTGATAATAAGGTGAAATTGTGCATTCTTGTTGGTTATGGCAGTGAAGAGTATGATTATTGGTTATGGGATTAAGAGAAAAAGAAGATGGTTAGAAGCAGGGATGTTGTCTTTAGAAAGTATGATAATATAGATGATATTGGGATACAATAGGAGACTTTAGATATTGCTTATGATGTTAATGAGGTAACACCTATACCTATTCCATATGAAATTGTCACATATGGGAAAGTTTCAGAACATAGTGTAGAATAGTCAGTCACTGTTAATGAACAAGTTGATGGTGATATAATTGAGCATGATAGTGGTTTTAAGCAAGTAGAGCAACCACTCTAATAGAAGAGTTATAGTCTGAGCCGAGGAGATCTACCAAGTATCTTTAATTTTGATCCAGTCATGCTTGTTGATGTGGGGGAGCTTGAGAGCTTCCTAGATATGTAGTCTTGTGCAGATAAGGACTAATGGATTATTACAATGCAAGATGAGATGAATTCTCTTTAGAAGAATAACACATATGAGTTGGTGAATCTATCTTATGATAGAAGAGCATTGCAGAACAAATGGGTGTTCAAGTTGAAAAAAGACCGTAAGTATAAGGCTTGTTTGGTGGTGAAAGACTCCAATCAAAAGAAGGAAGTTGAACTTAATGAGATACTTTTCCCTGCAGTGAAAATGTGTTCCATTCAGGTTGTACTTGGACTAGCAGCTAGTCTAAATCTTAAACTTGAATACCTAGATGTCAAGACTACATTTTTACATGGCTACTTAAATGAGGAGATTTATATGGTTCAGCTTGAAGAATTTGAAATGAAAGAGAAAAAGCACGTGGTCTATAAGTTGAAGAAGAGTCTTTAAAGCTTGAAGTAGGCATCTTGATAGTGCCACCGCAAATTTGATTCTTTTATGGCTAACCAAAGCTATAAAAGAACTAATGCAGATTCTTGTGTCTATGTCCGAAAATTTTCCATTGGTGACTTCATTATTTTTTTCTTTATATTGATGATATACTTATTGTTGGGCAAGATGCTTTAATGATTCACAAGTTGAATGAGGAGTTGTCTAAGTCTTTTGACATGAAAGATTTAGGGCTAATGTAACAAAATTTGGGCAAGAGAATTATTTGTGATAGGAAAGCTGGTAAGGTGCGGTTTTCATAGGAAAATTATGTTGAATGAGTCCCTGAAAGGTTCAACATGACATGTGCTAAGCTAGTTAGCACGCCACTTGCGAATCACTTTCAGTTGAGCAAGAAGTCATGCCTGACTACAGCAAAAGAAAATGAAGAGATGCCAGCTATTCCTTACTCTTTTGTGGTTCATTCTTTGATCTACGCCATGGTTTGTACTTGGCCAGATATTTCTCATGTTGTTAGATTGGTTAGTTGGTTTCTATCTAATGCGGGAAAGTCATACTATGAAGCTATAAAGTAGATTTTTGGATACTTGAGAGGTACTTCTGAATTATATTTGAGTTTTGGTGGTGCTAAACTTGTTTTGGCAGTGCTAAACCAGTCTTGGAAGGCTTTATTAATGCAGATATGGTGGGTGATCTTTATGGTAGAAAATCTACATCAAGTTACATTTTTTACTTTTGTTGCAAAAGCTATCTCATGACATTCGAAATTACAGAAGTGTGTTCCTTTGTCAATAACTAAGGAAGAGTATATAGTGTCTAATGAAAAAGGAAAGAGATGCTTTGGATGAAGTGGTTCCCTCATAAGTTGGGTTTGAAGCACGAATAGGATGTGATACATTGCGATAGTCAGAGTGTTATTAATTTGAGCAAGAATGCGATGTATCATGCTCACACTAAATACATTGAGATGAGATATCATTGATTGCATTTATTAACTGAAAAAAAAAGCTTTTAAAACTTAAGAAAATTCATAGAGATAAAAGTGCAGCTAACTTGTTAAAATAGGTGATTCCCATGGAGAAGTTTGAAACATGTGGCCTCATGGCCGGCACATGCAGTAAGTACAGGGGCACAGCCACATTCAATCGAACGGAAGCAATTGCCCCCACTCACTTTTAGGAAAATTACACATATTATATATAAGTTTATATTAATTGAACATGTTGACTACATAAATTCTGTAAAATATGTATATTTATCCCCACTATTATTAATATATAATTTTTGCACCCATCTAAAAACTTTTCTGGGCCCACCCCTGATTAAGTAGAACGCAGTGATGGTGTCATCCCAATGAGATTAGAGGAGGAGACCGTTGTGGTTCTTATCCCATGAATTGAATGAAAAAAATAATATATATACATTGCTTTCTTTAGGCCTTATTACCACGTAAGTGGATTGGAAGCCGAAAGTAATTTGGTTTCAAAGCCCTTTAACAACTTGGTGGTACATGGCAAAAGTGGCCTGTATAAGCCTTATGTGTGGCCACTTAAATTGGGGAGGAAAGGACGATTACGAGATACATGCGAGAGAATGCAAGGCGGAGGCAGAGAGAGACGTTTACGAGGTAGAGAAGAAAATAAACAGAGACGGCTTCGTTCACCATGTTCTCTCTAGGTAGTAATTTTTGCTCTTTATTTGAGCATTAATCTTATAATTTGGGAGTATTATTTTCTTGAGTTTGTAGAGAAAGTGTTGGTGTTTTAGATCTCTATGTTGTGATATTTTTGCTAGAACCCTAAAATGTTGAATTTCAAGTTTTTCTCTATGTTGTGTTGCACATATATCGTGTGTCTTGATTTATGAAGGTGCTACTTTTTTTATTATTTATGCTTGGTTGTAATTTATTGGTTTAGGTATTTGTTGAGTTTATCTAGTGAATTTGACGGTAATTATTTTGGGTCCATTCCAATACCTTGCATATGACTACCTCCTAAAACATATACCTTGTATAGATACTTATGGTTATAAAAAAACTTGTTTAGGGAGACATTGAAGTGTCTTAGTTTGTATAAATTTGCTATTCAAAAGATTTCAAAAATTAAATATAGGACAGATGAAAATAACTATATTTAGAATATTTTCAAAATAAAATATAATTATTGACCAGGTAATAAATACAAATAAAATTTTCAGTAGTTTAAATTGATTAGAAATTTAAAAGTAACGCCCATGGTCCATTACAAGTCATTACAAATCCAAGGGTTGATCTGCACAATTTTGACACTTTGAAAGTCAGTGAAAGCATTAAGGCCCATAATCTCAATTGACTTTGAGTGAGAAAAATGCATACTTTTCCCAGAAGCTTCTAAGTATACCATCTTTCACCACAAGTTTGGTGGCACCCCCTGTATGTTGCTATCTTCGCCACTGGAACTTAACAAACGTGAATTTTACAAGTTCAAGTTGGACTTAGTGTACAAGAAAACAAAAGTGAACCTAGAAGCACAGACCCTTATTCGTTGCACAAAGTTACCGATGTCAAACAAACTAATCAATGCAAGTCTCACAACATTTAGTGATCATCCTACATGCAGAACATAGATTCCTTGGTTACAGCGAAAGGTCATCTGAACCTAGAATCTTCAATTAACAACCTGGAAGGCCCTGCAAAAGCTTCAACTCTTTAATAAACTTTATCATTGTAACACAACTTGAAGAATTTGAACTTGTCAAACTAAGCACTAGTCTTTAATTGGTTCCCTATCTTTTTCAATCTTAACATTCACATGATGTCAGCTATAGATTCATTAGTATGTGAATTGTTCCATATTCTTTGAGGTAAACCTAGAGAATAATATGCTCAATAGGCAAAGACTAATTTTCTTGAGTGCAATACTTTGTGATATGTTGTTTAGTTTGGTTTAAGAAAATCCAAATACTCCAAATACTTGACAATAGGTATAGAACCATGGAATTGGCACAAATAAGTTTTGATAATTTCATCATGAAACAAGGCACTAAGAATCTAAACTTAGGGAATTTCAAATGACATACATACCAATACTTTGTCTCAATTAGCAACAGAATCATGGTCAATGTCCAAATTATGGTAGCTCCTTTGAACTCAAGTCTTGAGAAGGTTTTGTTTGATCAAACGTAATTGAGCAATAACATCACCCATATTCATCCTTTCTCTAGGAATTTTAGAAGAGCACACAATCCCAATTCTGATTGTTGAGATCAAGCATTCTTGCATGTTTCTACTTCTTGGTATTTGATTCTCACGAAGAAGGGTTGGATCAATGGCCTCCCATAGGTTTCCAAGCATAGCAGCTTTAGCATATTCATGGAGGTTTAGCCCATCTTCAAATATCTCATCAGTTGGCATTTTCCCTATGAACATCTCTAACACTAGCACTCCATAGCTGTACACATCACCATTTTTTGACACATTCCTTGTCATTGCATACTCTAGATTCACACATTCCAATAAAATCTTGGTCTCAATAACAATTAATTGGTTCCATATTGTCATTTTAGACAGAACTTGCTAACGTAAAATAGATGTGCAAGTAAATGTACATGTAAATACTTACCTGGAGCCATATAGCCGATTGATCCTCTTATACCAATAGAGCATGTATCATTTTGTAATGAATCCCTTGTAATGCCAAGAAGGAATCTTGCCAATCCAAAATCACTCAAATGTGCCGTCATGTCATCATTGAGAAGGACATTACTTGGCTTGAGATCACAATGAACTGTTGGGGTTGCATACTGGTTATGTAGATAGTCCAATGCACAAGCAACATCAATTGCTATACCTAGCCTTTGTAGAAAATTCAAAATCCTCGGGCTTTGATTCGAATCAGAAAGCTCAAAGTTATGGTGCAACCATTCATCTAGGTTGCCGTTACTCATGAATTCATAAACTAGTGCCTTGAAATCATTCCCTTGGCGATCAACACTTGAGCAGACTGTAAGTATCTTCACAAGATTCCTATGTCTAACATTCCTTAATACTTCACATTCAGCAATAAAACTGCACTACTAGAAAAAACGAAATTAGCGACGGCGTTTTTGGCGACAGCTAAAAACCGTCGCTAATTAGCGAGGGTTAATAGTCGCTAAAAGTCTGGTGAGACTTTAGCGACAGCTGTTCGTCGCTAATATTTTAGTGACGCATAGCCGTCGCTAATTTAGTGACGTATAGCCGTCGCTAATTTAGTGACACCTAGCCGTCGCTAATTTAGTGACGTATTACCGTCGCTAATTTAGTGACGGTTAGCCGTCGCTAAAATAAAAAAAAGGAAAAAAATATTAATACATCTCCTGCAATAATTATTTTTTATGCTCAATTATTATCTATTGTAACATGAATAATTTTTTTTTATTATATATACTGAAGTTGGAATGTTTACCTTATAGTCGGATAAATATTTAGTAGGGGTTATGGGTTGCTAAATGATTCTTTAAATTAATGACGGTTAACCGTCGCTAAAATTATCAACTAAAAAAAAATAGTCATACTTGTTATCTGATATTTATTTTTGTTGTTAAATTGTTATGTACTAATACATAACTTATAAAAATATGTAATGTAGTGGATATGTGTACCATAAAGTCTTATAAAAGTTTACTATGGGTTAAATTTTATTCCTATTTAGTGACGTCATGGCGTCGGTAAAATTAAAAAAAAAATAAATAAAAAGTAATAGTACATATGTCATAGTTATTTTTTATGCTAAATTGTTACCTACTAATACATAACTAATTTATTTTGAATATTTTTAATGGGGTCCAGATGTGTCCCTTCAATTCGTTCAAAAATTGAGTTGGGGTTAAAAGTTGGTACATTTTAATTTAGCCCCGGGACGGCTTACTGTTGCTAAGTTAGTCACTGGTTGCCGTGGCTGAGTTAGTGACGCATTGCAGTCGCTAACTTAGTGACGCATTACCGTCGCTAATATTTTAGTGACGCATAGCCGTCGCTAATTTAGTGACGCATTGCCGTCGCTAATTTAGTGACGCATTGCCGTCGCTAATTTAGTGATGTATTGTCGTCGCTAATTTAGTGACGGTTAGTCGTCGCTAAAGTAAAAGAAAGGACAAAAATATTAATACTTCTCCTGCAATAATTATTTTTTATGCTCAATTGTTACCTATTGTAACATGAATAATTTTTTTTGATTATATATACTGAAGTTGGCATGTTTACCTTATAGTCGGATAAATATTTAGTAGGGGTTATGGGTTGCTAAATGATTCTTTAAATTAATGACGGTTAACCGTCGCGAAAATTTTCAACTAAAAAAAAACAGTCATAGTTGTTATCTGATATTTATTTTTGTTGTTAAATTGTTATGTACTAATACATAACTTATTTATTTTAAAAATATGTAATGTAGTGGATATGTGTACTATAAAGTCTTATAAAAGTTTACTATGGGTTAAAATTTTATTCCTATTTAGTGACGTCATGCCGTCGGTAAAATTAAAAAAACTAAATAAATAAAAAGTAATAGTTCATATGTCATAGTTATTTTTTATGCTAAATTGTTACCTACTAATACATAACTAATTTATTTTGAATATTTTTAATGGCGTCCAGATGTGTCCCTTCAAGTCGTTAAAAAATTGAGTAGGGGTTAAAAGTTGGTACATTTTAATTTAGCCCCGCGACGGCTTACTGTTGCTAATTTAGTCACTGGTTGCCGTGGCTGAGTTAGTGACGCATTGCAGTCGCTAACTTAGTGACGCATAGCCGTCGCTAATATTTTAGTGACGAATAGCTGTCGCTAATATTTTAGTGACGCATAGCCGTTGCTAATTTAGTGACGCATTGCCGTCGCTAATTTAGTGACGCATAGCCGTCGCTAATTTAGTGACGTATTGCTGTCGCTAATTTAGTGACGGTTAGCCGTCGCTAAAGTAAAAGAAAGGACAAAAATATTAATACTTCTCCTGCAATAATTATTTTTTATGCTCAATTGTTACCTATTGTAACATGAATAATTTTTTTTGATTATATATACTGAAGTTGGCATGTTTACCTTATAGTCGGATAAATATTTAGTAGGGGTTATGGGTTGCTAAATGATTCTTTAAATTAATGACGGTTAACCGTCGCGAAAATTTTCAACTAAAAAAAAAAAGTCATAGTTGTTATCTGATATTTATTTTTGTTGTTAAATTGTTATGTACTAATACATAACTTATTTATTTTAAAAATATGTAATGTAGTGGATATGTGTACCATAAAGTCTTATAAAAGTTTACTATGGGTTAAAATTTTATTCCTATTTAGTGACGTCATGCCGTCGGTAAAATTAAAAAAACTAAATAAATAAAAAGTAATAGTTCATATGTCATAGTTATTTTTTATGCTAAATTGTTACCTACTAATACATAACTAATTTATTTTGAATATTTTTAATGGCGTCCAGATGTGTCCCTTCAAGTCGTTAAAAAATTGAGTAGGGGTTAAAAGTTGGTACATTTTAATTTAGCCCCGCGACGGCTTACTGTTGCTAATTTAGTCACTGGTTGCCGTGGCTAAGTTATATTTTATCATTTAATTACGAATTAAGATTAAGAGTAGCGACGGGATTTAGTCGCTAGTTTTTCAGCGACATGTTACCGTTGCTATGCATATATGTTTTTTACCATTTTAATTCTCTCCCCGTGACTCAAGTCTCACTAAGTCACCTGTGTCTTCCTCTCCGTTTGGAACCTTGCTCTGCTCCTCTACCAGGAATCATCTACGCTTCATCCCCTTCACCAGCGAGGGCTCGCGACCCATTCTCCTTCGCACCACGTGTTCTCTTCCTCCCCTTCCTCAGCCGTTATCGACACCCCAACCGTGTTCTCTTCCTCCCCTTCTTCCGGGTGGACTCACCGGCAGACTTCGCTCCGCTGGTGCGACGGCCCCAATCTCCATAATCGATCCTCCCGCGCCGTTCAAATGGCCCCCTAATTTCAGGTAGTGAAATCTCTCTTTCACTTTATTATTGTTTAACGCCTGCAATCGTCCATATATGTTTTAGGGTTTTAGTTAATATCATCCGTCTGAAACCAAATTATTGTTTCAGATGGGTATGTCTTCTTTGTTTTCTGATTTATTGCATAAGAAATCGGTTTTTATCCTATGTCAACTTTTAGTGATGAATGTGCAAAGTTTGCTGTGTATGCTAATGTGTTCCGAATTGCTTAAGCATTAAATGTGCAAAGATTTCAATTAAGTACTTGACTGTGCCAGTCATTGAAACTGTTGGAGAATGATTTCAATTAAGTGCATGATTAGAGAAGGGGCAGCTCATGAAAACATGGTCCAGGGATGACTCATGTTGTTCACAGAGGGCAGCGCATGATTAAGTACTTGACTGTGCCAGTCATTGAAACCTTTTATAAAATATTGTTCTAATTTCAGGTGTTACTCTGGTATTTTTGTCACTTCATAATATTGCTTTCTCTCTGAATGCTTTAATTCTTTTCCTTTTTCTCTCCAAAACTAGTGAGCCATATGTAACTGAGGATGAACTTAAGCTGATGTTGCGAGGAGCAGAGTTGAGCGGTGCTATAGAAGAGGAAGAACAGGTGCTTGAATTAAATAAGTTTTTCATTATATTTGAAAGGGGTTTTATAATATGCCCCAAGATACTAGACATTCTTGAATCTTCTGAAAGCTTATTGCCTAACAAAATTTGAATGATTTTGTTTGCTGATTTTCTTTCTCACTTAATTGCATGGAACTTCACTTTAAATGTATTTTCCAATGTATAGTTTGGTTGTCATCAAATCAGTTATCTAAACACTAAAGGATAGCTTTTTTGCTTATCATCTCTACTTGTGAATAAGATCCACTGGATCTTATTTGTTGTCTTACGAATACACATGTTAATGCACTCCCTTTGAAAATCTAGTTTCTGATGTTCCGATGAGAATGTGATTCATGGTTTTCATTTTTGGGCATATAACTGGGCGCATGTTATTCAGGCTTGTTAGTAGGTCTAGTTAAGCAAGCTATATTCTTCATAGAGTAATTTTGACAGTCTGTTCATTGGTCTTGGAGTGGTCATCAAAGCGGCGAAGAGTCAAGCCATCTGTCCATTTCTTCTTATGGAGATTTAGTAGCATCTTTTCTTCAAGTTCATTCTTTCTGTAGTTGATGGCTATAGAGTAATAATGTCTATTAAGACCATGGATTAGGGCCTAAAAAGTGGAAAACAACCACATAAGACAATAGGCATGGTGGAAAATCGTAGTATAAGTCTTGTCTTGATTGCTCACTTGAATGGAGGGCTTATTAAGGTGCCCAAGATTTGATGTTGTCTGTCGTGGTTCTTGCCCAAGCATCATGGTTTGGGGGTTGATCAATCGAAAAGCATCAATCACAACCTTCCCTTTCACACTCTGAATTGGATCCACAACCACTGCCACAGCACGCTGATTCAGTGCCTCAAAACTCTACAAGTCAATTGGAACTTAGTAACATAAGAGTGCTAAACATCATTTACAGAATAGGACAAGGAAAACAAACATTCATGGTATAATACGTAATAAGACTTCATAAGAAAACAATGCAACAACATACTGTTGCATTTGAGAAACAGCAACAAGAAAGCAAAAACAGACAGCATAACAAGAGCTGATTTATCTGTTGCAACCTGTTGAGTATTTATGTCGACGCCAGAGAGCCAACAGCCGAATCCAGGATGTGAATGGTACCATCCTACAACCATCTTTGGTCTGAAACAGCAAAAAACACATTTAAACAATAAAATAGCTCACATTTATCTAGCTTTGACCAGGGAATGAAAATATAAGAACGAGCACAAAGTTATCTAGCTCACATTTATCTAACTTTGACCAGGGAATGAAAATATAAGAACGAGCACAATGAAAATATATCTAGTTTGGTTGTCATCAAATCAGTTATCTAAACACTAAAGGATAGCTTTTTTGCTTATCATCTCTACTTGTGAATAAGATCCACTGGATCTTATTTGTTGTCTTATGAATACACATGTTAATGCACTCCCTTTGAAAATCTGGTTTCTGATGTTCCGATGAGAATGTGATTCATGGTTTTCGTTTTTGGGCATATAACTGGGCGCATGTTATTCAGGCTTGTTAGTAGGTCTAGTTAAGCAAGCTATATTCTTCATAGAGTTGAAATGTATTTCATGAGGGAGCTTTATTGGTGGGGTGAAAGTAGGGGCTAGGCCGTTTTGGGAAGGATTTGGTATTGAGACTATTCCTATGTACTTCAGTGGCTGAACTTGTTTGTGTTTGCGAAGCTAATTTCAACAGCTAGTCTTTAGCAGCATTTAAGCTGACCTGTAATATAAGAAAGATAGGGACTTCAATTGACATTGTGATTAATGTCTGTAGTTATTCAATGATGGAGATGCTTCAATTTATTTTGTGGTCTTATGATATGCTTTTGGTTTTTGGTTATCTTTCTCAATAGTTTAGTTGTCAAACCCAGGTGAGTGGATGAACACTTCAGCTGGGATGGCTTTTGCTCCACATGTAATCACCATTGGAGTTAGGGAGGTATGCTACTCTTTGTATATATTTCATGAGTTAATTCTGTAGTATCATGTAGGCACATCTAACATTAAAATCATGGTACAATCTGTTGACATAGTATTTTTGTTGAGTTTCCTTTTTCTGCTGCAGCAAAGAGCCTCTTCAATGGAACATGTTTTACTTGTTCCAGAACTCTTTCTAGGAAACCAAATCCTAATGAGCTTCTTCAATGAGCTGTTACTGTTTTGAGCATATGATCACCTCATGATTAATATCATCGTCAGCTTTTACTGTTTTGAGCATATGATCACCTCATGATTCATCACTTCTTGTAAAACCTTGTAAGCTATCCTTTGGGATTATAATCTTAGCCAAGCTTGAGTCAACTAATACAGAGTTTCTTCCATGTTAAAATAACAAAAAAATATCACACAAACAGAAATTAAGACGTAACAGTAATTTAACAATAACTTCATGGTATAGATACTGCAGAAATGTGCAAAAAGGAGCACATCCACCAGAGAAAATAGTAACCAAACATATCAGTATGATTTTGAAAGCATTTGATAATTTTTTTTTAAAAAAATGCCCTTTTTGAAACCTAGTCAAACAAAAAAGTGTTGTATAAATGTGCACTGATCTGAGAATTCATGGATTGCAGCATTCTTTGGATCAAAGAAAGGTACAGCAGTAAAAATAATAATAGAAAAAGGGTCAGGACTGATGAATTTCAAATCCTCATAAGGAAACTAAAGTAAAAGATACAAAAGACATGCCTCATGAATCAAGTCTAATCTAAAGTCAAGAATGAAGGAAGTTTATCAGTGAAAGTTGGTAAGCAAGTCCAGCAGACAATTACAAAATGGACTGAACTACTAGAGAAGACAAGTAGAACAGTTTGCTGTAATGCAGCAGACATGGTTTTTCGAAATCCAGGGGAGAATGTAGAATTGAAATCACTTTGATCTGAAATCTTACCTCTTCACCCAAACGTTCAGCAATAGACTCGGAATATTTTTGAGAGGAACCTTCAACCTTTGCCCTTGTCTTCTTCAAACTGTCATAGACAAAAAGATTAAAGAATCTTCATATGTGACTACCTAGAACAGATGAAACTAAACCCAGGGCTAGATCCTAATGAGCTGGGATGGCTTTTGCTCCACATGTAATCACCATTGGAGTTGGGGAGGTATGCTACTCTTTGTATATATTTCATGAGTTAATAAGTAGTATCATGTAGGCACATCTAACATTAAAATCATGGTACAATCTGTTGGCATAGTATTTTTGTTGAGTTTCCTTTTTCTGCTGCAGCAAAGAGCCTATTCAATGGAACATGTTTTACTTGTTCCAGAACTCTTTCTAGGAAACCAAATCCTAATGAGCCTCTTCAATGAGCTGTTACTGTTTTGAGAATATGATCACCTCATGATTAATATGATTGTCAGCTTTTACTGTTTTGAGCATATGATCACCTCATGATTCATCACTTCTTGTAAAACCTTGTAAGCTATCCTTTGGGATTATAATCTTAGCCAAGCTTGAGTCAAAAGTTACAGAGTTTCTTCCATGTTAAGCGGGAACTCTCTGTTCATGAAACTAATCTTGTTAAGCGGGAACTCTCTGTTCATGAAACTACTCACAAAAATAAATATAGGATTAAAGATATGCCACAGAACTACCACATTACAAACTAATTCCAGTGTCCAAGCTGTCTAAGACAGTGCATGTGGTCTCACGATAATATGGCAATGAAATAGTTAAGGAAGTGTATCCTCCAACAGGCCCCTCTACTATTCTTCCCATTTAACCTGTAAGGTTCATGCTACTTTTCAAGTTCATTAAACTTGAGAGACAGTAGGGAAACACTGACAGATGTTAAAAGTTGCATGCAGCATTTAACACGGTTATTAGCTATGAGATAAGACTGTGGACTTACTTTCAAATGCACCAGCAATTCATTGATATGCATGATCTTTCCAGTTGCTGCAATTATCAAAACCAAATACACATGACAGAAAATAACATGAATAACAGATGTTAGCTGGAAATACTTAAAAAGTAGTCACAGAACCAGATCATAGGGGAATTTAAGTATAACATACTAATGCATGCAAGTGTATCAGATAGTACTGATAATAAATTGTATGATGAATCCACAGTAATAAGAAATTTAAAGTAGGAAGTGCAACATTCTTGGGCGTATTCCACAAAAGAAGAAGACAGATGGAAATCTGAATAAAAAAGAATTACTTATTTATGAATGTAGCTCATTCATAACTAAAGGTATCCAATACTACAGCTATGACAAAGAAGAAAGAACAGTTTATTCTTTACAACAAAATCACCTGTTTTTCAACTAAAATAAATTGTAGGATGCAACAGAAAGTGAAATTGCAAAACTAAATTCTAGTAGGTACCTCATAGAACTTAAAAGAAAGCTCTAAGTAATTTTGTACAAATCAATGCTTCTTTCATTGTTTTCCAGAAAATGAAAATTACAGTTCAGCATTACAGTGGTTCTGTTACAACTTACAACAACACATTTCTTTTTGTCATCTAGCAAAAACAACCTAAACTTACAAGAACATTATCCTACGAACTAATGCTTTTGGTGGAATATATTCAATCCCAATACAGCTTCAAAAAACATCCATTTATGCAGGTTCATCTGCCACAGGGTCATTCTTCATCATATGAGTATAGCAAGAAACTATCTTCTTGTCTAGTTCATAATAGTCCTCACATTTTTTCAAAGGCTTCAAATCCAGGTCAATGAAGCAGACCTGAAAAACATTTCAACCTTGGATAAGAGACCAACTTCACAGTTATGATAAAGAAAATAAACACTAACTCACAGAACACAGGAAAAAAAATATTTATCAATGGAATAATATTCTTTTGTACCCTGGTTAATTGGATTAAAATTAACTAGCAAATATACAGTTGGGATGAGTGGTGCTTGTACAGTTTAACTCACATCATTTACTTTTAGTTGTTTTTCCGAATATCTGTATGTGATCATTTCGAAGGCAACCAAGTTGCATTTAGTTATTATATCTTCATGTACTGAAGTAGCAACATTGTTCTGAGCTATTGTACTGACTTCTATTAGTTGAAATGATCTTTTTTATGTCTTAGGGATTGAGGCTCCAGGCTTTATCTTTGGTCCTCCAATAGCATTGGCAATAGGAGCAGAGTTTGTTCCTCTGACGAAACCGGGGAAGTTGCCTGGTATTTTCTCCCTTTCCTTGTACTATAATCTGTACTTTCTATGAATCATATTAATTATGTAACTTAAGTTTTCATCTATCCCTCTATATCTGCCATCTATTGGCATATATTCAGAGTTAGGAGGATCAACTAATACATTCCTGTGTACAATCTTGTACAGTTTATTGTTATTGCTGTCCATTCAGCTAATAAAAAATCTGAGAAAGACTTAGAAGCCGGCCAGAAATAACTATTACACTATCGCTTCACACATACTGTAAGTTTTAATGTTTGGAGGCTTTCTTGGTGTCTGAATATCTTTCCTATTCTGGATACATTATCATGTCACGTGTAGTGGAAGTAACTTTCGCTAAGGAAGTTATGTTTGTGTGGCTTATAGGTTGATGGAATGGAGCATGATCCTTGATGTTTTCCCTTGTATGCCCAATCACTTGAGGAGTAGTACAGGGACAGAAAATTGAAGATACTGCTGTTAAGAGTCCCTATAGAAGTATGGTAATTTGCCTGCCGTGCTTTTGAATCCCTTTTCCTCTTAACTGGAGTCACTTTTGAGCATTTGTGCAAATTGGATGACTTATGGTTGCATTAACTTGAAGCACAATTGATTGCTTGTTGCATGAACTTGACTCATGGAGAAGTTGAATGTTTGTGTTAAAACACTATTGAATGCATGGTAACTTTTACTGTTGTAAAATTTACGGAGGTACCATCAAGTACTAGCTATCCCACATGTTCATATATTCAATGTTAGTATCTGTTGAAAGCATTGTTAACTGATCCACTACTACAACGTTATAAGGCATGACTGAAGTGTCAAAGAAAATTAGTTCAAGTGTTGTGCGATGGTATTGAATACGTAAAAATGTCCCCAGCTATGATACAGTTTAAAAAACTAAATTAAAGTAATTTCATGTAATTTAGAATAAAGGCGAACCCTATAATCTGGTTTGATAAAATGTCATTTTAATAATATACTGATAGATTACTTGGTTTAGGGTTTAAGAAGTCCGGTTAAGTTTCATTTTCTCAAAAAAGAGAAAAATAAATGACACAAAGACAGCGAGCCATCTGAAAATATAAAACGATGACGTTTGGTCATTAAAACATACACTAATATATACTTATACTTATGTAAGTAGGTGTAGATGGAATGCAGTTGAATGGGATATAGAAATAGATGAATGAACCTATGGCCTATTAGTACATTGTAGTACCAAATTTTTAGCAAAGCAATTAGCCAGCACAAAATCATCTCAATTTAACCAGTTGATTTTATCAGACACTAGGTAAGGAGCTTTAGTTGTTTTATATTGTTTTAGGGTTTAGGGGAACCAAATAAAAACATGAAGGATAGTTATTCCCAGTAACAAATGACAATTCTTATAATGGAGCGTTAATGTGGAGCAATATGTTGTTCAAAGGAATAGCTCAAATGTTCATGTTCCATACTATATCAACCTTTTGCTTAATCACCTGAGAATGGTAATTGATGATTAAAGTTCTTGACGTACAACGTTAATGTTATCTAAATAGTTGTTAGCTCCATGTATGTGTTGTTATTTGTTGACTGCTAATTATTACTGTTCTCAATTTAGACAATTATTTTATATTTCCTGTTGTGTTCTTATACATATAGTTTGACATGATCAGAAGTTATAAGGGATCGCCGTTATAATATTAAGGCACTGAACTTGGGCTGCAAGAGAATGGAAAACGAGCGTACTTGGATGTACAGTAGACGTTACATCCGAGAGAAAGGGGGTTTTTCGGAGGAGTGGAGTAGGGGAGTGGAACAGTTTATAAGCTTCGCATGTTCTCATGTCCAGTTCATGAATGGGGACCAAATTCGGTGCCCATGCCGGAAATGTAAGAACCTTCAATTTCGATCTTGTGACGAAGTCAGGGTTCATCTGTATAAGTGGGGATTCATGCCAATGTACTGGAATTGGACATCTCATGGTGAACCCGTTAATTTAGTGGGTTTGCCTCAGCCATACCGGTTTCATGAGAATTACGAAGATAATTCTTCCTCGGTTAACCAGTTCGAAAGAATGGTGTTTGATGCTGTAGGTCCTAATCACCCTTCCATTGATGTTGAGGTGGAAGAGGAGCCGAATGCTGATGCCCGGCGTTTCTATGATGTACTCGCTTCAGCATCAAGACCATTGTGGGATGGTTGTGAAAAACATTCCGAATTGTCAGCTGCAGTTCGTTTGCTAAATCTAAAATCGGAATACAATATGTCCAAGGGATGTTATGATGGCATTGTGAAGTTGATGCGGGAAACTTAGCCAATAGACAGCAATATGCCGAGTACATGGTACGAGACGAAGAAGTTGGTTTCCCGTTTGGGTCTTTCACATATAAAAATTGATGTTTGTGTGAATGATTGCATGCTGTATTGGAAAGGTGACCAAGATGCCAGTAGTTGCAAATTCTGTAATGCTCCACGGTATAAGGCTAGAAATGGAAACATAGGGAAAGATCGAGCATTGAAGACCATGCATCACCTCCCACTAATACCTAGACTTCAACGACTATATGCCTCGCCCACTACAGCAGAGCATATGCGATGGCATAAAGTACATGCCCCTACCGCAAATGTACTGAAACATCCGTCTGATGCTGAAGCATGGAGGCATTTTGATAGGACATACCCTTGGTTTGCAGCAGAACCTCGAAATGTTCGACTTGGACTGTGTTCAGATGGGTTCAATCCTTTTGGATCCTCTGGCAGGCAGTACCCTTGCTGGCCGGTGATAGTCACTCCATATAACCTTCCACCATGGATGTGCATGAAGCGTCCATATATGTTTCTAACTTCCATGATACCAGGACCACGTAGTCCAAGGCAGAAGATTGATGTTTACCTACAGCCGTTAATAGAAGAGTTGAATCTCTTATGGGATGACGGCGTTGAAACATGGGACGTCTCAACTAAGCAAAACTTTCGCCTTCGAGCGGCACTCATTTGGACTGTTAGTGACTTCCCAGCTTATGGCATATTATCCGGGTGGATGACTCATGGTAAACTTTCTTGTCCCATTTGCATGGAGAAGTCGAAGTCATTTACACTCCAGCACGGCCGTAAAACATCATTTTTTGACTCCCATCGTCAGTTCTTGGATATGGAACACCCTTATAGAAGAAATAGAGTTTCTTTTAGAAAGGGGAAAGTTGAGAAGTCCGCCCTTCCTAAGCGCCTAGGGGAAGAAATTTGGGATCGTGTGTCTCAGTTGCCATCAGTCATTGAAACTGGTAACATAAGCAAGATGCAAGGTTATGGGGAAACACATAATTGGACAAAGCGTAGCATCTTTTGGATGTGACCTTATTGGAGAACAAACCTCATTCGACATAACCTTGATATCATGCATATTGAAAAGAATGTCTTTGACAATATATTCAACACTATCATGGATATGAAGAATAAAACGAAAGACAACGTCAAGGCACGTAGAGATATGGAGATACTGTGTAAACGGCCAGAGTTGAATGTGATTGACTTAGAAGGTGGGGTTGTATTCAAACCTAAGGCTGTATTCACACTGACCGAAAAGCAAAGGTCTGATGTGTTAATGTGGGTAAAGTCCCTCAAACTTCCAGATGGGTACGCGTCAAACTTCAGCAGGTGTATTGACAATAGCTCAACAAGAATGTTTGGAATGAAAATTCATGATTGTCATGTATTTATGCAACAGTTACTTCCCATTGTGTTTCAGGCACTCCCGGATAACATATGGAAACCATTAACTAAATTGAGCCAATTCTTCCGGGATCTTTGCTTGCCTGAATTACATGTTGATGACCTTCAGTCTCTATGAACTAGCATCCCAATAATACTATGTAAGTTGGAGAGGATTTTCCCACCGGCCTTCTTCGACTCTATGGAACATTTACCTGTCCACTTGGCATATGAAGCATTAATTAGTGGACCTGTTCATTATCGTTGGATGTTCAAGTTTGAGCGGTAAGCTTTAATTTAATAATATCCACCTTAATGTCAGTTAATATGCTTCGTAACACGCTCTGTAATAAGCAGGTATTTAGGGAATCTTAAGCATAGAGTCTCGAATAAGGCTCGTGTTGAAGGGTCGATATGCAATGCCTACTTGATCGAGGAGACATCAACCTTTTGCTCATACTATTTTGAGTCCCACATTCCCCGAATGGGTAATAGGGTTCCAAGGAATGATGATGGTGGGCAAGTTACACAAGATGGAACGTTGTGGAAAATATTCACTTATCCTGGACGTCCATATGGACAGTCGAAGTATCGGTTTTTGAATGATATTGAGCTGCAAGCTGCAACATTGTATATCCTGCTCAACTGTGATGAGATAAAACCATATATCACGTACGTAGTAAATGCATATAATTTGATCAGTTATGTTCATAGGTTTACCAAATTACTAACTTATTACCACGGAATTTTGTGATTTGAGAACAGGAAGTTTGTTGAATTCTTGCATCTGATGACACCAAACATATCTGACTTAGAAGTTGATGAGAGAATTGAAAAGGATTTCACAACATGGCTACAACATTATGTAAGTCGTGTTACTCATAACCGTCACTATAAAGTACAGCAATGACGCTAACAACATTGTTTCACTTCCTGTAGGTGAGTGACAGTAGTAATGGCGAAGTAAGTCAAATGCTATGGGATGTAGCATGTGGGCCTTCACGGCGCGTTGAGTGTTGGCCTGTATTTTTCGTAAATGGATACAAGTTCTGGACTGCTGCATGGGGTGAGGGAAAATCAACGTATAACAGTGGGGTGTGGTTAAAATGCACTGCATCAACTAATAATGTTGAGACTGAGTTCTATGGAGTACTTCAAGAAATCATTCAGTTAGAGTACCCTAGAATGCCTTATAAGAACGTGGTGTTATTTAGGTGTGACTGGTTTGACACAACACCAGAATGTGGGACACGCATTCACCAACAATATAGAATTGTTGAAGTACGTTACAACCGGAGGTACCCTAAGTATGATCCGTTTATTCTTGCATCGCAAGCGAATCAAGTGTATTACACTCCTTACCCAAGTAAGTCAAAAGAGAAGGTTGGTTGGTGGGCAGTTCTTAAGATAAAGCCAAGACGTATTGTCAATTATGAAATAACTGAAGAAACTGAGCCTTTCCAAGAAGCAGTCGGGGAGCGGTTTCAACAAGTGATTCATGATGACCCAATTTACAATCTAGGTGATATAAATGTGGGTGAAACTGTTGATGAAAATATATGTAAAACTAATGATGTGATGGAAGAAGAGGAGATAGAGGATGAGGACACAACAAGCACGGAGGATGATGAGGAGAGTGAAGATGAACTCGATGAGTTAGAAACCGAAGATGAAGAAGATGATACTGATGATGTTTAACATTGTAGTCCAAACTACAAATTCTGTTGTTTTATTTTTAATTTAAGTTTTATGAATAAGTTTGTTATAATAGACACCATGTGAACAACCAGTAAGTAGATGAAGAATTCTGAATTATAAAGTCAATATTGTTTGCTTATAATGAATTGTTACAGTATTGTGCAAATGGCTGAAAGAGAAGACGGTGGCGGTACCCAAGCAAACTAGTATAGAAGGCGGGGACTGCCAAAGAAGAGCCTGGTGAAAGACTTTGCAAATGCTATCGGCCTTAGAGCAATGAGCAGTAGTGGAGGTAATCAGCCGTTGAGGCATACGGTTGTCGATATTACTCGGCCTATACATGGACCATCACCTCCAGACGATACGATTGTACCGGACACGGGTGTTTCAATGAAGCATGGAGGCTCAAGATCATCGCACTCAAATCAGCGTGGAGGTACGCCAAATGAGAGTAGATTGCCTGGAGGTCACTCCCACGAGTCCTCTGATCAGCCAGACTCCTTGGATGGTGGCATGGATTCTTTGAGCCCCGACCGATCTGGTGGCGGGCTATCCCGACGTATTCACATATCACCTTATGCTGATACATGGTATGGTAATTAGTTATCATCCTTTTGCTAACTTGTTTTGTTCTTTCTACACTGCTTATTGACAATTATTGATATATGTTTTCATTGTCTAGCTTCGTTCCATACGCTGCACAGGGCCAGATTGCTCATTGCATAAAGGGTCATTTTCATGGACCATATAGGTCATGGGAGGAGGCTGCCATGGCCGGAGCTGTTGATCAATGGTTTAGCATCTTCCAGGTTCATAGATTCATTAAGTGATATTACAAGTATTATATAGCGTAGAAAACTATAATTGACTTTGTTCATCCATTTCAGACTAAATGTTCGTAGGACCCTTCTGATCATAATCGGATATTTGCCATTTTCTGTAAATTGGGAAGGAGGCGGTTGATGCAATCATATGAAAAAATAAGATGAGAGAATGATCCGACGAAGCGAAAAGAAAAAGCAAATTGGATGACGACAGAGACATTACAGGCACTTGAAGCTTGGTGGGCTTCACTTGAATTCAAGGATATGTCATCTAAGATGAAACAGGTTAGAAGTGCATCTGGTGAAGAAATGGCAAATTATGCTGGAGGTAGAGTCTCAGTTTCAGGACATAAGCTGAAGATGGTAAGAAAAAAAAGCTACAGTTATTTGAAATTTGTCACAATAAATATGTAACTAACAAATTATGTCTGAATAATTACCATGCAGAAGGAGGCAGAACTGGAAAAACACGATCCAGGCTTCTTCAAACCATGGAACAAGTGCTACACAAAGAAAGATGGAAAGAAGGTGAATAAGAAGATGGAAAATTTTGAGGTCCGTATGAACAAACTATTAGATACTAGTTAAAAAGAAATTGCATATACTACCGTAGCTTACTTGATTAACATCGAGCATTATATACGCTCAATATCTTGCTGAGGTAGAGGAAATAACACAGCGTGCAGACGGTGAGGTTGAGTTCAATGAGGCATTGGTGTTTGCAGAGATTGCTGGGGGGAAAAATAAGGGGCGCATCACAGGAATGGGTTCTGAGAGTCATTTGGTGCCTGGTCGTCGTCATCGTTCATACTACGGTGATGGGTCTAGTGCGCCAAACTTATTCACTCAGACATCTCAATTCCAGAATGAGGTTGACCGTCAGGTGGAGGAGAAAGTCTCCCAAAGAATGACTCTGTTGCAGTCACAGGTACAAGAGGACATGGAAAGGCGTACTGCACAGATGGAGAAGTCGTATCAGGATCAGTTAGCACATATGGAGCGCAGACACGAGGATCAGTTGGCGGCCATATGGCAAGCAATAGGAAAGAATCCGCCACCTGCATCAGAGTCTGATGGTTAGGTACTAATAGTCATAAAACTGGTTGTCATTAGGGTAGAAATATTTCCCATTACCTTGTTTGACTATAATTATTAACATTTATGGAGATGCCAAAATACATTGTGAGACTATATGTATTCTAAATATCAATTGTGATGTTTATGATATATGGACGTGTTTCATGTTACATTTGATTACTGGGAACAAGTTTTCTGTTTAGGTTGTATGGAATAGACACATACAGAGTATGATTCGTGAAAAAAAATTTTAGCAGAAATTAGCGACGGCAACGCGTCACTACAGGACGTGCGTCACTAACTAGCGACGGCTGCGCATCACTAACTAGCGACGGGAACACGTCACTAACTAGCGACAGCTGTGCGTCACTAACTAGCGACGGCTGTGCGTCACTAACTAGCGACGGCTGTGCGACGGCTGTGCGTCACTAACTAGCGACGGCCACACGTCACTAACTAGCGACGGCTGTGCGTCACTAACTAGCGACGGCTGTACGTCACTAACTAGCGACGGCTATGCGTCACTAACTAGAGACGGCAATAGGTCGTTAAGATGCCGGCGGACTAGACACCGGAAATTTAGTGACGGTCTCGGTAGCGACGATTAGCTGTCGCTAATTAGCGACGGTAGCCGTCGCTAATTAATTAGCGGCGAGTAGAGTAGCAACGGACCACTTAGCGACGATTTGCCGTCGCAAAGTAAGACTTAGCGACGGCAAACCGTCGCTAATTGCCGTCGCTAAAACCTCTTTTTCTAGTAGTGCTGCTAGATGCTCCCTGCTGGAGAAGGTTGAGGACTTTAACAGCAAACACTTTATTATTTTCATCAAGAAACCCTTTATACACAGACCCAAAACTACCTGTCCCAATCAAATTAGAGGAGGAGAAGCCATTGGTAGCTTTGAAAAGATCATGAAATGATAATTCTATGAAAGGATGCTTTGGTTTACTGATGTTGATTTGTTCCCCTTCCTTTGCAGCCAGTAAATGAGGAAGACAGAAGCTACCAAAATTGCTCCCAATATTAGAAAAGTGATCATAATAAGAAATCTTTTCCCACTTTTGCTGGATTCATGGAAGTTGCATTTGGGCAAGTGGAGTTCAAGTATTCCCCCACAAAGCTTATTATTTCCCACCACAATAATCACACTCCTATTTGAAAATATGCCTTGGGATGGAACAATGCCTTGAAAGTCATTATGTGAGAGATTTAAGATATTCAACAACTTGAAAGATTCTAAAAATTGTGGGATTTCTCCAGTAAGTTCATTACTCGACAGGTTCAATATTTGAAGGGCTTTCAATGAACTCCAAGAAGAACGAATTATTCCTCGAAAGGAGTTTCCACTAAGATCTAATCCTTCAAGACTTTCACAATTGCCAAGATTCATTTGAAGTTCACCGGATAGTAAGTTTTGAGAAACGTACAATGCACCAAGTCCTTTTAGATTTAATTTCCCACTTCAGGAGGAATGCTTCCAATCAAACGGTTGCTACCCATGTAAATGCCTATGGAGAATGGCAAAAACTTGAATAATTCTGGAGGTATTGAACCATTAAGTCTATTACCATGGATATCCAACACTATCAAGCTCTTACACTCACCTAGACTTCGTGGAATGCTACCATCCAAATTGTTTTCCTCCATAGATAGTTCAGTTAAGATCTTTAAGTTTCCAAATGAGGTGGGTATATTCCCTGAGAGTTTGTTTCTACCAAAGTATAATACCTGTAACTTATGAAGGCTTCCAATGCTAGAGGGAATCTGACCAGAAAGCTGATTTGTATGAAGTGCAAACCACTCCAAATTGATGAGATTTCCTATTGCATTCGGAATTGTTCCCGTTAGTTTGTTCATTTCTACAGCAAACATTTGGAGATGAGTTGACAAATTGCCTACGCGCTCGGGTATTGCTCCTCCAAAATTGTTGGAGCCAAGGGCCAATAGCTCCAAACGAGTTGCATTAATCAAAGAGCAAACAAAAACGAGATCATTTTCCTCCCCACTTCCAATATGGTTATATGCAACAGAAAAACGCACGAGATTGTTAAGCTTATAGAGATAAGAAGGCAAGCTTCCCGTAAATTTGTTTTCCATAGCTGAGAAGCTTGTGAGACGTGTGGCGTTGGCTATGGAGGGAGGGATGCTTCCACTAAATTGGTTTCCATCCGCCAAAATGCGTTCAAGATAAGGCATGTTTGTCCCGATTTCTGCAGGAAGATTGCCCTGGAGTTGGTTGTCCAACACACCAAACGATATCAGGCTGGAGAGGTTGAAAATTGAGGATGGAATAAGTCCTGAAAATCCATTACCACCAACCAAGAACAGGTTCAAATTTCCCAATTGGCCAAGAGATTCAGGAATAGCCCCTGTCATGTTATTTCTTCCCAGATGGAGTACTTCCAATGATGATAAGTTTCCTAATGAAGACGGGACTCTCCCTATAAACTTGTTGAACGCCAGCCGAAGGAACTTGAGATGAGACATGCAGCCGAGCATACTGGGGATTTCTCCAGATAAAATATTCCCCCGAAGATCAAGGTAGCTGAGCTTAGAGGAGCAAGATAAGTTGGGGGTAATCACACCAACTACGGAGTTATTGGCCAGGCACAACTGTTCTAATCGACCCAAGTCCCAGATTTCCTGGGGAATTTCATTGCCAAATCTATTATCTTCAAGATTTAGCACTCTGAGGAAGCTTAGATTTCCGAGATGAGGTGATATAGATCCCATAAGTTTCGACGCATTGAGCTCTAGCGTGATGACCCTTTGATGTCGCCTCCTACAAATAACACCATGCCACTGGCACAAGGGTTCTGTATCGTTCCAAGACCCCAAGATCCCAAGCTCATCACCAGTTATCTTGTCCTTGAACTCCGGCAATGCTTGGCGATCAGTTTGTGTCCCAAGAATAGAAGTGGCCCCGTTGCAAGAGCGGAAGGGAAAAAGCAGCAAGAGAGCAACATAAATGAAAACACAAGAGAAGCCTCAATGCGATCCCATTTTTTTGCAAATTATATTGGAATATTTTGTGCTACTGAAGCTGACGAAGAAACAATAGAATATAACTTGTACACGAAAACACAGTTTACCGCAAAAATTGAGCAATCAGAACTAGAACAGAAGGTACCGTAGTCGCGGATGGAAATGTAATAAAAGGTAAATAATTTAGTAATTAGATTTCTTTAATTTTTTAATGTACCATCAGAATTTCCATAGTATTTATTCCAACAAAAGAAAGTGTCCTTACTACATTAATAAAGATAAAAAAATGGATTATTCTCTTCTCTTTCCACTGACAATTAGAATTATGATAAAAATCTTATACTAACCCTTGAACTTTTTTAGATTTTCTTATCTAGGCATTCAACTCTTTTTGTTACTCTTTTTTCTTCAAATATATGGAAAAATTATAGAGCTATTTGGGTACAAAAGAAAGTCAATAAGCCAAGTTGAAAAAATGTATAACTTTAGGTGTTAAAAGGGGACTTTTGTCTTTTACATTCTACTTCATTTTTCATATTGTTTTTTTCTCTCATTAAAGTTATTTGTCCAAGCAATGAAAAATTCTAAATCAAACATTTTTCATTTTTTCTCCTAAAATACAAGTTTTAATCATTATATTATAGTGTATGTAAATTTATAAGCTTTATTATTTAATATTAGGTTTTAATAGTTATATACTTATACAGACCCTCTTTATACAAATCTTAGATCTATCACAACAAAGAGGAAGACCAAGACTTTTCGACCAAACGCACAAAATCCAAAATGACAAGCATATGATGTTGATTGTTAATCTGCTAGTCATCGCTCAAGGAAGACGATATAATTTGTTTGTTTTATGTCTACAATTTTCTTATGGTCCTAGAGGTTCGACCTACAAAATTATTAGGAAGAAAAATGTTAAATAAAATATTTTCAATTCTTTTCTAAAAAATATTTTTTTCATTATTATATTATAGTATATGTAAATTTATAAGATTCATTATTTAATGTTAGGTTTTACTTGATACACACATACACACACGGACCCCTTATACAAATCTTAGATCCATTACCAACATAAAGACCAAAACTTTTCCACCAAATGCACCAAATTTCAAAACGACATACATATGATGTTCATTGTTAATCTGCTAGTTATCGCTTGAAGAAGACAATATTTAATTTGTTCCGTTCATGGCAACAATTTTCTTATGGCCCCAGAGCTTCGACCTACAAATTATTTCGAAAAAAATGCTAAATCAAATATTTTCATTTTTTTAAAAAAATTATTTTTTATCATTTTATTATAGTATATGAAAATTTATAAGATTCATTATTTAACATTAAAATTTTATAATTATGTATTTATACAAATGTTGGATTCGTCACTACAGAGGAAGACCAAGACTTTTCCTCCAAATGCACGAAATTTCAAAATGACAAGCATGTGATGTTGATTGTCAATATGCTAGTCATCGCTCGAAGAAGGCAATTTAATTTGTTTGGTTTACGGCCACAATTTTCTTAGGGCCTTAGAGCTTCGACGTACAAACACTACAAACACTTTAAAGTGACCGATGCAATTGAACAAGTAGTAGCAAACACGCTAGTTGCAACAGCTGTGTCATTGGTGTGTGTCTAATCCGTGCGACTAACATGCGCTTAAAGTCTTAGCTGGTAAATTAGTGGGCTAGTTCACATTATGCGACTAGAAGTGGTAACGGCATCGTGTGACTGAAGTTTAGACTCATTATGTGACTAACTTTTACTTTGTCAATTTGTGGCCCAGTGCAACTTGTTTGACTAATAATGGTAGTTGCATGATGTGACTGAAATTCAATTGTGGACATGATATATATTTTTGTAAATTTAATGTCAAATATGTTTATAATTATCATAACTAGAATACAATTATAATAATAATTAAAATATCTAATTACTAGAATTATTATGATGATCGTTAGAATTGTTAAAATTGTTATTTATTAATATTAAAAACAATAATTGAAAAAATTTTATTGATATAAATTGTCATTTAAATACAATTTAATGTTTAAAAAAAACCATAGACAAGAATACGACTAAATCCATCGGAGGAGTGCATTGGTGGCCTCCTGATCATCAACTTGAGTGTCACTATGATGGGCTGCACGATCCCCCGTGTGTTGCTCCCCCTCAATTGGAGGGTAAGGTGTGATCTCCTACGTCTTGGGTACTCGAATCCCAAGCTAAGTAGGGTTAGAATCATTGAGCCATGTTGACGTCATATCTGGAAAATAATCTTTTGCCAGATGCTGAAGTGATCGTAATGCTGATGCAGGTGCAAATGATGCTAGGTAAGGATGATGAAAGGTTGCAGCTGGTTGTTCCTGAAAACTCGATGACGAAGTATGCTTATATGGCAGCGTTGGCTGAGAATCACTAATGAAGGGATATGATGCAGGGGTGATTAGGGGATGGGATACAAACATCCACTGATACGGTGTAGGAGGGATCAGAGTATGTGACTCCCTTCCACCTGACGCTCTTGGTCTTGGATCAATGCCATGGGGCAAGGTCCTCTGAGCATGCATCTGGCTGAGGGTTGCTATTGTTGTAGCCATAAAATTGTACTCAGTTTGTTGACCCCACATCCCAACCAATGTTTGCAGTGTGACCGCAACCCCTCACATCCTTTGATTTGATTGGGCTTGCTGGGCCCATTGCGACGTGAGCTCTGCTTGAATAGTAGTGAGCTGTAACTAGAGCTATTCGTTCTCTTTAGGTAGGTGTTCATGATGGTCATCTTCGTACGTCGAAATTACTAATGGTTAGGATGTAACTAATATTAAAATTTATATTAAAAGTAAATTAAGTATCCAAAAGAACCTCTAATCATGTATGATGGTAACAATCAGGGAAAGCCAGCAGCTGTGGGAACCCATCCATACTGCCTTGTTAGGCCCACAGACCACCTTCTCTCAGCACTGAAAACAGAATGTGAATCACTTTAATTTATCGGGGTCATATTAAGCAATGAGCTCTACCTCATACTTGGCCTAATCAAGTAGAAAATGCTAAAAATGTTTAGAGAATGTAATTTTATTAATATTATTAAATAAATTAGGTGATTATTAATTACCACATTATCAACATGCTGCAGGAAAAGTATCCTAGAGAATGAAGAAGTGGAGAAGTGGAAGCAGAGATAGAGAGCAGATAAGGAGAAACTGGAGAAGGGCAAAAAAAAGATGAAGAAAAATGAGTGCGTGGGGAAGAAGAAGTTTGTGCGATTGAATTTGCGACTGACCTTGTTTTTTTTTCCCTTACTGATTGTGTGACTGAAAGAAAATATGTGACGGCTCTCCTAGTTGATTAATCAAGTAAGTGTTTATTTTACTTTGATTAAGTGTTTATTAAATTAAGTACCTCAAGTTAGCACTTTGATAAGCAAATAAGGTAAGCTTAATTAAGTAAGTGAGTTCCTAAGTGTGATTTGGCATAGTTAAATCAAGACCATTAGTTATTCTAGCTTTTAGAACCATCCTTGTGAGTTTTGAGAACTTGTCGCACTAAGTGTGTTTTTGGGCCATTTAAATCTTAAGTGGCTAAAGTGTCCAAGGAATCAAGTTTGAGAAGCTTTTAGCATCCTTTAGAGCAAAGAAATGTAGTTTTGGGTAAGAGTTTAGTGACTCATTTGAAGCTTTTGAGAGTATGAGGACTTAAGTGCAAAGGAGGGAAAAGTTGCTTTATGAGCTTATAAGCTAAGTTCCTTCATCCTTAGCCATTTGTTTCTAAACTTCAAAATTCGTAGCTCCATCTCCTCTCTCAAAATCACAGCCCAAACTTCCATTTCCTTGCAAGTTTTCATCAAATTAAGGGTGCCCAAGGTGTTAGAAAGCATCACCAAGCTTCCTTGCTAGTGTTCTTGCTTCATTTGGCTCTTGGAAGCTTGTTTGGATTCAAAATTCGTGGGTGTGGAACTCAAGGAAGCTTAATTGAGCTAAGGAGGCTTTGTTTCAATGCTTGCTTTTGTGGCTGAATTGAGGTAAGGGTTCAAGTAATTAAGCTCAAATAATGCATGGTTTGGTAGTTTTGTGTGTGGGAATGAGTTAGGAACAAGACCCAAATCATTTGGATTAGAAATGAGAGAGTTTGAGTAGTTTAAGTGCAAGAACGCAGCTGTCGCACAACGCAGAAAACGGCATTGGCGCCGCAGCGCCAGAATAAGTGTACTGGCACCGCAGCGCCCCGCAGAAAACGGCGTTGGCGTCATAGCGCCGGAAGTAAGTTACTGGCGCCGCGGCGCCAGGGGGCGATTTTTCACTCAGGAAGTTTTGTTCGCCGGCGTTGAGCTTTTGCTCTTTGGCGCCGCAGCGCCAGAGGTGACCTTAAGAAATTTTGGGCCATTTTTCCGGCCATCTTAAGAGCAACTTAGACTCTCGGTTTCTATTCCTAGACTATTCTAAGACGTTCCATAGCCTTGGTTGGGTCTAGAATTCATTCCTAGAGCGGGAATTGTGCATTATTTAAGAGGCAGTCAAGTTGTGTGGTTAAGAACAAAAGTGTGATTTGGTGGCTAAGTTATTCATAGTGCTTAAGCTTTTAGATGAGCATTAAGGGGATTTAAGTAGGTTTTTAGACTCTTTATTGGCCGTATAGAGCGTCATTTACATATGGTCAATGAAGAGAAAAACCCAAGTCGATCCCAACCGAACCATTTGGTTTGGTAAGCAAGCCACTAGTAGTGTCCTGAGTTAAACCTTGAGGGTTTGGCTAGTTAAACCACATAAGAAGACTACCCTGTACAATAAGTTAAGGGTAAAGGCGGGTAAGTTTGAGATAGGTGACGACCTACTCTAGAACCCGTAAGTGGGACTTAAATGAGGTAAAGTATCCGGGATACGAGGGCCAGTATCTCAAGTACCTCCGCCGTTTGAGCTCACGGCAAAGTTTTAAGGCACTTAGAGTGCAGGAAGTCCTAAGTGCATATATTGTGTGCAATTCATACCATACATTCACACATTGCATATTTTATATTTTGTTGATTGTTTGAGTTGTTTGTTGATTGAATTGCTTGTTTGTTTGCTTGGTTGCCATATTGCATAGTTTGCTGCATTTTCCTTGCAGGTATTCAAGGGATCCTTACTGAGTACTTTCAAGTACTCATTCCCTTAAGTTTTATTGTGCAGGTTCTAACTCCGGGCCTAATCACTAAGTGATAGTCGAGGCCTAAGTTTTCTGTTTTGCAGGTATTTCTCTTGAGAATCCTAGTGATTCTAAGTTACTTGTGATATAAGTTATGTGCTAACCAAGTTGTGCCTTTACAGTGTAGAGGCTAAGAGTACACAAGAACAAGATCTAGTGAAGGGTTTACACTTGGAGCTTGGTATAGCTCAAGGTGGGACTCAAGTAGTTGATCTTAGTTAGTAGTTTTTGTCTCTTGTACATAGTACTTTGTGTACTAAGTAAGTTGCCTCTAATAGGTTACATTGTGATGTAAATCCATCTTGTTACTTTTGGGTGCATGCTAGAGGTGTAATGTATGCACAAACTGTTACTTGTAGTTAAAGCAACCAGTATTTACAAGGTCTTGGCATGTTTTATATATGTTTTAGTGAAATGCTCGAGCAATGTTTTTAATCTACGACTTATAAAATTCGTTGCATTGCTAGGACAGAAGCATGCATAACTTAAACTGAGTAGGCTAAGAAACTAGTTGCATATAAATTGTTTAATTTATATTGACAAGTAATAGTTAGCTAATAGTAACTAGTGGGATTCATAAATCCCTAAGGCCTACAAGGTTATGGGGCACTGGGGCCCCGTTCCGCGACAAAATATATTTAATTCATGTGGCTACCATGTGACTAACAGGAAAAAATATTTAATTCGTGACACCACCGTGTGACTGACAGGAAAATATATTTAATTTATGCGACTACTCTAAGACTGACAGGATAATATTTTTTAAATCATGCAACCACCATGCGATTGATAAGATAATATTTTTTAAAGCATGTGACGGTTGTGCGGTTGATTCTTTTATTGCTGAAAATTTCAGTCACATAAATGATTTCATGTAGTTGATATGCAATTGATATGTTTTGCCATAGACATTCAATCGCATGAATTAGTCGCAAATTGCCCTTTCTCTTATAGCAAAAATTGTGATGAAAAAATCAACAGACAGATAAACAAGTACAGACAATCAAATTCTTTCACAAATACCCCGACGATATATTATACTAACAATCATAAAAAAATCCAATATAAGTTGATATACAAAAAATTTATATGTTCTAGCCAAACTCTCTAAAAGGAATTATATGCAATATTGCATTATGATATTGTCACACATGGTACCTAAATTAACCCATAAAACTTAAACTAATGTAAGAATGTTTCGGAAAATTAATAACAAATGTATTCACAGGCAATTTAAGACTTTCAGAAGGTAGATCCCCTATCTTTCTTTCTTTCTCTCTTTCTCTCTCTTTCTACACACACAACACACACATACACACACATACACATGAATGTATGTATATAGAGGTTGGTAGTGACTGTAAAGGCCATCCAATCACTCTCCTTAGTTCAGATGACAAAGTAACTAAATCATAAGTTTAATCCTCAAATAAATGTTTTAATAAACAAATCAAGCAAGTAAAGTAAGTTCTTTATGGGTTTCTAAGCGATAATAGGAACCTAGGAGTTGTGAAGGACAAAATGATAATTTTGACCCAAATTAGTGGCATGACGGTAAATTTGGTGAAATCATTTTCATGCAAGTGAAAGTGACTAAATTTTTCAAGGCCATAAATTTTGTGACCCGTTAGAACCAATAAGTAGTAAGGAAGGGCTTAAATGCACCAAATTGCAAAGTTGCGGGCTTAAGTGATTTAAGGATTTTTAAATGTTGTTTAGCTTATGGGTTAAGAAGAAGCTTAAGGCTCTCTCATTAATGGTTGAATAGGATGCTTTAAATTAGGAAAAGAAGCTAATCTAAGTAATTACTTACTAAGCAAGTCTATAGGTTTAGGGGGAGATAGGGTATTTTGGTGAATAGGAGTGAGAGGCTCTTACTATTCATCTTCCTCCTCCATTTGCATAGCCTTCTCTTCCTCCACACCATACTACCTCAATGTACCAAATTAAACCAAGTTTTCCTTGAAATTGAAGCCCCCAAAGGTGTAACAGCAAGCCTCCAACAAGTTCTTAGAGGATTTGGTGCAGTTGGAGATGTTCTTGGAGGGATTTAGTAGATGTGAGCTAAAATCCTAGGGTAAGCCATTTCCTAAGCTATTATTTGGTTCTAAAGGTATCAAAGAGCTAGAAATTTTCTTGATAAGCTAAATATGGTGCCTAATTTCAAAGGAAGCAAGTTTGGAATTCATTGGAGCTAGTTGGAGCTTTTGGTGAATAGTTGCTAGAATTCTGGCAAATCTTCATTTGAGGTAAGGGATTCAAGTTATGGCATCAATAAATGGTGCATAAGTAGTGAATAACACGTAGGAATAAGCTTATTTTGATTCCTTAGTGATTTGTCCATGGATGGACTGGTTTGGGCAAGTTTTGAGGCAAAGAAAACAAGCTTCACTGGTTTAGGAGAGGCTTGGTGATTTGTCCCAAGGTCTATCTTAGGCAACTTGTCATGGAGCAAGGTTCCAGTGCCTTGAACTTACTTGAATTTTAGGCCTTAGGAACTCTTATCTCATTTAGTTACTATTGACTAACTATTACTTGTAGGTAAATTTAGACAATTGATGGGCAACTAGTTTGTTAGCCTGCCCTACAAGAAGACATGCATGCATTTGTCTTGGCAATGTAAAACAAATAAGTAAACCATTTAAACAAAACATCTTTTGAGTATTCATTATTGAAATGTACTTAAAACGTGCCAAGACAATAAAACACTAGTTACTTTAACTTCAACTAATAGTTTATGCACACTCTTTGACACTAGTATGCAACTAAAAGTAACTCAATGGTCTTACACCACAACGTGCCCTCATAGAGGCAATACCTTTGTACACAAAGTACCATATATACAAGGAAAAATATTACTAAGATCATATACTTAAGCTCCCACATTTAGGCTATCAAGCTCTAAGTGCAAAGCCCTCACTTGTCCATATCCAACACTTAGCCTCTAACTTTTGTTGACACCCAATTTTGCCCGGGTATTGACTTTTGTCTAAGTTTTAGGTTAGGAAAATTAGTTTAGGAGCATTTTTGATTTTTACAGGGGCAGTTTAGTCTTTTTAGGTAATTGTTGATTTTTTTGGAGTTTAAAGTGTTCATCTAGGGTAGAAATAGGAGTTAATTTAGTTTAGGTACTAATTTGGAGTCTTAAAAGTGTTGTAGGGTCAATTTGGGCAAAAAGGAAAGTTTGGGAGAAAAATCGTAACTCTAAGCTCCTAACTCGGAAAAGGGAAAACTGCCACCTCAAGTCCCTATTTTCTCGCTACTTCTCTCTCAGAAACCCTAGCTTCTTCCTTGAGCCACCGCCACCCCTGGGGCCTTGCCGTTATCTTCTGCCCGACGCCTCCAACCTCCCCCAACTGCTCCAGCCACCGCAAAGCCCCACCGCCATTGTCCTTCACGCCGTGCCAGCTGCCGTCGTCTCCGAAAGCCTCCCGCATCCATCCGTTCCAGGCCCTGCAGTCGTCATCCACTTCCGTCCCCTTTGCGGTTTTGCTCCGGCCACCGTCCGCCACTGCTCCCTTCCGCCAGCCCCTCCTGGTGGTCGCCTCGTCATCGCCGGTGAAGCCCAAGCCCCCAGCATCCTTCGCCATCTTCGCACCGCTGATTGCAAGAATCGAACAAAAATCCGAATCGCGACCCGGTTACACCCCAGACCCGACTTGATCTCAAACTCCTTTTGGGTAAAACCCCTCCTTAACCCTTCATCTTTTTATTTCATTCATAAAAGTCACTAACGTTCTTCTGTTTTACAGATTAGTCATTAACAGCAAGTTTTCGGATATTTTTTTTTTGTTCTTTCTTTCTTGGCTTTATTTATTTATTTGTTTGACCATGCATTTGATTCGACCATCAACTTCAGATAGGGATACAACCTAGGATTTTCATTTTTTCATTATTATTATTTATTTTTATCTCATTGTTTATCTCTATTGTCTTTTAATTTTAGGATAGTTTGATTTTGTTCTCTTTATTTGGTTCTCATAAGGCATCCTAAATTCGATAACACATAAGAATTATTTGTTATGCTAGAATTTTTAGAAATTAGGATGAAATTAAATTAAGATAATCATGAAATACATAAGAAAATTTCAAAGATCCGTTCTTGGTGATTTGATAAAATCCTACGACGGATTATTTATTCGAATCCGATTGGTCTGATAAGATTCACGGCCTTGAACAAGATGTTCCTTTCAAATTCTCGGTGGATTTGATAAAGTCTCAAGATTTCAAGGACATCTAAGATTCCATATCCGATTGGTCTGATAAGATTCACGGTTTGGAATTAAATTAAATAAAATTTATTAAAATTATTTTCAATCAAAGACTAGGTTAAGAAATAAAGAGTTAGGAAAAGATAAAACTGAACCCCATGGTACCAATTTCCGGGCACTTTAATAAGGTTATTTTAGCGTAACCGACTCACGATCTTAGAATCTCTCGCAGACCATAATAGGTATCCAATCGACCTTGGTAAACTGATTGGTGGCGACTCCTAAAAATCACATTGCTACAACTGTAAAGGCATAACACTTAGTTAGTATAAAGCCTATCACTCGAGTAACCTTAGAATCTCAAGGATTCAAGTAAACAAGTACCTATAAAGGGGAGACTTAGCCCACAATTACCCATCTAGTTATTAGGCTCGACATTAGAACTTGGATATCATACTTAAGGGAGTGGTACATGAATGTACTCAGTAAAGATCCCTTGGGGTACCTGCAAACAAGATAACAAGCAAGCATGCAAATATTGCATAAAAACAAGCAAATAACCAACCAACAATGAAAACAAATAAATAACATGATAAATATGCAATGCATCAATGTATAATATGCAACAAGTGCAAATCTTTGGGACTTCTTATGCCCTGGGTGCCTTATGCTTGCTGTGAGCTCAAATGGCAGAGGTACTCAAGACATTGGTCCTCGTATTTCAAAATTTTTACCTTCAATAAGTCCCACTTATGAGTCCCATTTATGAGTCCCAAACTAGGTCATTACCTCCTCTTAAATCTTGCTTGTCTTTCCCTTAACTTGTTGTGTGAGGTAGCCATCTCATGTGGTCCAATTTGCCAAGCCCTAAGAGCTTAGCTTAAGGTTCCTTAGTTGCTTACTTACCGAACCACAAGGTTTGGTTGGGATCTTCTTTAGGTTTTCTCTTCATTCCCAAAGGTTTAAGAAATCTCACTTGGGCCAATGAAGACTTTGAAACTTGCCTTAATCCCCTTAGTTACCACTTAAATAATGCATAATTCCTAACTTAGGAATGAGTTTCCAACCAAAGCTATGGAACATCTTAGAATAGCCTAGGGATGTTAATTGAGAGATTGAGACGTTCTTAGGGTACCCCAAGCTTAAGTAGCTTAGGCCTTGGCATTGCCATTGGCAACACGTCACCAAAAGCAACAATCCTTGGGTTTCTTAGAAGGTTTCTAGCAACACGTCGCCAATGGCCTAACAGCATTTTGTGCACTTATGCTATCTTGCACAAAACTTGCTCAATATTTAAATTCCAAAAGCCAATTCAAATGAGTCATGTTTCTAATTCTTTCTAACATGAAATAATATATTTCTATGCATTATTTAAGCTAAATTAACTTGAACCCTTACTTCAAATTTACCTACAAAGCAAGAACAAAACACAAGCTGCACAAGCACATTTGAGTTGAACTTAGCTCTCTTGAGTTCCAAGAATGAGTTTAAGGCTTCTGGATTTCACCAAGAATGCACCAAGAATGAGTTTAAGGCTTCTGGATTTCACTTTGGGACCATTAAATGTGCTGAAAATTTGTTTGATTAGAAGAAATTTTAGTAGGTGAGTTGTTGGAGAGGGAGAGGCATGAAAATGGGAAAGGAAAAGATGGAGGATGATAGTAAACTCTTGCTAGAAATATCTCAACCACTCCACAAAGGCATTTTGCTTGTTTCCTTATCTCTTGGTCCTCTAGTTCTCTTTTGTTTCACTTTGGCCACTAGACACTTATTAAAAACCAACCCTCCTTAGTCCTAAAGAATATTTTTATGCCTTTTACACTTAGTCTCTTGGACATTTAAGCCACTTAAGACATAAATGGCTCATTTGAACTTTTTCTTCAAAAGATTGTTCTAATAACTAGAATAACTTATGGTATTAACTTAATCAGTAAAAAATCTTTACATGACCCTAATTTCATGCAAATTATAGTCAGGCCACTCACTTGGGTCAAAATTACCATTTTTCCCTAATGACTCTTTGGTGCCAAATCATACCTAGGAACTCAACTTTACTTTACTTAGATTGCCTTTCTTGCTTAATAAGATACTAATTTGAGTTATTTAAGTAAAAGTAATTAAATAAAACATACTTACCAAGTCAAAACTAGTCATTGACTAGGAGAGTTGTCACATCCTCCACTCCTTTAGAAATTTGGTCCTCCAAATTCCAACTAAACTGAGCAAACTCACTTTGGTTTTGGTTTTGCATATTCTTCTTAGTCTCCCAAGTGGCCTCTTCCTCCACATGGTTAAACCATAGTACCTTGACCCTTGGGATCTTTTTTTTTTCTTAGTTTCCATACTTGGCGATTAAGAAACTTAATGGAGTTCTCTTCATGACTTAGCTCTTCCCTTATTGGTATAAGGGATGAGGCTAATTCACAATGAATTTATCTAAGAAACTCACATGGAAGACATTGTAAACATGTGCCAAACTTGGTGGAAAAGCCAACTGATAAGCTACTTTTCCCACCCTTTAAGGGATTTGGAAAAGGCTAATGTATCTTAGAGCCAACTTACCCTTCTGGCCACACCTAGACACACCCTTCATCCGGGAAGCCTTAAGGAGCACTTTGTCTCCTACATCAAAATCCAAATCTTTTCTTCATACATTGGCATACTTGGCTTGCCGATCTAAGGTAGCCTTGATCTTTGCTTGGATTAACTTAATCTTTGTCATGGTCTTAGCAATGATTGTTAGGCCAACAACCACATCATCTGCTTTATCTACCCAACAATTAGGCACCACACACGTACGCCCATAGAAAGCTTTACAGGCCATCATCTTAGTAGCTTATTGGCAGCTACTATTATAACCAAACACAATCAAAGGTAGATGTTGGTCATAATCCCTTCTAAAATCCATCACACAACTTTATAACATGTCTTTCAAGGTTTGGGTTGCTTGTTTAGTTGGGCCATCAGTCTGAGGGTGATAAGTAGTACATAGGCTCACAGTGGAACCCATGGCTTTTGAAAGGCATTCCAGAACCTTGAGATAAAATAAAGATCTCTATCAGATATAATCTGATCGGGGATTCCATGGAGTCTCACCACTTTCTAGATATACAATTGGGCTAATTTTTCCATGGTATATGTAATCTTAGTAGGGATAAAGTGTGCTGACTTCGTTAACCTATCCACCACCACCCAAATTAAGTCATGTTGGCTTCTTGTATTAGGTAACCCAACACAAAAGTCCATGGTGATCGATCCTTACTTTCTATCTTGGAGGGGCAAATTTTGTGACATTCCTGATGGCTTTTGGTGATTTGCCTTCACCATTTGGCAAGTAAGGCACTTAGGCACATGTTCATATATGTCTTTTTTAAACTTTGGCCACCAGAAATGAGTCCTCAGATCGTGGTACATCTTATTCACACCAGGGTGACCATTAAGCTTACTTATGTATGCCTCTTGCAACACTTGCTACCTTAGGTCACTTGGCACATAGAGTCGGTCACTGTAGTAAAGCAACCTATCCTTGTATTGAAATTCTTTTAGTACAGTACCATGCATTTCCTCCCTAGAAACTTTCTTCAAGTTTGGGCCCTCGTCTTGGGCTTCTTTAACCTTAGCTAGCTACATTGACTGAATCTCATAGACTATAACTTGAGCCATTTCCCAGTTTCTCTAGCTTTTAAATAGAACTGAGAACTGTTCCACATTGGAACTTTTAGAGGTAGTAACCACTTAATCCTTGGAAGAATAACCACAGAATAATTACGGCTCAAGGCATTGGCATTTACTTTGCTTTTACTTGAACAATAGTCTATCGACCAATCAAAATCCTTGATATACTTGATCCACCTTCTCTGCCTTATGTTCAAGTCTTTTTGGGTAAACAAGTACTTCAAACTCTTATGGTCTGTAATGATATTAAAGGACCTTCCCATAAGGTAGTGTCTCCAAGGTTTAAGGCAAACACAATGTTTGCCAACCTAAGATCATGAACTAGGTAGTTCAATTCATTAGGCCTTAATTGCCTAGATCTGTATGCAATTGCTTGCTTTTGCTGCATTAACATGCATCTTAATCCTAATCCATATGTCAGTTTCCACCAAAAAAGTCTTATGTAGATCTAGTAGGATCAAGATGGGAGCAAAAGTTAGCATTTTCTTAAGCTCCTGGAAACTTTCTTCACACTTAGAAGTCCAAGTGAACTTTTGTGCCTTTTTTGTCGAAGCAGTTAATGGTGAAGCTGTCCCAAAGAAATTTTTAATGAACCTTCTATAATAACCTACTAATCCCAAGAAACTTTAAATTTCACTTACAGTGGTTGGGCATTTCCATTCCACCATTGCTTTTACCTTTTCTGGGTCAACACTTAAACCTTAAGCGTTTATGATATGCCTAAGGAATGGAATTTCACTTGCCCAGAACTAGCACTTAGATAGTTTTGCATAATATTGGTTATCTTCAAGCACTTACAAATGACCTTTAAATGTTCCTCATGTTCTTAGGGAGCCTTGGAATACACCAATATGTCATCAATGAACACTTCAACAAACTGATCTAAATAGCACCTAAGAACCTGATTGATGGCATCCATGAAAGTTGCCGGAGCATTAGTCACTCCAAAAGGCATAACTGTGTACTCATAATGCCCATACCTAGACTTGAATGCAGTTTTTAGGATATCTTCTTCCTTTAGTCTTATTTGGAAGTATCCAAACCTTAGCACCATGTTAGAAAAGACCTTTGCCCCTTTTAACCTATCAAATAAGTCATTGATCCTAGGCAATGGATATTTCTTCTTTATAGTTATTGCATTTAGTTCCTATAGTCTACACACAAATGTAAGGGTCCATATTTCCTTTTTACAAGCAACGCTGGGGCACCGTAGGTGGAAACACTTGGCCTTATAAAGCCTTTCTCAAGCAACCTTCTAACTGCTTTTTTAGCTCATCCATTTCAGGTGCTAACATTTGATATGAGGGTATGGAAATTGGTTTTGCCCCAGTCTGTAAGTGCATGGAGAATTCAATCTCTCTTTATGGAGGTAACTTTGGAAGGTCTATAGGAAACACTTCCGGAAATAGATTGGCTATCGGGATTTCCTTAAGTTGCTCATCTACTACCACCCTAATCAGTGAGTAATATTCTTATTCACTTACAATGGGAATAAACTCTATGAATTTGATGCACAAGCTTGTGGCACTACCTGCCAAACCACTTGTGCAAGTCACACTTACCCCTGAGGCATCCTCAAGGGTAACCTTACAACCTACATAGTCAATTTGGGCCTTATGCCTACTTAACCAATCCATACCAAGGACAACATTATATGGGATTGAGGCTAAAACCCAAAGGTCACACAAAAACCTACGACCCTCTAACTCCAAAGGATACCCCTTAACCATTTTATTTGTGAAGATAATATTTTTCCCGACAATTTTAATAAATCTCTTCTCATCCATCAAATTTTTTTGTAACCCTAACATAACAACTATGCTTAAATATATGACAGAAATAGTAGCACCAAGGTCAAATAAAATCTTAATACTACTATCTTCAATATTAAAGTTACCTACCATAGCTGTCGGCTCCTTGGGAGTTTGATGCATCAAGGTAAAAACAAGTGATTGCACAAAGGCTTCCGTAGGTGCATTCCTAGCTCTTGAGGCTCCAACCCATCCCTAGCCTTGCTCTTGCCTAATCCCTAGACATTCCCTGGCCTAATGTCCAAGCAAGTAGCAGTAATTACAGAGATCGAACCCGAGGGTGCACTGGGATCCTTGGCTTAATGGCTTTATCCTTGGGTTTTTCCTCAACCAATTCCATTTCCAAAGCCAAGGCATGTTGAATAGCCTCATGATAGGTATGAATCCCAATAACAGCCAATAAGCTATTTAACTTTACCTTAAGTCCATGAATAAACTTTTTTGCGTTAAGTTCATCCTTCTTAGCCATATGAGGAACATACCGGAAAAGAGAACGAAATTTCCTCTCATTCTCATGGACCATCATATATCCTTGAACTAATTCATCAAATTCTATCCTCTTTTGATCTTGGACAGCCTCATGATTGAATTCATTCCAAAATTCCTTCTCAAATTTGGTCCAACCAAGTTCCTTGTGCCTTTACGTAGGTTTACCCTGATTATAGCACTTGAGCCTCTCCATGACATCTTTCCATCATAAGGAAGCCTTGCCTTCCTGCAAGAAAGGCACTAAGTCCATTTTAGCCTTATCATCCAACTTTATGTTCTTAAAGATTTCATTAATTTGGTATAACCAACCTTCAAGCACATCAAGATCACCCATGCCATTAAACTTAGGAGTGTTAATTTCTTGGCTTATTGAGACAAGCCTCATATGGTCCAGGATAATGGGTCTCATCTTTTTCTTACGGGGATGGATATTTTCCTCATCCTCCTATTCACTATCTTCATCGATGCTTACTTGAACATGCTTATGCACTTGCTCTTGACTTTGCACTTGCCTTTGGGGTGGAGGATTTCTCCCCTGACCTTGGTGTACTAGTGGGCCTGAGGGCACTTTGGCCATTACCCCATTAGGGCCCTCCAAGGTCTCCTTTCCATTTGGAAGGTAAGCATGCTCTTCAAGCAGGATAGCCATGCCATGCAGTAACTTGTCCAAACTTTCATTGAGCTTGCACAACAAAACAACCACTTCTTTCATATTTGCTCCACTGGGTTCACTAGTTCCTTCACCAAGAACTTGAGGCTAAGTAGTAGTACCTGATCAAGTGTTGACCATGATACCTGCAACCAAAGCTAGAAGACTACACCCAGTGCAACTTATAAGCAAAGCTAACTACACCTAGCACAAGGAACACTTAGATCTTAGTTCACTTATTGCCTCTACTTGGAGCATTGACCAACTCTGATACCAAACTATCATGGAGCGAGATCGTAGTGCCTCGAGCTTACTTAACTTGTAAGCCCTTAGGGATTGTGATCTTATTTAGTTTCTATTGGCTAATCATTACTCATAGGTAAATAAGGACAATTTATGTGCAATAAGTTTCTTAGCCTACCTTGCAAGAAGACATGCATGCATTTTTCCTAGCAATGTAAAACAAATAAGTAAACCATTTAAAGAAACATTGGTCAAGCATTCATTATTGAAATGTACATAAAATGTGCCAAGAAAATAAAATACTAGTTACTTCAACTTCAAGTAATAGCTTGTGCACACTCTTTAACACTAGAATGCACCCAAAAGTAACTTAATGGTCTTGCACCACAATGTATCCTAAGAGAGGAAATGTCTTAGTACACAAGGTACCATATATACCAGCCAATATACTACTAAGATCACCTACTAGAACTCCCACCTTTGAGCTATCCAGCTCCAAATGCAAAAGTATGCACCCAAAAGTAACTTGTGCACACTCTTTAACACTAGTATGCACCCAAAAGTAACTTAATGGTCTTGCACCACAATGTATCCTAAGAGAGGAAATGTCTTAGTACACAAGGTACCATATATACCAGCCAATATACTACTAAGATCACCTACTAGAACTCCCACCTTTGAGCTATCCAGCTCCAAATGCAAAGCCCTCACTTATCTTTATACAACATTTAGCCTCTATCTGTAAATGCATAACTCTTAGTTAGTATAAAGCTTATCTCCCAAGTAACCTTAGAATCTCAAGGATTCAAGTAAATAAGTACATGCAAAAGGGGAAACTTAGCCCACAACTATCCACCTAGTTGTTAGGCTCGATGTTAGAACCAACACAGCATACTTAAGGGAGTAAGTATATGAATGTAGTCAGTCAGGGTCCCTTGGGGTACCTACAAAGAAGATAATAAGCAAGCATGTAAATATTGCACACAAACATGCAAACAAGCAACCAACAATAAAAAAAAACAAAGAACATGATAAAAATTGAACACATGAATGTATGATATGAAACAAGTGGAAATCCTTGGGACTTCTTACGCCTTAGGTGCTTTATTTTTTCCGTGAGCTCAAATGGCAGAGGCACTTAAGACACAGGCTCTCATATCCTGAATCCTTTACCTTACTTAAGTCCCATATATGGGTCCCAGAGTAGGTCATTACCTCCTCTTAAATCTTGCCCATCTTTCCTTTAACATATTGTGCAAGGTAGCCATCTTATGTGATCCAACTTTCCAAGCTCTAGCAACTTAGCTTAAGGTTCCTCAGTGGCTCATTTACTAAACCACAAGGTTTGGTAAGGATACTCTTTAGGTTTCCTCCTCATTCCCAAAGGTCTAAGATCTCTTAGTTGTACCAATGAAGAGTCTAAAACCTACCTTAATCTCCCTAGTTCCCCCTTAGCAACTTGATCACTTTAACGTCATAGCTACCTGACTTAGACCTAACTTAACCACACTACTTAGTTACCACTTAAATAATGTATAATTCCCAACTTAAGAATGAGCTTTAGACCCAAATGAAGCTACCAAATAATTTTGAATAGCCTAGGAATGCTAACCAAGAGATTGAGATGTTTTTTAGGTGCCCTGAGCTTAAGGGGCTTGGACCTTAGCAATGTTGTTAGCGAAACATCACCAAAGGAAAATGTCCTTGAGTTTCCTAAAAGTTGGCTAGTGATGCATGATGTGAGTTTGGAAGGCATATCTAATGAAGCCAAGGACCATTTGAAGATAACTAGTGGACGAATGGCAAGAAAAAGGGCTAAGGAGTTCACTAGTGCACTTCATGCGTTTGTCAGAAGCTACTTATAGAGGATGGGCTTGGATCTTCACATGGAGTAGTTGGAACACTTAGGGAAGCATATGGAGCGGATGGCCAAGCTTGGTGCACTTTTATAGTGCCTAGTGTTAGTATTGTGCCCAAAAAGCCAATCATGAGATGATTGTATTTTTGCACATTGAGTCATGATATTTTATTGAGGCATTAATCCAGCAATTATGTTTGTTGTTTTGTTTCTGCGTAACGTAATAAGCATAATTGTAACCCTAGAATAATGATATTCTTAAACGTCCCTAGTCTAGTATTATTGTGGAGCGGGTTGCAATAATACATAATGACTAGCATATGTGGAGACTAATATGAGATATCTAGTCTACATATGGGTACAAGTTGGAGAACTTGTGTACTGGACCGACCCACCATGAGAACACTTCATGGATCGTTATATGAGTGTCATAAGTGATTCTCATAGTGATCATGGTATATGTAGTCCTTCGACCTAAGATCATCAAGGTTCCCTACATGTGAGTCACATACTTTGATACTTTCCTTTGTTGCTCGTAACTGAGTGAACTTGAAGGAGGTCATTGGGTATGTCACATATCATGCGGAGGGATTTGTATGATCAAGATGGGATTTGTCCCTCCTATGTAACGGGAGTGATATCTTCGGGCCCCTTGATAGAGTGAGACTTAGAAAATGCATGGCCATGCTCGGATGAGTTGATATATGATATCAATGTCATCAGTTTAAGTTGGTCTACTCGGTAATCAAGAAACCAAAGATTGGGCTATACGAGAGTGACACATTCCATGTCTCGTGCTTAGTCTTGATATCTTGGACAAAGGGACAATGGCATATATCGGTGATGATCATAAAGGTTTAGTCGAATCACCGACAATCTTGTCACTTGGGTAGCAATGATGTGTTGCTAGACACCGCTCATTGCTTATGATCATAAATGTGATTTATGATCATTGCCAACATGGCAAGAGCCTATTGGGTCGCACACATAGAGCTATTTGGATCATTAGAGTGCATGGGCTAATTATTTGGGTTATGGTTTCACTTTAATTTCGTATTAATAATGGGCCCAAGAGTTGAGCCATTATTAAGCCCGAAATTAAATCCTAATTGGATTAGGGCTTTGAAACCCATTAGGCCTGGAAGTTGAGTCTCACTATAAATACAACTTTTAAGTGAGAAATTCGCAGGTCTCCTTGCCCTAGCCTCCCAAAAGGACAGCCACACTCTTCTCTTGCAATTCCTTGGAGGACGCAAGCTAGCACTGCGAGCGCAAGAGAAACGCATCTGCCGGGACGTGGTGGAAGCGTGGTGATCCCGAGAGGCTCGTGTGGATACCATAGAGAGCCTGAACACGTCAACTGTTTAGGTTTTGTGATTCGACTCTACAGTTGAGTGAGAGATCTCAACCGAAAATTAGGTATGAAATTTTCGAACACCCGGTTTACCCCGTTTCACTTGGATCCTGGAGGGTTTCGGTTAAATTCCGCTGCGCTGTTTGGCTCCCGAAACCCAACACCTAGGCAAGCAGAGCAACAAGGACCCCAAGGACACCACTTAAAGTGAATCCTTGGAGCCCATTTAAAGTGTCTCATGGGCCATTTTCTTTTATAAGCTGAATCTTTGTGCCTTGAAGTGTCAATAACTCTTTCCAACACCTAAGGGAAGGTCTAAAGCCAATGGGATTTAAATATCTCATTTGAAACTTGAAGGCACAAGCTTGAACCCTAAAAGAGCCTATGGCGCACTTGAGAAGCCTACTTAGGGGTTTTGAGGGTCAATCCTGTGTAGTTGTATAATTTTCCTTTATTTCTGATTTCATTACATTGTTTAGGAAGTTATTAGGGCCATGGAACTTTTGTCACATGGGATAATTGGCATACGTTGCATACTCAAAACAAGTACAAAGTGTGTGTTTGAGTCCTAGTTTGACTAGGTTTTCTTAAGTCTTTTGCACTTAGGTTTTCCAACTAAATTTGACTTAGTTTAAACCCTAACTTAGGCCTATAAAAAGGCTTATTTTTTAAAAAACATAGTTTTTTACATCAATAATATTGCTCTTTGAGATGCATTCTCTTTGGTTCATAGCAGACTACTTTGGCACATAAGCAAGCTTGTGTTCTTTGTGTTCTTTATAATTCTCATTTCTAATTAGAGGTTGATTAGGGGTGGAGGCCCTCAATCCAGTCCCATTGATGTTGTCTGTGGAACTTTTTAACATGTTGGGTACATTTCTTGGTCTTTATACCAACGGGTTTGCATCAAGTGCTATTAAAGCCACAAGTTCCATCCAAAAGACATATCTTTTTGTTCTTGTTTTCTCTTCATTCATCTTATGTTTTTCTAGTTTGATTGCTTTTAATTATTTGTTCTAATCTCTTTCCTTTGTGTTTGAGGTCTTTCCTTTTTGTTTTCTAGCCTTGTCTCCCATCCAAATCAACAAAAAACTACAAAAAGAGTCAACTACTGTCAACTTGTTCTTTTTAGTTTTGGTTCAAGTTGTTTTTGTTTCTCTTCTTTTCATTCTTTTCCAATTTAATTAATTTCCATTTTTCTCTTTTATTTTTTCTAGCATCTAGAGTTAAGAAAATACCAAAAATAAAGATCTAAAAACTAGGTTGTTTCGATACAAGGTTGCTTTCAATTTTGTAATGTTTCAATAAAATTTCTTATGTTTGTTGAAAGTGAATTAACTTTTTTTCTTTTGAAGCAAGGAATTCAAAAGAAGAAAAGTGTTTCTAGCGACAAAGCAATAAAAAAAAAGAGGTTTCAAAGAAGGAATTGCAAAGAGGATTGCAAAAATGTTTAGTTTGCGCCCAAAAACCCTAAAACCTTCTGTTTTGAGCCTAAAGCCTTTCTTTGTGGTTCTTGTTGTCTTCTATTGCAAGGGCTTCCTAGAGCATTTCAAAACTTGTTTAGCCTACATCAATTTTGGTGTCAAAAACTTTATTTGAAAGGATTCAGGTTTTCTTGTGTGCTTTGAGGAAAGTTTTTTTAGAACTTTTGAGGATTATTTTGAAAGCAATATTCTTATTAACAAATTGAGTGTTTAATTGATCATCTTTTGTGTGAAACATATGAGGTGAGTGTGTGAGCATCTTTGATTTCAGGAGATATGGAAGGACAGGAGGATAGGTGGATTGACGTGAAGGCCAATGAGGAGCCTACCATAAAGAAACTTTGAGAAACCCTCAATAGAGTCATGGGGAGGATTGAGGACATATACTTGAGGCTGCCAAGGAGAATCAACCCCATCTTGCAACCAAGCAAAGGTGCAAGGATAGAGGTGCCAGATGAGGAAGAAGGAGCTTAGCAAGACCAAAGGGCTCCAAGGAGGTGGGAGCCAAAAGAGGACAACAATTTAAACTTTATCAAGCTTTCCATTCCATCCTCCCAAGTAAGGAGTGATCCAGATGCATATTGGGAGTAAGAGCAAAAGATTGGGATCGTGTTTAATTACCATCACTATTCGGAGGAGAAGAAGGTGAAATTGGCCATAATAGAGTTCATTGACTATGCTCTTGCATGGTGGAATCAGGTTGTTACTTTTAGGAGAATGAATGAGGAGGAGCCCATAAACATATAGAGAGCTTCTGAAACCTTGAGGACGAGGAGGTTTGTTCCTAGCTACTACTACCGAGACCAACACCTCAAGCTTCAAAGATTGGTAGAAGGCTAAAGGAGAATAGAGAACTACCATAAGGACCTAAAGATGACCTTGACCCGAGCCAATATCATTAAGGATGGAGAGGCCACCATAGCTAGATTCATCAATGGTGTCAACCATGAGATAGCCAACAAAGTGGAAATGGCCTATGTCAAAATAGAGGATTTGCTTCACCATGCCACTAAGGCCAAGAGGATCATCAAGATATCAAAGGCATCCAAGATGTCTCAAGGAGGGAGCTCCACAGAGAGAGGAGCATGGGGCAAGGATACAAGAGAAGCCCTAAAGCCAAAAGTGGAGGCCACCAAAAGGGTGTTGTCTCAGCCTGCTCAATACAAGTGTACACCTTCACCTAAAGATGTGCCCAAAGTAAGGGATATGCTGTGCTTCAAGTGTATAGGCAAAAGGCACTACATGAAGGATTCCCTAAACAATAAGGTGATGATTCTTAGAGATGATTGGGAGATCACATTCGAGGATGAAGATGCCATAGAAGACACAAACATTTGGAGAGTGAAGAGCCAAACACCCTTAAGCCTAAATTAGGAGACTTTGCTTTTATGGTAAGGAGAGCTTTGAGAGTGCAAGTTGAGTTACTCTAAGGCGCTCGTCAGAGGACTTCATGTGTTAAAGTGCTAGCATCGAATACGTGGGCTAGTGTTCAAGTAACCCAGCCATATGAGCTCACGGAAGTTAAGAGCGCTCTAAGTGTAAGGAAGTCTTAAGTGCATTAGCATGTGCATTCACTCATCGATCCATACATTTCATTGCATTATTGTTTGTCTGTTATTTGTTGTTTGTTTGTGTTTTTTGTTGACATATTGTATGCTTTGTTGGTTTCTTTATATAAATATATATTTTTTTTTTCATGTTTATATAAGTTTTCCCTATACTTTCGAAATCAATTAGTGAGTAATTTGGAGTTTTGAACCTTAAGTGTTGTGATGGTACTTAGGCAGCTAGTTGGGCTTAAGAATTTGAAAGAGGTGACTCTTAGTGCTAGATTTATTTGTTTGAGGGTACTCTCTAGGCATTTTGACTCATGGTTAGTGGTTGCTTATGATGTAAGTTAGTACTAACCAACGAGATCCTTTTTTAACTTTGAAGGCTAAGTAAGGATAAGGAAATTGAGACTTACCACTTGAAGCTAGATTAAGTTTAAGTGGAAGGCAAGGAGGGATCTTAGAAATGATTGCTTTGTACATCTAGTACCTTATGTGCTACGTTGCCTTTACTAGTATCCATTGGTATGTATAACACTAGGGTTACATTTGGGTGCGTATAGGATTGAGATGTATGCACACAATTGTTACTTCAAGTCATAGCAACTAAAATTTTACATCATGGCTTCCCTTAAGTTAGTTCATCATAAATATAGCCTATGACACTGTTTTATTATTCTTTTTGTTATTAATTGTCATTTCATAGGTAGGACAAATCATGCATATTTTTTGTACAAGGTAGGCTAAGAAACTAGTTGTATATAAAAGTTTCAAGATACTTTGTAAGTAATGACCAACTGATTGTAACCTAAGTGGGATCATAGTTTCCCTACAGCCTACAAACTTTAGTAAAACCAGGGCACTAGGACCTTGTTATTCCACAGTGACAGATTTAAGTTTTCTTTTGGGTTTTATGAAATTTAGTCTAGTGAGGGTGTACAAATACTTGGCAACAGACATGAGGGTGATGACACAAAATAATATCAGTCTTTATTTTTTCAATTTTATAAGTAGTCATTCTGTTTTTATAAATACAATTTTTTAGGTTTTTATTGTATGTATGGTTTCATTACTTTTTGGTTATTGTCAATTTGGTCTGAGGTTTATTCAAATTATTTATAAGTTCTCTATTCTACATTTATTTTGGTTTACATGGAAAATTCAGTTTAATATAATTTTCTTTTTTTCATTCGATATCATAGGAATAAGCTGAGTTTTAGTGACTAGTCTTTTGTTCCTTTTGTCGCTTAGAGTCTTATTCTATGATTGATTTATAAGATGTCATTTGGCTCACTTTTATTGAAATAAAGCATATTTTTTGAAGATAAATAAATATTTTTAAGTAAAAGATCGAAGTTAAAACTATAGTTTTGAATATCATTCTGTACTAGCCAGTGTAGCCAATGCATCTCAATACTGCCACCCAAACGGTGTCAAACCAGCAAATCTTGTCTCATCGTTTGTACTTGAGTGTATTGGCTAGTATACTTATCTCACCTGTTTTGCTATCTTGGGCAGTAGACCTCTATCATTGGAATTGTAAAAAGTACTGCTGAAATGAGGTTCGAAAGAGTCCAACTATCTGCTACAAAGTGTTAAAGGAAAGTTGGAGCATTAATTATTTTTCATAAAATGCACCTGAAATGAGGTTGAAGGGAGTCAAACTTCCCATCCTATCGTGAGGGAAACAAAGCCAAAATATCTTCCTTGTCATATCAAGGACTAATAGTTTTAGAATTTATTTGCATAAAATGCTCCTAGATATTGGAAAGAGGCATACCATTGTTTTGAATACCATTTGGTGTCAACCAATACAATCAGTATATCTCAATACTGCCACTCAAATGATACCAACCAAGGAAATCTTGTCTTCTCTTTTTGTACCATAGTGTAGTGGCCGATATACACATATTGCCTGTTTTGCTGTCTCTGGTGGTACATCCCTTACCACTAAAATTGCATAAAATTCTACTAAAGTGAGGCTAGTAGGTGTCAAACTTCCTACTCCAAGCTGATGGGGGGAAGCGGGCACATTAATTAATTTTCATAAAATGCCTTGGAGCACTTGTGTTCAGGAAATGCTTAACCTAGGGGCATGCAGAAGCTGTACGGTTTCAGGAGCCAAACAAGCATAGTGGAAAGTAATCGAAACCTTCTAGGATTGAGGTAAAATGGAATAAATTAGGTGTTTGAAATTTTTATACCTAATTGGCTGCGATCTTACACCCAATTGTTGAGTCAAATCACAAACTTGAATAGGTGATGTGTTTAAGCTCTCTATTGTATTGCCATGAGCGTTTTGGACCACCACGCCTCCACCATGTCCTAGCAGATGCATTCATCTTGTGCCTGCCATGTTAGCTTGCATCATCCAAGGAAAGGCAAGAGGAGAGTGCGGGTGGAACCTTTCAAAACTCTTCTGATTTTGTCCTTTTTGGGAGGCTAGGGTTAGGGTATGAAAATACTCACTATATGATGTATATATGGTGGGTCTTAATTCCCAAGCCTAATGGGTTTCAAAAGCCTAATCCAATTAGGTTTAATGTTGGGCTTAATAATGGCTTAACCTTTGGACAAATTATTAATTCAAAATTATCATGAAACCAAAACCAAACAATTTGGCCCATGCACTCAAATAATGCAATTGGCTCTAAGTGTGCTACCCAATAGGCTACTATCACATTGGCAATGATCATAAATCACATTTATGATCATAAAGAATGGGTGGTGTCTAGCAACACATCATTGCTACCCAAGTGACAAGATAGCTAGTGATTTGACTAAACTTCTATGATCATTATTTTATATGTCACTGTCCCTTTGTCCAAGATATCAATACCAAGCACGAGACAGGGAATGTGTCACTCTCATATAACCCAATCGATGGTTTCTTGATTCCTGAGTAGACTAACTTAAACTGATGTCATTGATATCATATATCAACTCATCCGAGCATGGCCATGTATTTTCTTAGTCTCACTCTATCAAGAGGCCCAAAGATATCATTCTCATTACATAGGAGGGAAAAATTCCATCTTGATCATACAAAACCCTTCACGTGATATGTGATATACCCAATGAACTCCTTCATGTTCACTCAATTATGTGCAACAAAAGGAAGTATCAAAGTATATGACTTACATGTAGGGAACCTTGATGACCTTAGGTCAAAGGACTACATATACATGATCACTATAAGAATCACTTATGAAACTCATATACCGATCCATGTAGTGTTCTCATGGAGGGTAAGTCCAATACACAAGGTCTCCAACTTGTACTTATATGTAGACTACATATCTCATATTGGTCTCCACATATGCTAGTCTTTTTGTATTATTGCAACCTATTCCACAATAATACTAGGCCAGGGACATTTAAGAATACTATTATTCTAGGTTTATAATTATGTTTTATTATGTCACACAAAAACAAAACAACAAACGCAACTACTAGATTAATGCCTCAACAAAATATCATGACTCAATGTACAAAATACAATCATCTTATGATTTGCTTTTGGGCACAACACTAATAGAAACACCTAGCCTAAGTCATTGGAACTTAGACCTCTTGATTATAATTGGCTAATTACTACCTATGGTCAAAAGCCTCATATATGCAACTATTGTCTAACCTACCATACATATAAAATATGCATGAGTTGCTTTGGCTATGCAAACAATAAGAAAAAAATAATAATTAAAAACCATTTTGGCCAGACTTTTAAAACCAATACAAAGTAAGCCAAAACTGGAAAAAAAATGGTAGTTATAGAACCATTACGTAATAATTAAGTATTGTGCATACAACACTTTTTATGCATAACCCAAAAGTAACCTTTAGTAGTTTAAATATAGAGACAATGCCTAGTGCTTAAAGTACCCAAAATGAGGTAACAAGGCATTTTGGAGCATACTTATACTAAGACCCTCCATTTCCACTTCGCTTTAGCCTTTAACTACTTGAGTGTAAGCATCATAGAGCCTTCTTTATGCCACTTAGTCTTCTAAACTGAGGAAACACTGAAAATACCTGTAGTTACTCCATCACATAATCATGCAAACCTTGAACTAGAAAAGGTTCATAGATTAGTACTTGCAAAGAAACCAAGCTTAGCATTTCTTCTACTAGCCAGGCTACTTATTCCATACTCTTACCACTTAATCTACATAATAAGAAAAGGATGAGTACATTAAGTTCTTAGTAAGGGATTTCAAACAAATGCCTGTAAGGGGGAAAACAGGCAACCACAAAGATATAAAAATATGAAAAAATATAATATGCAACAAGACCTACAAGAAAACACAACAAACAAACAAGCACAAACACAACACAAGTTACAACTTCCTTTACATCGGTGGGTGCAATTCTTGTCATGAGCTTATATGTCTAAAGTACGACACTAGCACTTTGCATCTAGAATACTTTACCTCAGAAGCCTTAACAAGTTCTCTTTATGTAGGTTGTCACCTACACATCATTGCTTGTCAACTTATGGTCACCTCAGAATAACTTGTCACCTACCCAATCCTTACCCGCATTATACCCTTTCTTATTATGCAAGGTAATTGACCTTAGTGGCTTTACTTGTCATGCCCCTTAAAGGCTTATACTTACTAAGTCCAAGACTTGGTTTGACACCCTTGGATCTTCCCTAGTCCCCAGGGGTTTACAATCCAAGCCTTAGGTCACTAGGGGTTTAAAATCCTCATTTACCCATTCCTTAGCACTCATTCTTCATTCTTAAGGCACCATTCCCCCTTAGCAATTCTTACCACCCTTTTACTACCCCTATATGGCTTACTTACCAAGAAAATGCTCTTATCAAGCTAAACAAACTTAACTTGGGCCACTTAAGGTTCAAATAAAACCCAGGGGTCATACGCCATCAACCTTGGGTTGCTAGGTTCCCAACCCTGACCTTACGCCAACTTAGCTGCTTTGAGCCTACCTTAAGTGTCTATTATTAGTTTTTTCACTAGTTCCAAAGGTTTGAGAACTCATTCTTAGGTCATTCAAAGCATTAACCTTTGTTTACCGACCACACACAACCTTAACCCTTAAGATGCTTGGCACCTTAGGCACATTACCTTGTTCTCCAACTTTCAATGCAACAAACTTATATGGGAGTAGAGTAATTCATAACTTCAACATTTCTTAGGTCTTATGGATGTTCAAGGACATATAAGAGTGCATTAGGGGACTTTGAGACCCCCTACAACTCAAGTGTAAACATGCCTTGGTGCTGTGACTCTAAGGGCCATCTATCTTGAGTCTTGGTGGTTTGCTTAGGTGCTATAGTATGGGTTGGGACTTGGGCACCCAGTGCACAACCCTAGTAAGCCTACCTGGGTGTTGTAGCGCTAAGGGCTTTTAACTCTTCACCTAATTAATGGTTTATTGGTTCCGCCCTGCATAACACTCATCCAAATCACCAAAAGCTTGATCCCACACTCAAATGCAACTTAAATGCATTGTGAGTACTTAGAAAAAACATAAAATCCCTAACCTCATCCCCATTTATGCAAGATTCATGTAGGTTTGAACATTATTCACCAGTGAGCTTCAATAGTGTTCTTAGAAGTTTCAAGCCAAATCCTTCATAGTAGGCATCTAAGTAAGGTTGGGCAAGAGCAATATATGTGACATAATCAAGTAATAATAGAATTAAAGCTAGGAAAGGAGCATTTACCTTGATTTTGAGCTTAAACTTCCTTGACACACTACTAAAATGCCACAATCACCATCCTCCTAGATTGAGCTTGCTTGTTCACTCTTTGAGGCCTTGAATTTCATCAATAATTGATGTTTTCTTAAGCTTGGAAGGTTCTCCAATGGGGGTGTAAAGAGATAAATGTGTTTGGACATTAAGGATGATGAATAGTGCTCATCTCCCAACCTCTAACGCTTTATAACCTCACTTTCTCTCATCCCCTTTGCTAACTTTGCTCATTATGTCACTTAACCTCCCAATCTCCACTTGGCCACATTTTTTGCCTTTTTCTATAGTTTCCATGGACTAAAAAACAAGTCTTATGTTAGTCCACTTAACCCCATTAACTTACCTTAAGGCAACTTTGGCCTTAGGTGTCCATTCTATAACACTTAGCTCAAAATCACTATTTTTTACACTTAAGTCCTTGCAGTAATTTCCTTAGTTCCTATCGATTATAAAAATTATAGTCTTGCCTACTTAGGTCACTTTGACACCTATGATCCCATTTTTACCTAATTTACAAACTTGCCACTAGTCTAGGATAAAATTGCCAAAATGCCCCCAGTGAGCCTTTGGCACCTCTAATGACTTTCGAATCATCTAAAACTTAACCAACTTGCTTCAATTACATAATAAAACATAGAATGAGGTATTTACCTAGGATTTTATTTGGTTGGCCCATCCGAGCTAGGTTTATACTTGAAAGGCCTTGGCATTCTCATATTCTTAAAAAATTTGGCCCTTCGAATTTTGATTCCTAACTGAGTTTAACACTTGGATCCAACTCCTTTTACATCCTTCTTGGTTCTTACCCATTGTATTTCTCCTTAATATGGTCACCCAAAGCCCTTAACCATGAACTTAATTGAAACTCATAGCTTTTTAAGTTATAGGTCAAAAAACCTCCTAAGGTGCACTTTACCTTGCTTCACTTAGTTCTTACCCACACTCCTAGATTTCACTTAGGCTCATATAACTTAAAGCTACTTGCTCTCCTTTGGCCCTTTTTCTTATAAGTTTCTTCTACACATTCATGTACTTAATCCTTGGTGGGACTCACATAACCTTACATTGGTATTTCTTAGGTCATTACCTCTTAGTGTTCATGGGACATCTTACTTGACAACTTTTGCACCTAAATTAGTCACTCAAGCCACCTTAGGTTCATCTTAGCCTTGTTGGCCCCTTAGTGCCCTATACACATAATTTCTTGTTGTAAATTATCTTTGGCTTTCTTAGCTAGTTTCTTAACACTTGTTACCCAAGGATCCATTAGTTCTAAAGGTTTGCAGGTTCAACACTTTAACTTTAATATAGGTAGCTTAGTCCTTATGGACTCTTCAACTCTTAAGTTTTCTTAGGTGTGCTACGCATAAACTAAGCCATTTACCCTTGACTCCTCTAGGTAATGTCTTAACACACTTAGACCCCTGGCTACTCACTAGCCACTTAACCAAAATTTTTGGTCTTGAACTCTTAAGGTATCTTTAGTGTGCTAATTCATTTCTTATTATCTATGAGTCATTCTTTTATTCAACTAGGCCTACTTTGGCGATGGGGTGCTATTTGCCATTATAGCCCCTTCCTTAGGTCCCTTAAATCACTTAGGACACATATTTGGCACCATTGGCCAACTTTTCGTAGGTGCCCTGAATACCCCATTCTATTGAACATGACACTACCTTGTCCCATTAGGACATACTTAGGTCCCTTGACCCTCTTAGGTGTGCATCTAGACATAAGCTTTATTAAGACAACCTTTTTTTAACTCCCTTAGGAAACCTTCAGGACCTTTGGCTCTTAAACTTTTAGTCCCTTAACTTACCCACTCGGGTACAATTACCACTCCTTTAAAGCATATGCCACACAAAATTTGGCCTAGGTTAAGACACCTTAAGTAAATTCAATCCTTTCTTAGCACCTAGGAACTTGGAAACTTCCTTACGTCCCCTAGGTCCTTAGTGATTACACCCAACACTTTAGACCCATTGGACAAAAACTTGTTACTTGACCCTTTTAGGTGCTACTCATGACATGCACAATGTGCAACCTTAGTACCCATTCAAAGCTTATGGCCCTTATGCCCTCTTTGGGTCCACCTTGATACTGACACTTGCCTCCCAATCACTTAGGCATGTCCTTAGGTTACTGTCTGGACTAGCCCATCCTTATGTACCACCATGACTACTTAGTATAATTCACACACCCATAGCCCACAGTGTACATCATTAGCGTGACCAAGACCACAACCTTTTTATATGCTAGGATGGCTGATTAGGTACATGGTACAACCTCTACTTACACTTAGGCACTAAAACTACTTAAGCCACTTTAAGTTATGGAGCTCTTACTAATGCCTCATTTCATGGGTACTTAGACCTTTCAAGGCCATCACCCACTAACTCAACTTTCATGATTCACTAGGTAGTTCTGACCACCACAGTTGATCAAACTTCCTATTCCTGGGTTTCAAATCCTTTTTTAGCTTTCTTCCCATCCAATAGCCTCTTGGCCCTTTAAGCCCTTTACTTAAATGCTCGAACAACTTAGGTGCCTTACTTACCTCATATCGCTTATGAGTCCCATAGGCTTTTTGGCCCTTTTTCAAACCTGCATGAAACTTTAGCCATGAATCCAACTTGAACCCTCTAAACTAACCATGCACACCCTATGTCACACCTAACTCCTTACGAGTAACTTACGTCACCATGGGGCTCAACTAGTGAGTTGGCTTAAATGCGACACTTAAAGTTTTCCTTCAATGATCTTTGGTCATTCTTTAGTTCCCTCTCACACTCCCTTACTAAGTTGTGTCTCTTAAGGGTGTAGAAAACTAAACTTGGTCTTAAGGTTTGGCTTAACTCCCTCAAGCCTTGACTATTCATACTTCTTAGCTAACTTCTTTTCTTGAGGAACCTAGTTCTTAATAACCAACTTTTGGTTTTGGGGCCTATGTTTTTGGTCCTTGAATTTCATCACCAACTACATGGAATTATAGTAGGGCTTTAGGGTACTATTGTTTATTCTTTACCACACAACTTGGCCTATCAACAAAACCTATCACTCTAAAAGCACTGTTGGCCCTAACTATGGATATATTAGGAGCTTCAACCTACTTCACTTGGTAACTCGAAGGAGTTAACGAAAATGCTTCCTGGAAATAAATTAATATTAAATGTATTCCTTTAGGTTGTTCATCTGAGCCACCCTATAATGCATAACATCATTGCACCAAAGGAATGAGCTCGAAAAAAACTTAAGGTGCAATCCATTGGCTTGTTTACCAACCTTCCTATGCAAGTCATCCTTGCTTTCAAAGTACCTTTCAAAGCTACTTATGACATGTATAGTCAACCTAGCCCCTTATGTCCAATTAAACCCTTATGTCCACTTAAACAATCCACCTCTATGAATTACTTTTTTAAGACTCAAATTCTATGGCCATAATTCTAAAGAAATCAACAACCTCTTAACTACAAGGCTTATTTCCTAGCCAGGCTAGTCATAATGATAAACATAGTAGTAATTAAACAAAAGTAAGAACTTACTACTATGCTACAAATAACAACTACCTCTCTTCACATGGCTTTTAGATCGCTAAGTTGGTCTAAGCAAAACTTTAGTTTCCCCAGGGTGTCCAATAGGTGTTCATTTGGTAAGTAGGGCAATTCTTCACACTTAGTCTTATAGAGGCCTTGCCCACCTGCTCACTTAAGCAAAAACTTACACCAAAGTGCTTAACTTGTTGCTACAATGATTCTTTCAGCTTAGGCACAAGCCCACTTTATTTCTTCTCATATTTTCCTTAAAAGGTTCGATGTTCTCAGCATTAAATGGTCTCTTACCTGAGCCATTGCTTTAGGCTTTAAACTCTTGCTATATGGGTAGTTTTAAACTTGGCACTGTGGCACATCTGGTGTAGTGCACCTTAGCCCTTACCTTGTAGGCTATACATGCTCTTGGTGTCGGTGACATTCTTTGCCCCTAGGTACTGATAGCGTCACCTAGTCTTAGAGCACTTATAGAGTCTTCATTCACCTTAATGCTTAACCTTGAACTTTTTATTAATCTTTCCTCCTCAGGGCCTAGTTATGTTCCAACAAGAAAATGGAGCCACTTGGTCAACTTGGAACAAAGCTTAAAACTATTCCTTAATATCATTCAACAACTTGCCTCAATCTACCAATAATAAAGGCCTAGACCCCCATTGGACTCCCCACAGCTATAACAGCCTGTAACCAAAACTAGAAGACATACCCAGGCAACAACATAATACATAACATTAGTGCTAACTAACTAATACTTAGCACAAGGTCACCTTTTGTCTCTAGCTAAGACCATTGACCTCTATTATCTACTTTGATACCAACTATGGTGGAAAAGCCTAACCTAGGGGGATGCAAAAGCACTTAGTTTGGGTCATTATAATTAAGTCTTATTGGTTATAATTGGCTAATCACTACCTATGGTCAAAAAATCTCTATATGCAACTATAAACAAAATATGCATGAGTTATTTTGGTGATGCAAACAATAAGAAAATAATGATAATTAAAAACCATGCTAGCCAGACTTTAAAACCAATACAAAATAATCAAAAGCTAGAAAAACAACAATTACTTAACCATTAGATTATAATCGAGTGTTGTGCATATAAAACTCTTTATGTACAACCCCAAAGTAACCCTTAGTAGTCAAAATCTAGGGACAACACTCAATACTTAAAGTACCCTAAATGAGGCACCGAGGCATTCTAGAATGTACTTATATTGAGATCATTTCTAGTTCACTTTAACCTTTAACAACATAAGTGTAAGCCTCCTAGACCATTCCTTATGCTACTTAGCCTCCTAATATAAGGAAACCACGAAAACAATTGTAGTTAGTCCAACACATAATCATGCAAACCTTGAACCAAAAAAGGTTCACAGATTATTACTTGCAAAAAAAAAAAACTTAGCTTAGTAGCTCTTCTAGCTGCCAAGCTAGTTATCCCATACTCTTATCCCTTAATTTGCACAATAAGGAACTTAAAAGGTTGAACACATTAAGTACTCAGTAAGGGATTTCAAATAAACACTTGCAAGGGGGAAAATAGGCAATCGCAACATATGTATATGTGCAAATATAAAGCATGCAACAAGCCTTACAAGAAAACACAACAAACTAAAACGCGAAAACACAACACAATAAAAATAATACACCATGCAATACATATAGATGGATGGATGGATGAATCACATACACATGCACTTGGGGCTTCCCTTAGACACGTGGGTGTAATTTTTACTGTGAGCTTATATAGCTGAAGTACTGGACATTAGTGCCTCACGTCCAAGATACTAACTTTCAAGCCCTGATAGGTTCCTTTTGTGTAGGACATCACCTACACACCTATAGCCATGTAGTTAGCAACATGTTAGAGTAAGTCATCACTTACTCAATCCTTAACCATATTTTTCCCTTCCTTATTATGTAAGGCAGTTGACCTTAGTAGATGCACTTATTAGGCCCTTTAGTGCCTTGTATTTACAAAGCTCAAGACTTGGTTGGGGCACCCTTAGATCCTCCTTAGTCCCCAATGGTTTACAAGCCAAACCCTTGGGTCACCAGGGGTCAAAGAACAATTTTTGCCCTCTCATTAGCTCCATTTCCTTCTTGTTAAGGCACCATTCCTGCTTAGCCATGTTTGATTATCTTGTCCACCCATTACTACCCTTTTATGGCTTACTTACCAAGAGAAAACTCTTTTCAAGCTCAAAAAATTTTATTTGGGGCACTTAGGGTTCAACTAGCACCCGAGGATTATAAGTCCTTAACCTAAGGTTGCTAGTTTACCAACCCTAACCTTAACCCATCTTATTCTTTTTGGGCTTACCTTAAGTGTCCATGGTTAGTTTCTTCACTAATTCTCAAGGTTCGAGAACTCATTCTTGGGTCACTATAAACTCTGACCTTTTCTTACCAACCATACATAACCTTAACCCTTAAGGTGTTTGGCACCTTAGCCACATTACCTTGCTTTCCAACTTTCAAAGCATTAAACTACCTTGCGAGTGGAGTAATTCTTAATTTAAGCATTTCTTAGGTCTTATGGATGTTTGAGGATACTTAGGATCCCATTAAGAGGCCTTGAGACACCCCCTAATTGAAGCCCTAACATGCTCTGGTTCTACAACGGAAGTGCTGGCATTGTGGTGCTAAGGGCCATCTGTCTTAGGTCTTACTTAGCTTACCTAGGCATATCAACATGTGCTGGTATTAGGTGCTAGGGGCACAACCCTAGTAAGCCTACTTGGGTGCTACAACATGCGCATGGCCACTAGGGTGTGGAGGGTTTCCAACCCGTCACCCAACTCATGGTTTCTTGGTTCCATATTGAACAATCCTCATCAAAATCATCCCAAACTTGATCCCAAGCTCAAATAAAAATTAAATGCATTGTGATTGCTTAGAAAAAACTTAAAATCCCTTACCTTAACTCCATTTATTCAATATCCAAGCAAGTTTGAGCACTATTCACTAATAAGCTTTAAATGTGTTCTTAGAAGTTTCATGCTAAATCCTATAGAATGGGCACCTAATTAAGCTTCATAAAAACCAATATATAATTCCCAATCAATAAAGAACCAAGCCTAAGATAGGGAAGGAACATTTACCTTGATTTTGAGCACAAACCTCCTCGAACACCACCAAAATGCCAAAATCACCATCCTCTTTGGTTTAGCATGCTTGTTCGTACTTTGGGGCCTTTAATTTGATCAGTCATTGATGCTTTCTTGAGCTTAAAAGCTCCTCCAATGGAGATGGATGGATCAAAACATGTTTGGAGGTTAACGATGATGAATAGTGCCAATCTCTTAACCCTAATTGCCTTATAACCTCATTTTCTCTCAACTCCACCAAGTTTGCTAATTTTGCTACTTAACCTCACAATCTCCACTCAGAAACATTTTTTAGCCTTTATTAGAAATTTTATGGACTCAAAAAAAAGTCCTAAGGAGGTACACTTAGCCCCCTTAACTTAGCTTAAGCCAACTTTGGCCTTAGTTGTCCTTTTTATAACACTTAGCTCAAAATCATAATTTTGTACACCTAAGTCCTTTCATTAACTTCATTGGTTGCTATGGGTTATAATGCTTATAGTCTTGCCTTCTTAGGTCACTTTGACACTTATGACCCCATTTTTACCCAATTTACAAACTTGTGACCAGTCTAGGTAAAATTACCAAACTTGCCCTTGGTAAGCCTTTGTCACCTGTAATGACTTCAGAACATTCTAAAGCTTGACTGTCTAGCTTGAATTGCATAAAAAAACATTGAATGAGGTAATTAACTAGGACTTTCTCTTACTTGGCCTATCTGAGCTAGGTCTATAGTTGGAAAGCCTTTATAGCTTGAAATAAGGTAGGAGAGAGTTGAACTCCCTACCCCATATGGTGATAAAAAACAGACTGGAGCCATTACTCCTCAAGCTCTTCCTTGTCATATTTGGACACTAATAGTTATGTAATTTGTTCGCATACAATGCTCCTAAAATGAGGCTAAAGAGAGTCATACTTTTGACCACAACATATGGTTTTGTATAATATGGTTTAAAATTTCTACAAGCCACTTTGGCCCAACAACCAATTCATTCATCAAACTTCTAATTTATAGTTTTGCCATAGCCTCTTTACTTTTTTAATCAATCAAATAATACTATATGTTTTTACGTACCAATTGTAAATTATTAAATTTTATTTTTCACATATGTTTATCTAGTTCATTCCTTTTATTTTTCTATATTTGATTGTAATTAACCTCTATCACTTTTTTAGGAAGGAACTCTCCTATGTTTTTTATTTCTTGAACAAATGGATAAAAATGTCAAAAAGAAGAATTTCTTACTAATGCTTTCTAATTTCATTTTTATTTGTTTATAACTTGTTATTTCTTTTTGTATGACTTGGACACTAGAGTGGAATATTGAAGTTTTCAACATATTGATGTGTTTCATTTATAAATCAAATACCAAGTTATTTTTTAGTCAAATAACTATAATTATAATTATTTTGTCGAAAACAAATAGTAGCAATAATGATTTTACCTTTTTTCTATTTCTTACATAGTTTTTTATTATAATATTTCATCATAACTATTCTCATTTGCGTCATCCATTGTAATAGATAGCTCATTAGATTTATGTTTAATATAAATGATAGTAATAAAAACAATAACAACAATAAAAGTATCAATAATAATATAATGTAGAAATATTCTAGAGGTAATACTTGTTTTAAAAAATTGATACAAGGTTTTTTTTATTTGTGTTGGTAGAATCCTTATAAAATTACTTCCTGGTATTTTTAATATCTTATCAGATATGTTAAAATTTCACTTATCAGTGTGAAATTTAAAATTAATGGTACACAATCTATAAATAAAAATCTTAAGTTAAGATCTTAATAGTATTATGGATCTACAAATTTTATTAAAAGCTAAATTGGTAAATTTATCTTAAGTTCTAAACTTTACATTCAAAAAACTAATAATTAAAATGGAGCTTTTATATTAGTTGGTTCAAACAAAAAAATAGATTTACCATTAATGTGTTCTCATAACTTTGATTTTTTAATTACTCAAAAAGCTTAATTACCTCACTCTAAAATTTTAATTAAATACACTCCTCCCAAGGTTTCAAAATTTACACTTATCCTATATTTTATGGATGATTTAATGTGATTGTTCTAAAAGTCATGGTAAAGTCATGATGTATAGATTTTATCTTTTTAGCTAATTAATGTTTTCCCACTAATTTAGAAATTATACTCACATCACTGAAGTTTTAAAACATAGTCTTACCCATTGTTTTTACAATATAATTAGTCAATCATGGGAAAATACATTAAAGTATAATAAAGTCTTAGTACATGAATGGAAAACTAATAATTAAAAATTTAAGGTTTAGTCATTTTTATATATCCTTGCACTTTTTATTACACACACACACACACACACATACACACACACACACACACACACTTAGATACATATATTATGTAAGGGCTCTTTTCATATTTCCCTGAGTTCAAATGCCAAGGCAAGTAAATCTCAGGTTATTTTCCCCAAATAAGTTTTATTATGCAAGAAAATAAAGCTAAGTAAGGATAAGTTGAGTTCCAAAGTGTAATTGGCACCTAAAGGGCAAAATGGGCAAAATGGAAAAGTGGTAATTTTGTCTCAAGTCAGTGGCATGATCATAATTTCAATGAAATTAGCTTCATGAAAGTGTTTTGAGATAATTTAGTTAAGACAATAAGAATTTTTAGCCATTTGAACCAAAAATGAAAGTTAAGGGTCAACATGCACTAAGTAAGAAATGTAGCTATTATGTCTTATAATGGCTTAAGGGCAAACTATGTGGGTAAGAAAAACCTTTCTATGGGACTAGGGAGTGTTGGTGTTGGAAGATTTTAAGTGGCCTAAGTGAATCAAAGCTAAGTTTGAGGGCCAAAGTGACAAGAAGAGCAAAATCGGCTAAGTGGGAATTGTTGGTTATATAATTGGCAGAGTTGGGAACTATTCATCATCTGCTTTAGTTGGAAAATTTGTGGCTCCCTCTCCTGCATATCTCTCTATGTCCAAATCTCTCAATGTACCCAAAATTCCATGAAAATGGAAGTTCCCAAAGCCATCCTAACAAGCCCTTAGCCCATCTTTAGTGTGTTTGGTGCATTTGAAGTTGTTCTTGCAAGTTTTTGGTTCAAAGCCAAAGGTAAGCATCTATGATCCTTATAGGTTAGTTCTAAGCTTGTTTAATGGTTATAAATGGTCTTAATTTCAAACTCTTGGTGCCCAATTGGGTTGAATTCAAGCTTGGAACTTAAAGCAACTCCATTAAGCTCATATGTGCTTGTTGCTTGCTTCTTGTTTTGAAGATGATTTGAGGTAAGAAACTTAGGTTAATTTAGCTCAAATAATGCATAAGAATGTAGTATTATATGTTGGAATAAAGTAGAAACAAGAACAATGTGAATTGGCTTTGGGGATTGAAAGATTGAACAGGTTTTGTGAAAGATAACACACAGTTGCATTGTGCTGGAAGGGCCTTGGCAACTTTTCACTGTAGTGACGCATAATAGCGACATGTCACCATGTTGACATGTAATGGTGACACATCACCAACAAGTTGCCAAAATTCCAGTGAGTTGTTCCCTTTGGTGACATGTCACCAAGGCATAAGCCCCTTAAGCTCGGGGCACCTTAAGAATGTCTCAATCTCTTGGTTGACATCCCTAGGCTATTTTAAGATTTTCCATAGCTTTGGTTGCATCTAGAACTTATTCCTATGTCAAGAATTATGCATTATTTAGGTGGTAGCTAAGTAGTGTGGTTAAGGTAGGGTAAGTAATGGTGGCTAAAGGGATTAAAGTGCTCAAGTTGTTAAGAGAGTACTAAGGGGAATAAGGTAGGTTTCATATTCTTTTGTGGCCCAAGGTAGAGGTATTAGACCGTCGGGCAGTAAAAAAAAAACCTAAGAGAATCCTAACCAAACCTTGTTGCTTGGTATGCAAGCCATTAAAGAGCCCTAAGCTAAGCTCCAAGAGCTTGGTAAGTTGGATGACATGAGATAGCTACCTTGCACATTGAGTTAAGGGGAAAAGATAGGTAACAGGGGAGTAAGTGATACCTTACTCTAAGTAGCTTGTCAAAGGCAAGCAAAGGTTGAGTAAGTGATGACTTATTCTATGGCGCCAATAAGAGGACTTTAAGGGGTTGGTCAAGTGGTAGCATAGGATACGAGGGCCAATATCCAAGTACCCCAGCCGTATGAGTTCACAGTAGTTTAGAACGGCTTTGGGTGTAAGTAATTCCTAAGTGCGTTAACTTGTTCATATTTCACTCATCCATTCATCCATCCACTATTGGTATTGTTTGTTGTTCTTATTTTTGTTTCTGGTTATGTTGTTGGTTGCTTATTTTGTTTTGTATGTATGTATGTGTGTGTGTGTGTGTATATATATATATATATATATTTGGAGTTGTCGTCTAGCTTTGGTTGCAGGTATATCAGCGTGAATCCAGTAAGGTGGTTGTATTGAGGCCAAGGACCGATAGAGGTCCAAATGGCCCTATGGTGTTAGCCATAGTGAAGGTTGCGATATTGTTGTACATTCACAATAGTGCTATGCCATGAATAGCCCAACGAGCATACCCAACCCTCGAAGGAGGGGAAACTGTAGTTAATGTGTATTAGGCAAGGGTTAAACTGTAATAAGGCCTACCAATACACTGAGACCAAGAGAGTAATCCCACCCTGAAGGTAGGACCAAGGTTAAGTAAATGTCTATAGTTATGTGAATAAGGACAAAATTTGATGAGTAGTCAAAGCGCCCAAGGGTAAGGGCCAAGGAGCACTAAGTTATTAAGGGTGCATCGATGCCAAGTGAACCATCATTGCCCAAGGGCAAGGGTGACATGGATACCAAGAGAGTAATAGACCATGGGGTAAGGGCTAAGGTGTAATAGGACCATGTGTCCACCCAGCCCAATAGAATAACATCTCTATCCCTAGGTAAGTTGAGGCCCAAAGCAAGAGCTTGGGTAAGGACCATTTAATTTGGAGTCCATGGGAACCAAGGAAGAACAACACGAACAAAAAAAAAAGGGACTATAGACCAAGTGCATAGAATTAAGGGAGATAAAGGACTAAGGGCAAAAATATGCTTGAGGTCAAGACCTAAATAAGGCTAAGCTCAAGAATGCCTCAATCACTGGGGAAGCACCGCTAGTATTCAAAGGCAACCAAGAAGACTTACTTGAACCAATTGATTGGCCAATGAGCCTACAACAAAAAGAGGTGTAAAGGCTCTCCTAGTACTTCCTGTAGTTTGAAATGCCAAGGTAAGTAAATCCCAAGCTATTTTTCTCAAATAAGTTTTTTTTATGCAAGAAAAACAGCTAAGTAAGGTTAAGTTGAGTTCCAACGTGTAATTGGCACCTAAAGGAAAAAAAAGGTAAAATTATAATTTTGGCCCAAGTTAGTGTTGGGCTTCGGGAGCCAAACAGCGCAACGGAATTTAACCGAAACCCTCCAGGATCCAAGTGAAACGGGGTAAACCGGGTGTTCAAAAATTTTCATACCTAATTTTCGGTTGAGATCTCTCACTCAACTGTAGAGTCAAATCACAAAACCTGAACAGTTGATGTGTTCAGGCTCTATATGGTTTCCACACAAGCCTCTCGGGATCACCACGCTTCCACCACGTCCCGGCAGATGTGTTTCTCTTGCGCTTGCAGTGCTAGCTTGCATCCTCCAAGGAATTGCAAGAGAAGAGTGTGGCTGTCCTTTTTGGAGGCTAGGGCAAGGAGACCTACGAATTTCTCACTTAAAAGTTGTATTTATAGTGAGACTCAACTTCCAGGCCTAATGGGTTTCAAAGCCCTAATCCAATTAGGATTTAATTTCGGGCTTAATAATGGCTCAACTCTTTGGCCCATTATTAATACGAAATTAAAGTAAACCATAACCCATATAATTAGCCCATGCACTTTAATGATCCAAATAGCTCTATGTGTGTGACCCAATAGGCTCTTGCCATGTTGGCAATGATCATAAATCATATTTATGATCATAAGCAATGAGCGGTGTCTAGCAACACATCATTGCTACCCAAGTGACAAGATTGTCGGTGATTCGACTAAACCTTTATGATCATCACCGATATATGCCATTGTCCCTTTATCCAAGATATCAAGACTAAGCACGAGACATGGAATGTGTCACTCTCGTATAGCCCAATCTTTGGTTTCTTGATTACCGAGTAGACCAACTTAAACTGATGACATTGATATCGTATATCAACTCATCCAAGCATGGCCATGCATTTTTCTAAGTCTTACTCTATCAAGGGGCCCGAAGATATCACTCTTGTTACATAGGAGGGACAAATCCCATCTTGATCATACAAATCCCTCCGCATGATATGTGACATACCCAATGACCTCCTTCAAGTTCACTCAGTTATGAGCAACAAAGGAAAGTATCAAAGTATGTGACTCACATGTAGGGAACCTTGATGATCTTAGGTCGAAGGACTACATATACCATGATCACTATGAGAACCACTTATGACACTCATATAACGATCCATGTAGTGTTCTCATGGTGGGTCGGTCCAGTACACAAGTTCTCCAACTTGTACCCATATGTAGGCTACATATCTCATATTAGTCTCCACATATGCTAGTCATTATGTATTATTGCAACCCGCTCCACAATAATACTAGACTAGGGACGTTTAAGAATATCATTATTTTAGGGTTACGATTATGTTTGTTAATTTACGAAGAAAGAAAACAACAAACATAATTGTTGGATTAATGCCTCAATAAAATATCATGACTCAATGTGCAAAAATACAATCATCTCATGATTGGCTTTTTGGGCACAACACTAACAGTTTGTGGCATGACCATAATTTCAGTGAAATTAGGTTCATCCAAATTTTTTGAGCTAATTAAGTGAAAACCATAAGTGTTTCTAGCCATTCGAACCAAAAGTGAAAGTTAAGGGTGAAAATGCACTAAGTGAGAAATTTAGCTATTATGTCTTATAATGGCTTAAGTGACTTAAGGGCAAGGTGTATGGATAAAAAAACCTTTCTATAGGGCCAAGGAATGTTGGTGTAGGAAGAATTTAGGTGGCCTAAGTCAATCAAAGCTAAGTTTGAGAGAGAAAGTGTCAAGTAGAGGGGAATGGGCTAAGTGAAGTAGTTGAGATATTTTTATGAGGAAAGATGTACTTTTCATCATCTCCTTCATCCACCATTTTCATGGATTTCTCTCCTACACATCTCCACCTCAAAACCTCTTAATCTACCGAAAATTCCATGAAAATTGAAGGTTCCAAAGCCATCCCAACAAGCCCTTAGCTCATTTTTGGTGTATTTGTTGCAGTTGGAGTTGTTATTGCAAGGTTTTGGTTCAACCCTAAGGCAAGCATCTATGATCCTTATGGGTTAGTTCTGAGCGTGTTAAATGGTTAGACATAGTCTTAATTTCGTGCTCTTGGGGTCCAATTTGGTTGAATTCAAACTTGAAACTCAAAGGAACTCCATTGAACTAATGTGTGCTTGTCGCTTGCTTTTTTGCTTTAAGGATGATTCAAGTTAAGGGATTTAAGTTAATTAAGCTTAAATAATGCATAGGAATGTAGTATTACATGTTGGAATGAATTAAAAATAAGAGCCATATGAATTGGCTTTAGGGATTCAAAGATTGAACAGTTTCACACAAGATAGCACGCAATCACGCAATGTTGGAAAGGCATTGGCGACGCGTCACCGTGGCGATGCATAACGGTGACATATTGCAATGTGTTGCCAACAAGTCACTAGAATTCTAATGAGTTATTGCTTTTGGTGACATATCACCAACGACGTTGCCAAGGCCTAGGCCCCTCAAGCTTGGGGCACTTCAAGAATGTCTCAATCTCTCGATTAACATCCCTGGGCCACTATAAGATGTTTCATAGCTTTGGTTTGATCTAGAACTCATTCCTACATTATGAATTATGCATTATTTAACTGGTAGCTAACTAGTGTGGTTAAGGTAGGGTAAAGAATGATGGCTTAGGGGGTTAAAGTGCTCAAGTTGTTAATGGAGCACTAAGGGGATTAAGCTGGCTTTCAAATTCCTTGCTGGAACAAGTGGGAAGTTTTAGACCTTTAGGCAATGAATAGGAAACTTGAGAGGATCCCCATGAAAACTTATTGTATGATAAGTAAGTGATACGAACCCCTTTGGTATAATGACCAAGAAATGTGCCTAGTGATGTGAACCCCTTTGGTATAATGACCAAGAAATGTGCCTAAGATGTTTTTCAAGCTTTGCAAGACATCAAAGAGACTGGATTTAAACCCTCACTCTTAATCAAGTTGTGATTAGAAACAAGAAGTATAAGGAAACCAAGAACACAAGCAACTTGTGCACCAAGGTAGTCCTTAAAGAACAAAAGAGATTCTCTCCAAAGTAGCAACATTATTTCATCCAAGGGTTGTGTTTTACAACCAAAATATGTACATATTTATAGGCCTAAACTAGTGTAAAATACAGGACAAAATTTGCAGCCAAAGTCACGTAGGAAACCTAGGTACAAAAGACTTAAGAAAACCTAGTCAAACTAGGACTCTAACACCTACTTTGCACATGTTTAATGTGTGTAGCGAATTCCCTTTATCCTAAGTAACCTGAATCAATTCCATAGACTAAATAACATCCTAAATATTGTAAATAAATAGGATAATAAAATAAAATATGTTACAACACAAGATTGGCCCTAAAAACCGCAAAATAGTCTTCTTAAGTGCACTTTAAGGGCTCCATAGGTTTTCACTTGTGTCTTCGACTTGCAACTTGAATAATTGAATTCTATTAGCTTGAGACCTTCTTTTAGATCTTGAAAAGAGATCTTGAAACATTAGAGCTCAAAGATTCAAGTCATGGAATGAAATTGGCTCATGAACACTTCAAAGGGGCTTAAAAGGTGCTCTTGATGGGTGCCCTTGGTGTTCTTTATTCCTTAACTCATCTGGGCAGTCTAGAATTGAGAACCAAGCATGGGAATCATTTCTACATGATGTATTGAATGTTCCAGTAGCTCATTGTGAAATTCTAAGTCCATTCTCCATCAATTAGCTTGAGACAAAAGCTTGAAGTGCACTAGTGAGCTGTTTAGCCTTCTTCCTTGTCATAGGTCCACCAGTTATCTTTAATAGGTCCTTGCCTTCCTTTTTTGTGCCTTCCTTGTTCATATCATCAAGCCATTAAGGAGCCATAAGATAAGCTCAAAGAACTTGGTAAGTTGGACCACATAAGGTAGCTATCTTGCACAATAAGTTAAGGGAAAGAGATGGGTAAGAGGGGAGTACGTGGTGACTCACTCTAAGTAGCCTATCAAAGTCAAAAAGGGTTAAGTAAATGATGAATTTTTGTAAGGCGGCCGTAAGAGGACTTCATGGGGTTTGTTAAGAGCTAGCATAAGATACGAGGGTTAGTATCTAAGTACCCCAGCAGTAAGAGCTCACGACAAGTCTAGCACCTACAGGTGTAAGTAAGTCCTTAGGGCATTTTCATGTGGATATTTCACTCATCATCCATTCATCCATTATTTGCATTATTTTTTATTCTTATTCTTATTTCTAGTTGTGTTGTTGGTTGCTTGTTTGTTCTATATGCTGTATATATGTTTGTTATGCTTTGCATGCTTACATTTGTTTCCACCTACAGGTGTTGAATACCTTACTGAGTACTTTTGAGTACTCACTCCTTAAGTGTTATGCAAGTATTAAGTGGGCTAGTTAGGCTTATTAGTTGATATGGGGTGACTATTAAGGCTAAGTCTTATTGGTTTAAAGGTACTCCCTAAGCAGGAAAAACCTTATGACTCTAAGCTACTTATAACATAAGCTAGTACTGACCAAAGTGTTTTCCTTTTAGTTTAAAGCTAAGTGAGTACAAGGAAAATGTGGCTCTTCACTTAAAGCTAGTTTACTTAGGTGAAAAGCAAAGGATGAATCTTAGTAGATATATGTTGCTTCTTCCATATGTATGGTATTTTCATAGAATGAGATCACCTCTAATAGTGTCCATTGATGTGTATAACACTAAGGTTACATTTGGGTGCATATATGATTCAGATGTATGCACATAGTTGTTACTTGAAGTTAAAGCATCTAAACTTTTACATTTTGGCTTATTTTACATTGTGTTTTCATTAATTATCATGGCACTACTTTTATTTTTTAATTTATTTATTATTGCATAGCCAGGACAATGCATGCATATTTTTTATGTAGGATAGGCTAAGTAACTAGTTGCCTATAAAGATTTATGATACTTCACAAGTAATAACTAGCTAGTTGTAACCTATGTGGGATCATCAATCCAAAATAGGCTACCAATGTTAGCAAATCTGGGAATTGGGGCCCTGTTCTACCACAGTTGGTATTCAAGTAGGTCAATGGTCATAGTAGAGGCAATAGGTGACTAGGATCCAAGTATGTCCTTGTGCTAAGTGTGGTTAGTACTACTTATAAGTATTATTAGAGTTGCCATCTGGCTTTTGTTGTAGGTATATCAGTAGGAACTGCGTAAAGGTCTTGTATTGAAGCAAGGGACCAAGCAATGGTCCAAGTGTTCCTATGGTGTTACCTATAGGAAAGGTGGCAATTTTGTTGTACAGTCCCAACAGCATTATGGCATGAGTAGCCTAGAGAGCATGCTTAACCTTTGAAGAAGAGGAGACTATGGTTAATGGCTGATGGGTAAGGGTTGAAGTGTGCTATGGCCTACTAGTACATTGAGACCAAGGGAAGAATCCCCACCCTAAGGGAAGACCAAGGTTAAAGAAGGGTATACGATTATGTGGATAAGGATAGAATTTGATAAATAGTTGAAGAGCCCAAAGGTAAAGGCCAAGGAGTACTAAGTTAGTAAAGGTGGACCAAGGCCAAGTGAACCATCATTACCTAAGCCCAAGGATGACTTGGATAATAAAAAAGTAATAGACCATGTGGTAAGGACTAAGGTGTACTAGGACTCTAAGTGCACTCGGGCCAAGAAAGTAACATCTCTACCCCAAGGTAAGTGGAGGCTTGAAGTAAGAGCTCAGGTCAAGACCATTTAATTTACAGTCCATGAAACCCAAAGAAGTACTAAGGAAGAACAACATGATCGAAGAAGGGGGCTACTTGCTATGTGCTTGGAAACTAGAAAGTTAAAGGACTAAGGGCAAGCATACTCAAGGTCAAAGCATGAACAAGGCTAAGCTGAAGACGGCCTCAGTCACAGGGAAAGCATTGCCAGTACACAAACACAACCAAGAAGATTTACTCAGACCAATTCATTGGTCAAGGAGCTGACAACAAAAAAAGGTACCTTTAAGTTTACAATATAGTAGTACGTAGTTTTCTTCTTTAAACTGCTATGTTTTTCATTGTAACAAGCCTGCCTAGAAAGCTAGGATTGTGAAGAATGTGTCACTATGTGAACCCACATGAGCCAAGGAAGGGCAAGTTTTGATTAGACCCTTAGAGTGATCAAGGTTTTACCTAGAAGCTTAGTGGTAGTAGGTATACATTGATTTGTGGTTGTGGTTTATTGTTTGGTGCGGCAATGCTTAGGAAGATGATTGGTTAAGTGGCATAATGTTAGTATTGTGCCCAAAAGGCCAATCATGAGATGATTGTATTTTTGCACATTGAGTCATGATATTTTATTGAGGCATTAATCCAGCAATTATGTTTGTTGTTTTGTTTCTGCGTAACGTAATAAGCATAATTGTAACCCTAGAATAATGATATTCTTAAACGTCCCTAGTCTAGTATTATTGTGGAGCGGGTTGCAATAATACATAATGACTAGCATATGTGGAGACTAATATGAGATATCTAGTCTACATATGGGTACAAGTTGGAGAACTTGTGTACTGGACCGACCCACCATGAGAACACTTCATGGATCGTTATATGAGTGTCATAAGTGATTCTCATAGTGATCATGGTATATGTAGTCCTTCGACCTAAGATCATCAAGGTTCCCTACATGTGAGTCACATACTTTGATACTTTCCTTTGTTGCTCGTAACTGAGTGAACTTGAAGGAGGTCATTGGGTATGTCACATATCATGCGGAGGGATTTGTATGATCAAGATGGGATTTGTCCCTCCTATGTAACGGGAGTGATATCTTCGGGCCCCTTGATAGAGTGAGACTTAGAGAATGCATGGCCATGCTCGGATGAGTTGATATACGATATCAATGTCATCAGTTTAAGTTGGTCTACTCGGTAATCAAGAAACCAAAGATTGGGCTATACGAGAGTGACACATTCCATGTCTCGTGCTTAGTCTTGATATCTTGGACAAAGGGACAATGGCATATATCGGTGATGATCATAAAGGTTTAGTCGATTCACCGACAATCTTGTCACTTGGGTAGCAATGATGTGTTGCTAGACACCGCTCATTGCTTATGATCATAAATGTGATTTATGATCATTGCCAACGTGGCAAGAGCCTATTGGGTCGCACACATAGAGCTATTTGGATCATTAGAGTGCATGGGCTAATTATTTGGGTTATGGTTTCACTTTAATTTCGTATTAATAATGGGCCCAAGAGTTGAGCCATTATTAAGCCCGAAATTAAATCCTAATTGGATTAGGGCTTTGAAACCCATTAGGCCTGGAAGTTGAGTCTCACTATAAATACAACTTTTAAGTGAGAAATTCGCAGGTCTCCTTGCCCTAGCCTCCCAAAAGGACAGCCGCACTCTTCTCTTGCAATTCCTTGGAGGACGCAAGCTAGCACTGCGAGCGCAAGAGAAACGCATCTGCCGGGACGTGGTGGAAGCGTGGTGATCCCGAGAGGCTCGTGTGGATACCATAGAGAGCCTGAACACGTCAACTGTTCAGGTTTTGTGATTCGACTCTACAGTTGAGTGAGAGATCTCAACCGAAAATTAGGTATGAAAATTTTTGAACACCCGGTTTACCCCGTTTCACTTGGATCCTGGAGGGTTTCGGTTAAATTCCGCTGCGCTGTTTGGCTCCCGAAACCCAACAGTGGTATCAGAGCTACTGGTGAAACCCTAAATCGGGATTGAGTGTTGAATCGCATGATGCTATGTGTTCGGTTGCTTTTCGGCCATGATTAATTAGATTGATTCAAGATGCATGAAACTGGAATTCGTAATGAACATATGAGATATATGAAGAAACGACACAAATTGGTTAATGAGATTAACCTCAAATTGAATGGTATGAGATACCTATATGGATTAGGATTCTTGCAATAGTTGCAAAAACCCTAGCTTTGTTCGGATTCGACCTGTTCGGGCACCGAAAGTAAGGTATTTTTGGTGGCTCGAATGGAGGAGTCTCGGGTGCCTACTTGCTCGAAATAGAAGATTTCGGGCTAAGCAATTGTAAGAGAATTTTTTGCGCCGGGGGGCGCTGCCCCCCACGCCCCCCGCAAGGGCGGCTCCCGTTGACCTCGTCTGCTGACCGATCAGCGGAACCACCGTCCGTTGACCGGCCAGCGGGAGCGCCGTATGCGAAGCGCCACATAAATAAAAACTGGTTAATCAACACACGAAAATTGGCATGCATCTTTGTTGAATGAGATTTGACATGATATGCTGATTGGTGTTTGAAGCATGGTGCATGGTTATAGCCCTTGATTGGTTGTACTTGTAAATACGGCCTGCGAGTCGTGCCTTTTCTTATCACTCTCATTGTACATTCTCTTCTCACCTTACTCCCCTCGAATGTAACTCGAGGTTTCTATTATTGATGTAATGGTACATTATGGGATCATCCAAGGTGGTATGTCCAAGGATCATCCAAGGTGGTATGTCCAAGGAGGTGACAACAAAAGGGCAACCAAGAAAGGAAGAGAAGGAGCTTGTGAAGACTCTTTTCTTTTCTTAGGCTTTTATGATATTCTCATTGGCTTGAGAATATCGCATAGTTTGGGCTATAACCATGTCACGTTTATTTTCTTGTAAGCATGAGATGCATGTTTTATATTTGTATGTGATGCATGTATAAAACAACCGGAGATAACAAATTGGTGAGATCAAAAGAAAAATCCCTCAAACAAATATTAAGTCATTAAATGTGATGCCTTCCAAATGTTGGCACTCGTCAAGACTTTGATCAACATTAGGTGGGTTTGCCAAAGCAAAGCACCTATGTTCATCTTGGTAAGGCGCGATGGGATAATAGTGATATCCAAACTGCTAACTTTGGGTTCGACTTAACTAAGTCATCCTAATAGGATTAGGGACTTAGAGGCATAGAGTTGGGCTTAAGTTCATGAGATGAGCTTGGACAAGTGTTGTTCACCCAACTATCCAAGAGTTGCATAAGATGCAATTGGCAAGGAGTTGCCTACCTAAATAGCTGTAACTTGAGAGAAAAGCCAAAGCTGACTCAGGTTGTGGTCAAATATGGATCTTGGCCCACTAGAATACCTTAGCGCCGAGGTGTTCCGAAATAATATCGAGGGTTATTATTTTGAGGAAAATAGTGGGAGTATCGTTTAATAAAAGTCCTTATTAAATGAATTAAAATACATGACTCTTACACTGCATATTTACTGTTGTAGATAACCATGGCACAAAACACATCGACACTTTCGTTGCGATCGATCCTTGAGAAGGAAAAACTGAATGGGACCAACTTTCTCAAATGGTACCGAAACTTGAGGATAGTCCTCAAGCAAGAGAGAAAGGCTTATGTCCTAGAGCAGCCCATTCCGAATGAGCCTGCTGCCACTGCTCCAAGAGCTGAAAGGGATGCTCACAAGAGGCATTCTGATGATGCTTTGGATGTTGCATGCCTCATGCTTATTACCATGGAATCTGAGCTTCAGAAGCAACATGAGAACATGGGGGCGTTCGATATGATCGAACATCTCAAAATGCTTTTCCAAGAGCAAGCTAGGCATGAGAGGTTTGAGACCTCTAAGGCATTGTTTCAGTGCAAGATGTCTGAGGGAAGTCCCGTGGGTCCTCATGTGCTCAAGATGATTGGGTACATTGAGAATCTTGAGAATTTGGGATTTGCTCTTCAGAAAGAGTTGGCTATTGATGTAGTCTTGCAATCGTTGCCTGAAAGCTACAGTCAGTTCGTCATGAACTATAACATGAACGACCTTGACAAGTCCCTCCCTGAATTGCTCAACATGTTGAGAACTGCTGAGCAAAACCTTAAGAAGGCTAAGCCCATTTTGATGGTTCAAAAGGGCAAGGGAAAGGGAAAAGCCAACAAGAAGAAGGATAAAGCTAATGGAAAGTCCAATGCTAATTCTTCTTCAGCTGCACTGAAACCAAAGGGTGGTGTGGCAAAGGAAGGGGAGTGCTTCCATTGTAAGCAACCTGGACACTGGAAGCGCAATTGCAAGCTCTATCTTGAAGAACTTGCTAAGGAAAAGGGAAGTAAGACTTCCACTTCAGGTATTTTTGTTATAGAGGCTAACTTTTCTACTTCCTCATCTTGGGTATTGGATACTGGATGTGGATCTCACATTTGTGCAAATGTGCAGGATCTAAGTAGAAGTAGAAGTAGAAGATTGGCCCGAGGTGAAGTGGACCTACGTGTTGGAAATGGAGCAAGGGTTGCTGCCTTAGCCGTAGGGACTTATGTTCTCACTTTACCTAGTGGATTAGTTTTAGAATTAGACAACTGCTACTTTGTGCCTACTATTAGTAGAAATTTGATTTCTGTTTCTTGTTTGGACAAGAAAGGTTTTTCATTTATAATAAAGGACAAATGTTGTTCTATTTATTTGAATGAAATCTTTTATGGTAGTGCTCAACTTAGCAATGGGTTGTATGTTCTAGACCTCGAAGATCCAATCTATAATGTGAATACCAAGAAGGTCAGATTAAATGATTCAAACCCGACCTATCTCTGGCACTGTCGCTTGGGCCATATAAATGAGACCCGCATATCCAAGCTCCATAAGGATGGACTCTTGGACTCATTTGATTTTGAATCATATGAGACATGTGAGTCATGTTTGTTGGGCAAGATGACCAAAGCCCCATTCACAGGGCAAAGTGAAAGGGCTAATGACTTACTAGGACTCATACATAGTGATGTATGTGGCCCTATGTCTACACAAGCTAGAGGAGGTTTCCAATACTTCATTACTTTCACTGATGACTTCAGCAGATATGGCTATGTGTATCTTATGAGACACAAGTCAGAATCCTTTGAAAAGTTCAAAGAATTCAAGAATGAAGTAGAGAATCAACTCGGGAAGAGTATCAAAGTGCTTCGATCAGATCGAGGTGGAGAGTACTTGGATCGAGAATTCCTTGACTATCTGAAGGAGTGTGGTATAGTATCACAACTCACTCCACCAGGTACACCTCAATGGAATGGTGTATCTGAAAGGAGAAATCGAACTCTGTTAGACATGGTTCGCTCTATGATGAGTCAAGCTGACCTTCCAAACTCCTTTTGGGGACATGCTCTAGAGACAGCTGCTTTTACACTAAACCGAGTTCCATCTAAATCGGTTCAAAAGACACCATATGAGATATGGAGTGGGAGGCATCCCAATTTATCTTTTATGAAGATTTGGGGCTGTGACGCTTATGTGAAACGTCAATCCTCTGACAAACTAGGGCCCAAATCTCAAAAATGCCTTTCTATTGGGTATCCCAAAGAAACAAAGGGTTACTATTTCTACAATCCTTCTAAGCAAAAATAGTTTGTTGCTCGAACTGGTGTCTTTTTGGAGAGAGAGTTTATCTCTAAAGAAACTAGTGGGAGGAAAGTAGAACTTGAAGAAATTCAAGAACAACAAGGAGACATCGAACCTGAAATGGAACCTGAACAGACACCACAAGATGTTGTTCAAGAGTCTGTTCCTGTAGCACAAAGCCCACGTAGGTCTGGTAGGATTCGGCGTGAGCCCTAGAGATATGGATTTCTCATGACTCACACTGGTGATGTGATGCTCATGGATTAGGATGAGCCCACAACCTACCAACAAGCTATGTCGGGGCCTGACTCTGAGAAGTGGCTAGTGGCCATGAAATCCGAGATGGAATCCATGTATGAAAACCAAGTATGGACTTTGGTTGACCCACCTGAAGGGGTAAAACCCATAGGGTGCAAATGGGTTTTCAAGAAGAAAACTGACATGGATGGTAATGTGATTACCTTTAAGGGACGATTGGTTGCAAAAGGTTTCAAGCAAATTCATGGTATTGACTATGATGAAACTTTTTCACCAGTTGCTATGCTTAAATCCATCCGAATTTTGTTCGCTATTGCTGCACACTATGATTATGAGATATGGCAAATGGATGTCAAAACTGCATTCCTAAATGGAAAGCTACTTGAGGATGTGTACATGACACAACCTGAGGGTTTTGTCACTCCTGAGAATGCCAATAAAGTGTGCAAGTTGCAAAGGTCCATTTATGGACTGAAGCAAGCTTCTCGAAGTTGGAATCTTCATTTTGATGATGCAATCAAAGAGTTTGGTTTTATCAAAAATGAAGATGAACCTTGTGTCTACAAGAAGGTTAGTGGGAGCGCTATTGTCTTCTTGGTGTTGTATGTAGATGACATACTACTCATCGGGAATGACATTCCTGAGCTACAGTCTGTGAAGACTTGGCTAGGGAAATGTTTCTCTATGAAGGACTTGGGTGAAGCAGCCTATGTGTTAGGCATCAGGATCTATAGAGATAGATCTAGAAAGCTTCTTGGCCTAAGTCAAAGTACATATATTGACAAGGTGCTAAAGAGGTTTAGCATGCAAGATTCCAAGAAAGGATTCTTGCCCATGTCACATGGTATCACTCTTTCTAGATCTCAGTGTCCGAGTACACCTGAGGAGAGAGAGCGCATGAGTAAGATTCCATATGCCTCAGCAATTGGATCTATCATGTATGCCATGATATGTACTCGTCCCGATGTCTCATATGCTTTGAGCATGACGAGTAGGTACCAATCGAACCCCGGTGAGAGTCACTGGACAGCTGTTAAGAACATCCTTAAGTACTTACGAAGGACTAAGGATGCATTCTTGGTCTTTGGAGGTGAAGATGAGCTCGTTGTAAGGGGTTACACCGATGCAAGCTTCCAATCCGATAAGGATGATTTTAGATCGCAATCTGGTTATGTGTTTTGTATTGGTGGTGGTGCTGTGAGCTGGAAGAGTTCAAAGCAAGAGACAGTAGCTGACTCTACAACAGAATCTGAGTACATTGCCGCCTCTGATGCTGCGAAGGAGGCAGTTTGGATCAAGAAGTTCATCACTGAACTTGGAGTGGTTCCAAGCATTGCTGACCCGATAGAGCTCTATTGTGACAACAATGGAGCAATCGCACAGGCTAAGGAACCTCGATCTCACCAGCGATCCAAACACATACTCCGACGCTATCATCTCATCAGGGAGATCATCGAGAGGGGTGATGTAAGGATATGCAGGACTTCGACAGACAGCAACATTGCTGATCCACTGACAAAGCCCCTTACGCAGCAGAAGCATGATAGCCATTCTAGGTCCATCGGTATTAGATACATGGATGATTGGCTTTTAGTGCAAGTGGGAGATTGTTAGTGTTGTGCCCAAAAAGCCAATCATGAGATGATTGTATTTTTTGCACATTGAGTCATGATATTTTATTAAGGCATTAATCCAGCAATTATGTTTGTTGTTTTGTTTCTGCGTAACGTAACAAACATAATTGTAACCCTAGAATAATGATATTCTCAAACGTCCCTAGTCTAGTATTATTGTGGAGCGGGTTGCAATAATACATAATGACTAGCATATGTGGAGACTAATATGAGATATGTAGTCTACATATGGGTACAAGTTGGAGAACTTGTGTACTGGACCGACCCACCATGAGAACACTACATGGATCGTTATATGAGTGTCATAAGTGATTCTCATAGTGATCATGGTATATGTAGTCCTTCGACCTAAGATCATCAAGGTTCCCTACATGTGAGTCACATACTTTGATACTTTCCTTTGTTGCTCGTAACTGAGTGAACTTGAAGGAGGTCATTGGGTATGTCACATATCATGCGGAGGGATTTGTATGATCAAGATGGGATTTGTCCCTCCTATGTAACGGGAGTGATATCTTCGGGCCCCTTGATAGAGTGAGACTTAGAAAAATGCATGGCCATGCTCGGATGAGTTGATATATGATATCAATGTCATCAATTTAAGTTGGTCTACTCGGTAATCAAGAAACCAAAGATTGGGCTATACGAGAGTGACACATTCCATGTCTCGTGCTTAGTCTTGATATCTTGGACAAAGGGACAATGGCATATATCGGTGATGATCATAAAGGTTTAGTCGAATCACCGACAATCTTGTCACTTGGGTAGCAATGATGTGTTGCTAGACACCGCTCATTGCTTATGATCATAAATGTGATTTATGATCATTGCCAACGTGGTAAGAGCCTATTGGGTCGCACACATAGAGCTATTTGGATCATTAGAGTGCATGGGCTAATTATTTGGGTTATGGTTTCACTTTAATTTCATATTAATAATGGGCCCAAGAGTTGAGCCATTATTAAGCCCGAAATTAAATCCTAATTGGATTAAGGCTTTGAAACCCATTAGGCCTGGAAGTTGAGTCTCACTATAAATACAACTTTTAAGTGAGAAATTCGCAGGTCTCCTTGCCCTAGCCTCCAAAAAGGACAGTCGCACTCTTCTCTTGCAATTCCTTGGAGGACGCAAGCTAGCACTGCGTGCGCAAGAGAAACGCATCTGCCGGGACGTGGTGGAAGCGTGGTGATCCCGAGAGGCTCGTGTGGATACCATAGAGAGCCTGAACACATCAACTGTTCAGGTTTTGTGATTCGACTCTACAGTTGAGTGAGAGATCTCAACCGAAAATTAGGTATGAAATTTTCGAACACCCGGTTTACCCCGTTTCACTTGGATCCTGGAGGGTTTCGGTTAAATTCCGCTGCGCTGTTTGGCTCCCGAAACCCAACAGATTTCTTGTGACTCACACCGGTGATGTGATGCTCATGGATCAAGATGAGCCCACAACCTACCAACAAGCTATGTCGGGGCCTGACTCTGAGAAGTGGCTAATGGCCATGAAATCCGAGATGGAATCCATGTATGAAAACCAAGTATGGACTTTGGTTGACCCACCTGAAGGGGTAAAACCCATAGGGTGCAAATGGGTTTTCAAGAAGAAAACTAACATGGATGGTAATGTGATTACCTTTAAGGGACGATTGGTCGCAAAAGGTTTCAAGCAAATTCATGGTATTGACTATGATGAAACTTTTTCACCAGTTGCTATGCTTAAATCCATCCGAATTTTGTTTGCTATTGCTGCACACTATGATTATGAGATATGGCAAATGGATGTCAAAACTGCATTCCTAAATGGAAAGCTACTTGAGGATGTGTACATGACACAACCTGAGGGTTTTGTCACTCCTGAGAATGCCAATAAAGTGTGCAAATTGCAAAGGTCCATTTATGGACTGAAGCAAGCTTCTCGAAGTTGGAATCTTCGTTTTGATGATGCAATCAAAGAGTTTGGTTTTATCAAAAATGAAGATGAACCTTGTGTCTACAAGAAGGTTAGTGGGAGCGCTATTGTCTTCTTGGTGTTGTATGTAGATGACATACTACTCATCGGGAATGACATTCCTGAGCTACAGTCTGTGAAGACTTGGCTAGGGAAATGTTTCTCTATGAAGGACTTGGGTGAAGCAGCCTATGTGTTAGGCATTAGGATCTATAGAGATAGATCTAGAAAGCTTCTTGGCCTAAGTCAAAGTACATATATTGACAAGGTGCTAAAGAGGTTTAGCATGCAAGATTCCAAGAAAGGATTCTTGCCCATGTCACATGGTATCAACTCTTTCTAGATCTCAGTGTCCGAGTACACCCGAGGAGAGAGAGCGCATGAGTAAGATTCCATATGCCTCAGCAATTGGATCTATCATGTATGCCATGATATGTACTCGTCCCGATGTCTCATATGCTTTGAGCATGACGAGTAGGTACCAATCGAACCCCGGTGAGAGTCACTGGACAGCTGTTAAGAACATCCTTAAGTACTTACGAAGGACTAAGGATGCATTCTTGGTCTTTGGAGGTGAAGATGAGCTCGTTGTAAGGGGTTACACCGATGCAAGCTTCCAATCCGATAAGGATGATTTTAGATCGCAATCTGGTTATGTGTTTTGTATTGGTGGTGGTGCTGTGAGCTGGAAGAGTTCAAAGCAAGAGACAGTAGCTGACTCTACAACAGAATCTGAGTACATTGCCGCCTCTGATGCTGCGAAGGAGGCAGTTTGGATCAAGAAGTTCATCACTGAACTTGGAGTGGTTCCAAGCATTGCCGACCCGATAGAGCTCTATTGTGACAACAATGGAGCAATCGCACAGGCTAAGGAACCTCGATCTCACCAGCGATCCAAACACATACTCCGACGCTATCATCTCATCAGGGAGATCATCGAGAGGGGTGATGTAAGGATATGCAGGACTTCGACAGACAGCAACATTGCTGATCCACTGACAAAGCCCCTTACGCAGCAGAAGCATGATAGCCATTCTAGGTCCATCGGTATTAGATACATGGATGATTGGCTTTTAGTGCAAGTGGGAGATTGTTAGTGTTGTGCCCAAAAAGCCAATCATGAGATGATTGTATTTTTGCACATTGAGTCATGATATTTTATTTAGGCATTAATCCAGCAATTATGTTTGTTGTTTTGTTTCTGCGTAACGTAATAAACATAATTGTAACCCTAGAATAATGATATTCTTAAACGTCCCTGGTCTAGTATTATTGTGGAGTGGGTTGCAATAATACATAATGACTAGCATATGTGGAGACTAATATGAGATATGTAGTCTACATATGGGTACAAGTTGGAGAACTTGTGTACTGGACCGACCCACCATGAGAACACTTCATGGATCGTTATATGAGTGTCATAAGTGATTCTCATAGTGATCATGGTATATGTAGTCCTTCGACCTAAGATCATCAAGGTTCCCTACATGTGAGTCACATACTTTGATACTTTCCTTTGTTGCTCGTAACTGAGTGAACTTGAAGGAGGTCATTGGGTATGTCACATATCATGCGGAGGGATTTGTATGATCAAGATGGGATTTGTCCCTCCTATGTAACGGGAGTGATATCTTCGGGCCCCTTGATAGAGTGAGACTTAGAAAAATGCATGGCCATGCTCGGATGAGTTGATATACGATATCAATGTCATCAGTTTAAGTTGGTCTACTCGGTAATCAAGAAACCAAAGATTGGGCTATACGAGAGTGACACATTCCATGTCTCGTGCTTAGTCTTGATATCTTGGACAAAGGGACAATGGCATATATCGGTGATGATCATAAAGGTTTAGTCGAATCACCGACAATCTTGTCACTTGGGTAGCAATGATGTGTTGCTAGACACCGCTCATTGCTTATGATCATAAATGTGATTTATGATCATTGCCAACGTGGCAAGAGCCTATTGGGTCGCACACATAGAGCTATTTGGATCATTAGAGTGCATGGGCTAATTATTTGGGTTATGGTTTCACTTTAATTTCATATTAATAATGGGCCAAAGAGTTGAGCCATTATTAAGCCCGAAATTAAATCCTAATTGGATTAGGGCTTTGAAACCCATTAGGCCTGGAAGTTGAGTCTCACTATAAATACAACTTTTAAGTGAGAAATTCGCAGGTCTCCTTGCCCTAGCCTCCCAAAAGGACAGTCGCACTCTTCTCTTGCAATTCCTTGGAGGACGCAAGCTAGCACTGCGTGCGCAAGAGAAACGCATCTGCCGGGACGTGGTGGAAGCGTGGTGATCCCGAGAGGCTCGTGTGGATACCATAGAGAGCCTGAACACGTCAACTGTTCAGGTTTTGTGATTCGACTCTACAGTTGAGTGAGAGATCTCAACCGAAAATTAGGTATGAAATTTTCGAACACCCGGTTTACCCCGTTTCACTTGGATCCTGGAGGGTTTCGGTTAAATTCCGCTGCGCTGTTTGGCTCCCGAAACCCAACACATAAGAGCTAACTTAATCGTGCCAGTCATAAGTGACCCTTGGAAGTATCTTAAGGTCAAGGGTGACATCCACGGAAGATTTGGTAAGTCATGCTATGAGTTGACCCTTAAGTTGATTGAACCTATACCTAGGGTGTAAGGAGTACTTTATGCATGATAAAGATAGTTTAAGGAAGGAAAACTCTAGGAAAGTTATGACTGGTCTAATTCTGAGAAGTATTGCACACAAGTTACTAAGGGTTACCAAGTAAGGTAGGGTTGAATTCTCCAAGGACCTGGAACTAAGGTAAAGAGGGCTTATAAAGCCAAGGGTTAACTTTTGGAACCTAAACTTGCGAGTGAAGGAAAAGTAAGTGGTACCCTAAGGACTCATAGCAATTGTGAGAAGTTGGTTAAGTGAAGGTTGATAACCATAACCCACAAGTCTAAAAACTATAAAGTTGTCTTTAAAGGGCAGTTCTTTAAAAGAGGGAGTCCATTGATTTTGGTAAGTTGGTGAAGGTCCAAAAGTTAACATGAGTCTTAAAGACCAAAAAGGTAATATCTAGATCCCTAGGAAATTAAAACCTGAGATGGGAGTGTAAGGGCCAACCATGAAAGCATCGTCAACCGAGTGGCTTTAAGGACAACCCAAGTGTTTTCAAAAGGGATGTCCTAAACGGTAATAAAAGGACCTAATAGTTGATAAGAATACCCTTAATGGCAAGATGAACTCCAAGTAATAGTCTTAGGAAAAGTATTTTAGTTATGGGCTGTGTTGACCTAAGGTTACTCATGAAGAGTGAAAGTGACTTGAGCAGTGTTCTTGAATGTTTGCGAGTTTAACTATTTTGGATCGTGGGGCTCATTATGAGTTTGAAAGAGCTAAGAAAGTATTGAACCAAAAGGCTAAAAGGCATACCTAAGCTAACCTAAAGGTTTATAAAAAGAGGGACCCTGAGGTGTAAAGTATACCCCATTTTTAAAGGGGTCACAAATGAAATAGAAAGAATTGACATTAGTATAGATGGATGTAAATGCTCAGCTAAGACCTTAAATATAGAAAAGCTAAAGATGAAGCTAAGTGTGACTTGAGGAAATATCCTCACTAGTGGAATTAAAGGTAACTAAAATTTGAGGTTCATTGGAAAGTTTAGTGAGCTTTGCTAAGCCTAGAAAGCATTTGGGATTCTTTATTTTCCTAATGGGTAAGAAGTTACCTAAGAAGTTTAAGTGTCTAAGTGTGGTCACCTGATGACTAAGAAAGACTCTTGAACAAGTAGGTGGCCAAGAAAAGAACTAAAACCTTAAGAGATTGTTGAAGCAAAGGTAGTTTGAAGTATTTAGTAAGTCCATGAAGTTAACCTACTGAATGATTGCCTTGAATCATTAAGAGCCCAAAAAATGAGTTATAATGAAGGCTCTAGGAAGTCGTAGTGTGCGAAGACACTTCAAGAACCTAAGTGAAGTGTTGGCCAAGAAGTGCCAAGTAACACTCCCTTAGGCATAAGGAGGTTGTAAGCCTCAGTCAAGCTAAGGGTGTGCACATTGTGGGCTATGGGTGTGTAAATCACACTAAGTATCCACAGTGTTTAGTGTATAAGGTGGGCTATTGAGGTGACGATATAAGAATATGGCCAAGTATCGAGAAGCAAGGTATATGTACCAAAGTAGCCTGAAATAAGGCCTAAGATTTGTAAGTCTTATTCAAAAACAATTGTATTGTAAGTCGCATTAAAAAATTCCTCAAATAAGGCCTAAGATTTGTATGTCTCATTCAAAAAAAATTGTATTGTAAGTTTCATTAAAAAACAATTATATTTTAGGAGCACTCATGGGCAATAGTTGGGTTGTGTTAACTTGATGGGTTTGAGGTGTTAAGAAAGACCCCTATAGATTTCATGAGAAACCAAGACAAGTATGAGGGCAAATTCCAACTTCTAAGTTGGAATCAAGCAATCTTAGAATCCTTAGAAGGGCAAGGGCGTGACATGAGTTGTGGGACACAGAGTGTACCCAAGTGTAAGAGCTAATGGAGGACCATGAAAGATTGAACACCAAGAGTCCTAAGAGCTTCCTAAGAAAAGTTAAAAAGGGCTGTGGAGCCTAAGAGAACTCAATGCCAAGTGTACACCCAAGGTGGCCAAGTAATCAAGCTGAGGCATAAGAATTGGATATAGTGCCTAAGTTAGGTGTAAGAGTTGTTAAATAAAAAAAATGTGTGTCCTGAGTATTGATAGTTGAAGGGCTTTAGCTCATAAAAGCCTTCTCCCTCAGTTGAACCTAACACCAACCTTGGGAGGAATTTCTTCACCACCCTCGGTAATACACATAGCTGACTCTAGGAAAAAGGTTCTTCGGCAGCCTCGGATATGCACATTACCAGCCTCAGAAGTCTAGTTTCACAATCCTCGACAAAGGAAAATGTCCCCTGAAGATGATCTGCCTGTCTGAAAAGCCTTCTCCAGTAGCCCTCGGAGGAAATCCCTGCCTGAAGGGGTCTCACACCTTCGTAGTGGTCTTACGAGGAATCGACAAATATAGTTGAGGAATCTCTGACATAGGAGCCTCATACATGCCCCTACCCTCTAGCCGGAATTGCCAATGGCTAACTGGAGATACCTACCTCCAAAGGTACGGACTAGATCTAGCCGAACAAGTCTCCTGATCTACACTGGTTGTGCAAAATTGCCTTCTCCCCCCGTAGGCTTCCAGGTAAGTATATAAGACTTTCTCCTTTATACTTTATGCTCTCAAACAACTTTCCCAGATACTGACTTGGGCATCAGAGGTTCCTTCCCCAGAAACACACTCTGGGGAGCACCTAACCCGCTTTCTTCAAGATCTTGCATATACCTTTTCACCTGAAGTCTCTCCCAGGCCCAGCATGTCATACAACAAAGATGTCACCAGGCTCATCTGGTGCCGTCTATGGGAACTCATTCTCAAGTCATTGTTGTTGAGACTTGGCGTTTAGAGGATAAGGGACTCCCAAGGTCCCAGTCTGCGTCAGAAACTCAAGCAACGACTGAACAGCCTGCAGCGGAGACTTCCCTGCCTGAGGATGAGCATCCACTGACGGTCACAATGTGCTTCCTCCATGATTTTTAGTGCTCTGTTATGGCTGAAATAACACAACAACTCGACCAAAGGTGGTAAACAGCATCTCCAAAAGGAAGAGCATCATCTTCGGATGCACGTCCGGAGAAAAGTCACAAGTCACCTTATTGGAGCTTTGGAAGCGAGGGTTTTCGCGATGAGTCCTCAATGAAGAACAACATACCATCTCAGGGACATCGCACTATGGGAACCGGGTCGAGAGAGCCGAGAACTTCCTATCGATGAAGTCCACCCCTGGACGAGAAGTCCTTATCCCCACACTAGAAAAGTTACTCGCCGAAAAGAAGATGTCATTCTCCATTGCCTGTGGTTGCCAAGCAATAAGGAGAGGATGGCACTACCATGCTGATGGAGAAAATCCTGGAGAGGTTGGAAAAGGTGGAAAAATAGGTCTCTAAAAGCCTGTCTGGTCAAGGCTGTTGGAAACCTTCACCGGAGAGGATTCCCCCTTCATCCGTACGATAGTAGAGGCACCAATGCCCAGTGACTTCCAAGTACCACGTCTGGAGACATATGACGGGTGCACCAACCCTCAAGCGCACTTGACGAAATATAGAAGAAGCATGTTATTGCATGGTGCCAATGACGCCACCCTCTATAAATGTTTCGAAGTCACTTTGTCAGGGCCGACAACTATGTGGTACAACTCCCTCGCCCCCGGAACCATAATGGGTTTCCAGGAGTTGTCCACTGCCTTCATCTAATAGTTCATCAAAAGTAGGCCGATGGTGAAGATGCCTGTCCAAATGTTTGATATAGCCTAGAAGAATTGGGAGACCATTCAGGACTACATTGAGAGATTCAACAAAGAGGCACTAAGTGTTCCCAACTTTCACCCCGAGATCCAAATCCTCGTTATGACCAGGGGCCTAAGGAAGGACTCGTAGCTCCTTTAGAATTCTCCAAGGATCCCCTTGACACCCTCGGGGAGTTTTATTGAAGGGCCGAGCAACACATGATGGCTGAAGAGTTAAGGATGGGTGGCCTAAAGTGTAAGCATAGTCACTTCGAGGGCCAGAGTCACGAATCTTGGTATTCCACCAAAGAAGGGGGCAGAGCTTAGAAAGGAAGGGGGGAAGAGGCCAGTATCATTTACTCCTCTAAACACTACAAGAATGAACATCTTGATGGCCCTAGAAAGGCAAGGAACCGCAATCCAATGTCCAAAGGCCAAAACCATGGACAACAAGAAGAACATGAAGAAATTCTATCAATTTCATCAGGACCACATGCATAATATCGAGGATTGCTTCTAGCTGAGAAAGTTTGTCAAATCTTTAATCAAGAAAGGGCAACTTCAACGCTATTTGCTGACGCTATTACCCAAAGCCTGAGAAAGAAAGGAAAAAGATAGAAAAGTAGAGGGTGAGGATTATGATTCTGACCGACGTTAGAACCGAAGTCCCATGAAACACCCGCCACCTCTTGTTGGTTTATTTTAGATAGTCACAACTGAAATACCTTCAACTGAGAGGAAAAAGAAGGTTCGGGAAATTACGATGATGGAATTCTACAACCCAACGAACAAGCTTGTTCGGAAAGATGGGTCTATAGTAAGTTTCCACATGATAATCCTTTCCTGATCATGGCAAGGATAGAAAGTTGGGATGTCAAGAGGTGCTCATTGATGATGGGTTAAATGCCGATGTTTTGTTCTCCCATTTGTTGTCAAACTTGGGTATCTCCAAGGGTGATCTTAAACCCATTACCTCACCTGCCTTCGGCGTTGGTCCCTTGGAACTCCCAGTACTCGGGTGGATTGATCTATCCCTATTGCTAAAAGGTAGCTCAGTCAACACCAAAGAAGAACTCTATGCTTCTACTATGACAAGGTTTATCATCGTAGATGTCCCATCTTCATATAATGTTCTCCTTGTAAGGAAAACATAGGGTAATCTTCACATTCACCCAGATGTGAAATACCTGACTGTCACATTCGGCATGAAGGAGGGTGACGCAGAAATTGTTGGGTTTCGGGAGCCAAACAGCACAGCGGAATTTAATCGAAACCCTCCAGGATCCAAGTGAAACGGGGTAAACTGCGTGTTCAAAAATTTTCATACCTAATTTTTGGTTGAGATCTCTCACTCAACTGTAGAGTCAAATCATAAAACTTGAACAGTTGACATCTTCAAGATCTCTATGGTATCCACACGAGCTTCTCGGGATCACCACGCTTCCACCACGTCCCAGCAGAAGCGTTTCTCTTGCGCTCGCAGTGCTAGCTTGCGTCCTCCAAGGAATTGCAAGAAAAGAGTGCGGCTGTCCTTTTGGGTGGCTAGGGCAAGGAGACCTACGAATTTCTCACTAAAAGTTGTATTTATAGTGAGACTCAACTTCTAGGCCTAATGGGTTTCAAAGCCCTAATCCAATTAGGATTTAATTTCGGGCTTAATAGTGGCTCAACTATTGGGCCCATTATTAATACGAAATTATTGTGAACCCAAAACCCAAATTATTAGCCCATGCACTCTAATGATCCAAATAGCTCTATATGTGGGACCCAATAGGCTCTTACCACGTTGGCAATGATCATAAATCACATTTATGATCATAAGCAATGAGCGGTGTCTAGCAACACATCATTGCAACCCAAGTGACAAGATTATCGATGATTCGACTAAACCCTTATGATCATCCCCGATATATGCCATTGTCCCTTTGTCCAAGATATCAAGACTAAGCACGAGACATGGAATGTGTCACTCTCGTATAGCCCAATCTTTCGTTTCCTGATTTCCGAGTAGACCAACTTAAACTGATGACATTAATATCGTATATCAACTCATTCAAGCATGGCCATGCATTTTTCTAAGTCTTACTCTATCAAGGGGCCCGAAGATATCGCTCCCGTTACATAGGAGAGACAAATCCCATCTTGATCATGCAAATCCCTCCGCATGATATGTGGCATACTCAATGACCTCCTTCAAGTTCACTCAGTTACGAGCAACAAAGGAAAGTATTAAAGTATGTGACTCACATGTAGGGAACCTTGATGATCTTAGGTCGAAGGACGACATAGACAATGATCACTATGAGAATCACTTATGACACTCATCTAATGATACATGTAGTGTTCTCTTGGTGGGTCGGTCCAGTACAGAAGTTCTCCAACTTGTACCCATATGTAGACTACATATCTCATATTAGTCTCCACATATGCTAGTCATTATGTATTATTACAACCCGCTCCACAATAATACTAGACCAGGGACGTTTAAGAATATCATTATTCTAGGGTTACAATTATGTTTATTACGATATGCAAAAACAAAACAACGAACATAATTGTTGGATTAATGCCTTAATAAAATATCATGACTTAATGTGCAAAAATACAATCATCTCATGATTGGCTTTCGGGCACAACACTAACAGAAATACTCATCGATCGAGATGAAGTAAGAAAATTTTTTGTCAAAGCAAGACAGAGCCCAGTGAAAGTTTAGATTTAGACTTCGGTAGAAAAGAGCATATCAGGCAAAGATGAGATAGAGACTGAAGAAAGTGATCTTGAAAAAATAAAAACAGAGGATGTCAAACTTGTCCCTGGCCGAAGTACCCGAGTGAGGATAAAACTGGCCAAAGGTGACAAAGAACAGCTTGTATCCCTTCTATTAATGAACAAAGATCTATCTGCTTACTCCTTGAAGGATATGCCCGGAGTAGACCTGGGTCTAATTCAACATAGTGTTAAAGTACGCCTAGAGGTGAAGCCTATTCGGCAAAAAAAATGTAGCCTCTTAGTGCACAAGAATAACTTAGTTAAAAATGAAGTCCAACGACTAATAGAGGCAAACATAATAGGGGAGGTCAAGTGCCCTGAGTGGCTTAGCAACATTGTTATTGCCATAAAGGAAGGGAGCGATAAACTAAGAATGTGCATTGACTTCTAAAAATAATTGATGCTTGTACAAAGGACTCGTATCCTCTAGCATCAATAGACCAATTGGTGGATTCCACTACAGAATATGGTCTACTTAGCTTCCTAAATGCTTTTATTTGATACCACCAAATTTGGATAGATCCCGAAGATGAGGAAAAACTGCCTTTATTACCGAAGTCAGAATCTATCGTTACGTTAGAATGCCCTTCAACCTTAAAAATACGGGAGCCACATATCAAAGGCTAATGAACAGAGTGTTCAGCTCATAAATCAGAAGAAATATGGATGTATATATCAATGATATGATAGTTAAAAATAAAATACCTAGTAGCAATATCATAGACTTGGGAGAAACATTCCACCAACTTTGACAACATGGAATCCATTTTAACCCTGAAAAGTGGGTGTTTGGGGTGACTGCTGGCAAATTCTATGGCTTTATGGTATCCAAAAAAGGTATTAACGCCAATCCAGAAAAGGTTAATGCTTTGCTAGGATTTTGAACTCCCACAATGACTAAGGATGTCTAAAGGCTTACGGGATGAATTATGGCCCTTAACATATTCATCTTTAGATATGGAGATTGGTGCCGACAATTCCTTAAAGTGCTCACCAAAGCAGCAAAAAATGAAGGCAACTTCAGACCCGAGTAACTTTCTTAGAATGAAGACTGCCAAAAGGCTTGGGATGAGCTTAAGAGTTACTTAACCCATTTGCCGACACTTCGGCAACCTCTAGATGGAGAACCTCTCATCCTTTACCTCATGGTTATTGAGAAAGCAGTAGGTTCAGTACCGGTGAGGGAAGAGGGAGGAAAGCAATGGCCGGTGTACTATGTAAGCAAGTCCCTGCATGGTGCGGAAGTTAGGTACCCTTTACTGCAAAAGGCCATCTATGCCCTAGTACTGGCAAGTAGGGGACTTCGGCCTAATTTCCAAGGACATCTCATCACAGTGTTAAGTAACTTACCTCTCCGAGATGTCATGACAAAAGTAGACCACTCAGGATGATTGTCAAAGTGGTGCATTGAGCTTGATGAGTTTGATATCACTTATGAACCAAAGATTGCCATAAAAGCTCAAGCGTTGGCAGATTTCATTGCTGAGGTGCCTAAAATTGAAGGTATTCCAGAGGACCTCAGATATGACTAGCCCGAGTGGATGTTATTCATCGATGGTGCCCCAAGATCGGAACACCAGGGAGCTAGAGTAATTCTATGTAAGCTGAAAGGTATAGAACCCACGAAGGCCATCAAATTCAGTTTCAATATCACCAATAATGTTGCTGAATATGAAGGCCTCATAGCAAGCTTGCGACTAGCAAAAAGAGTCGGTTTGAGAAATCTGAAGGCCCACAGTGGTTCCTAGCTGGTGGTCTGGCAAATGACAGGGGACTACAGGGCAAAAGACCCAAACTTGGCAAAGTACGAAAATTTTGTGAAAAGTCTAATACAAGAGTTTGATAGGGTGCAAATAGAAAAGTTACCCCGATGATATAATGTGGAAGCAGATACCTTAGCCAAATCAAGGTAGTCCACCAAAGCACTCGATCACCCGAGCATAGCAATGTCCATCGCAACCTCGGGCAAAGGATGGAAGGATCCTATCAAAGAATATCTCATGACTTCAGAATTACCAGAGGCGCTCGTGAAGCTGTGAGGGTATGAAAGAGATTGGGTAGATACTTCTTGATCGGAGAATAATTGTACAGACAAGGCTACGCCAATCCACTACAAAGATGTATCAATGAATGGGACATCAAAAAAGTTGTCACAGAAGTTCATGAAAGGGCCTGTAGATCTCACATCGGGACCGATTCCCTTATTGGAATACTACTTTGGCAAGGATGTTTCTAGCCTACTTTAAGGAAGGACGTAAGGCAGTTCATAAAAAAATGCAATAGGTTCCAGCAGCATGCACTAATTCAAAGAGTACCCTCAAAGGCAATAACTTCGGCAAACTATCCTTGCCACTTCACCATTTGGGGTGTTGACCTCATTAGGCCTCTCCCGACGGCTCCAGGATGAGTGAAGTTTTGCATTGTTGAAGTAGATTATTTCACCAAGTGGATTGAGGAAAGCCTTTGGCAACGATTTTGGTCAAGGAAATCCAGAAGTTCATATGGGAAAACATCATATGTAGGTTTGGCTTGCCGAGAGTGATAGTGGCAGATAATGGTTCCCAGTTCACTGATAAAGGATTTCAGGAATTCACAACCAACCTCAGGGTAAAACTACACTTTGCCCGGATTGCCCATCCTCAGAGCAATAGACAAGTTGAGGTGTACAACAAGACAATAAAAGATGGTCTTAAGAAGAGGTTGAAAGAAGCAAAGGGAAAATGGCCAGGAGAACTTCCAAGTGTGCTATGGAGTTACCGAACAACTCCTAAAAGAGCTACTTGTGAAACACCATTCTTACTCGTATTTGGCACAGAGGCCATTATCCCTGTTGAAGTTGTACAACCGTCTATTAGAGTACAGGTGTTCGGAGAAGAAGGGAACAACCTCGGCTTAAGAACCAAGTTAGACATAATTGACGAGCATAGGGAAATGACAGAATTGAGGAGAAAAGCCTTTTAGCAAAGGGTAGCTATTGCCATGAACTTGCACGTGAAACTTGAAGGCATCATAAAAGGAGACCTTGTTCTCCGAAGGGCTGAACTAAAACCCCGAAGACCATCTCATGGCATTTTTCGAGCAAATTAAGAAGGACCATATTTGGTCCTCGAAGAAGTTTGGCCAGGAGTCTATAAACATGGAAATACAGAAAGAGAAGAGTTTGAAAAACACATGGCATTCAAACTCTTTGAAAAAATTCTACACTTAGAATTTGGTGATCTCTCCAAAGTGATCGACTAAATGTGGTGATTTCATTTTTACCAAAGAAGGTTGGCTGAATGTGCCTGACTTTGAAAGTGCTTGAGTAATATTTTACAAAGTTTTACCGAAAGAGGTGACTAAATCTGGCCAAACCTGAAGTATTTTTGTCGAGGGTACTACGTAACCAAATGCGTTCAAGGTCGCTGAACTGAAGTTTTCAAGTCAGTCAAAGGTGATGAATCAAAACCGAAGAAGTTTTGAAGTCAAGAAATACTCACCGAAGATGGTGCTAATTGTGGACTTAGCCAAAATTTTTGAGAAATGAAGGCAATTACATTAAAAGGTTTAGGAAAAAAAAAGAACAAGCACTATTGGTTATTCGCCCCATCTTTAGGTTCTTCGGCATCTGTATCCTTAGCATCCTCCTGATCATCATTGTCAGCGTCTTCAGTCGAAGGAGGGAGCTCTGGGAGATTCAAGAATTCCATTTTGACCACGGTGAGGAGGGTCCTTCGGGAATATCATGAGTTTTGAGAAAGGAGACATCGAGGTCAGGATACCGAAGGAGCATCTGATGATGAGTAAGGCATAAGCCATCTTGAAATGAGGACTTCACCGCCTCTTCTACCTTGGCCTTCTTGATCTTCAGATGAACCATTTCCTTTTTCACCACCTCTATCTCCTTCTCGGCCTTTTTCTTCTTCTTCTTCTTTTGCTTTTTCAGCTAATCAATTTTGGCAAGGAGTTCAGCGTTGATCTCCAGTGCCTTGGTAAAATTGGCTACAGCATCCTCCCTTTGCTACCGAAAGGCCACCTTCTCCAAACTCAGCTCCACCATCTTCACCCCGAGGTCAATTATCTTGGAGGAGCACTTGCCAAGGAGCCTCCCCTAGCTTTCTAGCACCTCTTTGTGAAGATTATCCAAGTCCTCCTTGGCAATCTCGTTGAGCTCTCCGTACTTCATGTATGAGCTCACGAACATCTCCTTGGCCTTGGCCAAGTTCTCCTCTGACTGACTGCGGATGAAGGACTTCTTGGATGCCCAAGCCCAAGGATAGACCCTAGGTCAACAACTGCAAGGAAAAAAAGACAATATGAGGTGCAAAGAACTTACAAAACCCAATTTTTTTTTAAGTACTAAAGAACTAAGGTTTACCTGAGCTGTGTGCTCAAAAATCCGAGCACACTTCTCTGTCAAGGTCTAAAAGGTGGCATTTATCATGATACCCCTTACCATTTGTGGGACCATTTTCTGGCAATCTTCCAAAAACAAGTCCATGTTTTCAGTAAATGTCTAAAATGGTTCCCTAGTCACTTTGTCCTTTAGGATCTTTGAGTCCCAAATAACCCTCTTCTGAAGGCGGTCCATCATCCACTCAGTTTGAGCTTAATCCTCTTGAAAATCACGTCGAAGTTTCTTTATCACATCAGCTCTTAGTCATTCATCTAAAAGGTCTAAAATGCAGAAAAACCAAAATTCATAGATGAATGACTAAGAGACAAACCTGGTAGGAATTCAACATCATCCTTTTTAGAGTCACTGATCTCGAACACCTCGGTAGGGACCTCCTTTCCCTTCTTTCTTTTCCTTTCTTCAGCCTCATTGACAGAAACTACCCCAACCGAAGTCCCGAGGGTATCCGCGGTAGCATCGGGGCTAAGGGGGATTGATAAAATTGCGGGCTCTCTCAGAGGATCAACACCTTTGGCTGAATGGTCCAAACGTACAGTCTAGTCTTCGGGGGGAGGAGGGAAAGATTCCTCCTTCATCTTTTGCATCTTCGGCGTTACCGAAAACTACCTAGATGACCCATGTTTTTTTTTAGCCTTCTTCTTTTGCTCCATTTTCTCGGTCTGGCTGAGGAAGAGACCCTTGTTGAAATCCACTGATTTATTGCCCATCTATTCAAAGAGAAAAACATCAGTGTAAATACAGAAAAATTTGAAAAAGAAAAGTGGGAAAAAAGCTTACTCCCTACAATTGTTGAATAAGTAAGATCGCGCTGAAGAAGCATTACTAGCCAAGACTTCTTCCCATCCACCACTGGTTTTCTTGTCAGTAATATGCTCCTTGATGACCCCAAGCTCTCGAAGTACCTTTTCGATTATAAGGTTCCATCTGATCAGGAAGGGGTACAGTGGATACAAAGAAGCTTGGTCTGACCAATTATCCACTGCCTGAATACATGTGTAAAATTCCTTGAACTGAGATTCAAGTTTGAGAGCAAGCAGCTTCGACGGATCCATCACGTCGATGTCAAGTGTTCTTGAAGCCCACTTTGAAGGCATGTTCTTCCACTTTTTATCTTCTTTCATGAAAAAGTACTTTTTTTGCCACCTTCGCCAACTATCTTTAGTGCTGAAAGTGAAAATGAATTTCTTGCTCCAGGAACCCCAAGGGAGTAAGAAGTAGAACCCGCCCTTCGGGACGAGGTGAAGTTTGTAATATTATATGAAAAAGATGAAGATGGCCTCTATTTTATAGACCCCACACATGTAGAGAAAGGCATTAATGTAGGAGTAGGAGTTCGGGGGAAGTTGGTTAACGGCTATGCCATAAAATTAGCAAAAGTTAGAAACCATCTTCGGTGGAGGATACCAAAGACCTACCTTCAGCTGTGCTTTGAAGATGGTAACCTCATCACCACAAGGAAGGTAGCTTGGCACAGTAGGGCCTGGGAGTTTAGTAGTGACGTAGGAAGGAAGAAAAAATTTGGCTAATCACTTCTTCATTTTTTTTGAAGTGGCGCAGCTTAGATGAGAGTTGAGAGGAATCCAACTCTCAGGAACCAAATAAACCTTGGCTTGAGAAGAAGACATTTTTGGGGATCTAAGACCCTAACCTCGAAAATGCTATTAAAGAAGAAGAACTAACTTCGGGGAGACTAAACTATAAAACAATCATTAGAAGCTGCTGGAAATTGCTCGTCCACTAACACTGTCAGAGGAAAAAGTTAGAGAGTGAGAGAGGGTTAGAAAGCAAGAGGAATGAGAGTGGAAGAGTGAAAAGTGAAAAAACTCTAAAGGGAGATGGCTTTATATAGCCCGAAGAAGGCAGGCAAAACAGTGCCATTATGACCCTCTGTAGGCGAAAGACGTAACCGATGTAACAGGTGCGAAGGATGATGAATCGCCTGATGACATGTGTCACATGACATGAGAAACAGAGGCATGCATTCTTACCTAGTAGGTGTTGTCATACAAACTGAGATGACGTGACTGCTCAGTCAGATGATGTAATGATTCATTTGTAGAAGGCAAAAATAAAAACCCATGGCAAAAGTAACGCCTAACATGCCGAATGTATAACCTCGACAGAATTTGGTTAGAGGAATAATATACTCCTTACGTATCAAAGGTATGACTTTGCCAAAAATAAGAAATTGGCTTGAAGTAATGTACTCACTGATGGCTCAAACCCAGAAAATAAAATGTAAAGGGTCCAAGAGAAATGCCGAAAGTATAACCTCAAAAAAAGAAAAGGTCTTCGACCGAAGAGCTAGCTGCGTCCAAGGGATGACCTCAGTTAAGAAGAGTTCTTCTACCAGGGACAACATTAGCTCCCCAAGGGCAGGATTTTAGTAACATGCTCCCAGATGATTAGTACTGAAGACACAACTTTGGTGCTCTGGAGGAGGGGCTTGTGATTTCTGAAGGGCTATCACCAACAAAAATCTTCTCCCTCGGTTGAACCTAACACCAACCTCGGGAGAAATTTCTTCATCACCCTCGATAATACATATAGCTGACTCTGGGAAAAAGGTTCATCTGTACCCTCATATATGCACATTACCAACCTCAGGAGTATAGGTTCACCATCCTCAATAGAGGAAAATGTCTCCCGAAGATGATCCACTTGTCTGAAGGGCCTCCTCCAGTAGACATCGAAGGAAATCCCTGCCTGAAGCGGTCTCACACCCCTGAAGGGGTCTTCAGAGAAATGACAAATACAGTTGAGGAATCGCTGACATAGGAGCCTCGCACACGCCCCTACCCTTTGGCCAAAATTACCTACGACCAGCTGGAGATACCTGTCTCCAATGGTACGGACTAATCTAGCCGAACAAATGTCCTAATCTACACAGGCTATGCAAAATGGCCATCTCCCCCAACCCCCTATAAATACTCAGGAGGCTTCCAAGTAAGGACATGGGACTCTTTCCTTTATACTTCTACTCTCAAACAACTTCTCTCATGGATACTGATTTGGGCGTCGGAGGTCCCTCCCCTAGAAACATACTCCGGGGAGCTCCTAACTCACTTTCTTCAAGATCTTGCAGATACCTTCTCATCGGAAGTCTCTCCCAGACCCAGCATGTCATACAACGAAGATGCTGCCAGGCATTAAGTACTAAGGGGCATTAAGTGACAATAAAGTGAAGATGTACCCAAGGTACATTTAATGTTTAAGATGGGTGCAAGTGTTGCCAAGTTGAATTGTACCAAGAATGCTAAGGTCAAGGTAACTAAGAAACACCTAAGCAGGGCTAGAAAGCCTATATGAGGTGTAAAATTGTGATAAGTTCCACCCTTAAAGGGTCAAGCAGGAGACTAAGTACTCCTAAAGGTACCCTAACTAGCAGAATGGTCAAAACAAAGCATGTTAGCCCCAAGTTATGTAGGCTTAATTGAAAATTAGGACTATGGGGCTGTGCCTTGTCAACCAAGGCAAGGTGTCCACCCTATAAGTAATGTCCCCAAGGATTGGTCTCCTAAGGAGTACCTTAAAAAGTTTCTTGATCAACAAGTCAAGAAGATAAGAACATGAAATGAGCCAGTGACCAATGAGCTATGGGCAACCATAGTAAGGAAAAGACCATCAGTAAGAAAACTGAGTAGGATGTTAGAGGATTTTCATCCAAGTGTTGTGCTCGATTAAGAATCAAAATTTGAAGGACCAAATTTTCAAAATAGGGGAGAATGCAAAGTCTTTCCTAGTACTTGCTATAGTTTGAATTGCCAAGGCAAGTAAATACCAATTCACTTTCCTCAAATAAGTTTTTTTATGCAAGAAAAGCAAGCTAAGTGAGCTTAAGTTGAGTTCCAATGTGTAATTGGCACCTAAAGGGCAAAAAAGGAAAAAATGGTAATTTTGGCCCAAGTTAGTGGCATGACCATAATTTTAGTGAAATTAGGTTCATACAAGTGTTTTGACCTAATTAAGTTAAGATGATAAGTGTTTCTAGCCATTTGAACCAAAAGTGAAAGCTAAGGGTGAAAAACGCACTAAGTGAGAAATTGAGCTATTATGTCTTATAGTGGCTTAAGTGACTTAAAGGTAAGGTGTGTGGGTAAGAAAAACCATTCCATAGGACCAAGGAGTGTTGGTGAAGGAATAGTTTAAGTGGCCGCCTAAGGGAATCAAAGCTAAGTTTGAGGGCCAAAGTGCTAAGTAGAGGAGAATTGGGCTAAGTGGAGTAGTTGAGATATTTTTAGGGCGGAGGATGATACTATTCATCATTTCCTCCATCCACCATTTTGGTGGCCCTCTCTTTTGCATCTCTCCACCTTTAAACCTTCTATTTTACCCAAAATTCCATAAAAATTGAAAGTCCCAAAGCCATCCCAACAAGCCCCTAGCTCATCTTTGGTGTATTTGGTGCATTTAGAGTTGTTCTTGCATGTTTTATGTTTAAACCATGAGGTAAGCATCTATGATCCTTACGGGTTAATTCTAATCTTGTTAAATGGTTATAAATGGTCTTAATTTTATGCTCTTAGTATCCAATTTGGTTGAATTCAAGCTTTAAACTCAAAGGAACTCTATTGAGCTTATATACGGTTTTTGTTTGCTTCTTGTTTTTAGGATGATTGGAGGTTAGGGATTTAAGTTAATTTAGCTCAAAGAATAGGTAGGAATGCAGTTTTACATGTTGGAATGAAGTAGAAACAAGACCCATGTGAATTGGCTTCAAGGATTGAAAGATTGGGCAAGTTTCATGCATGAGAGCATGCAGTCGCACAATGATGGAAGGGCATTAGCAATAGCGTCACGTGTCTATCACCGTGGCAATGCATAATGGTGATGCATCACCAACAAGTCACCAAAATTTCAGTGAATTTTTGCCTTTGGCGAGATGCATCGCCAATGGCTCACCAAGGCCCAAGCCCTTCAAGCTCAAGACACCTCAAGAATGTTTCAATCTCTTAGTTAACATCCTTAGGCGATTCTAGGATTTTCAATTACTTTGATTGCATCTAAAACTCATTCATAAGTTAGGAATTATGCATTATTTAGGTGGTAGCTAAATAGTGTGGTGACGGTAGGGTAAGGAATGGTGGTTAAGGAGGTTAAAGTGCTCAGGCTGTTAAGGGAGCACTAAGGGACTAACCCAGGTTTCAGATTCTTTGTTGGCCCAAGTGGAAAGTTTTAGACCTTTGGGCAATGAAGAGGAAACCTAAGAGGATCCCAACTAAACTTTATGGTTTAGTAAGCAAGCCACTAAGGTGCCCTAAGCTAAGCTCCAAGAGCTTGGTAAGTTGGACCACATAAGGTAGCTACACTGCATAATAAGTTAAGGGTTAAAAATGGGTAAGAGGGGAGTAAGTATCAGATGTAGGCGAGGGGTTGAGTAAACAATGACTTACTCTAAGGTGCCCTGTAAGAGGACTATACGGGCTTAGTTAAGTGCTAGCATAGGTTACGTGGCCAATATCCAAGTACCCTAGCTGTAAAAGCTCACGGTAAGTCTAGCACCTATGGGTGTAAGCAAGTCCTAAGTGCATTTGTATGTGCATATTTCACTCATCAATCAATCCATCCATTGTTGCATTATTTTTTGTTCTTATTCTTATTTCTAGTTGTGTTGTGGGTTGCTTGTTTGTTCTATATGTTGTATATATATTTGTTGTGCTTTGCATGGTTGCATTTGTTTCCCCCTGTAGGTGCCGAATCCCTTTCTGAGCACTTTTGAGTTGTTATGGCCCTAGTAGTGGAAAGCATGCCTGAGGAAGGTAAAGTACTCTAAATTAAGTTTGGAACCTTAATTCAAGTTTACATAGCAAGAATAGGAAAGTTTAGCAAAGTTCACTAAGTTCCAAAAAGGTTAAGGTGCTAAATGAGGTTCAGGGGGCAAAATGGTAATTTTGCATCCTAAATAGCCGAGCTAGGTCTCAAGTGGTTAGAATGATGTTTTATAACTTAACTTTTAACTTTAACCCAAACTTGATGAAATAAACAAGGATTAATCAAGAATAGCTAAGGTTACCAAAAGATGGGGACCTAAGTGTATCATGTCTAATACTTTGATGGCTTAGATTAAAAATAGTGTTATAAGAGGGTAAAGTGAAGGGTGGCTGCCAAAAAGCCGAGTTCATCCTCTCCAGCCTCATTTTTCTACCCAATTAAGCTTGAAATCAAAGTTTTTTTGGTGAAAAGAGAAGCCATCACAAGTATAAAGACCATTGGGAGCTCATTTCAAGCATAAAACTATGGTTTTGGAGCCTGGAAGCATGTTTTCTCCCATCCCCTATTTTTAGTGCGAGGTAACCAATGTATTCTGGATTCATTTCAGGTTTATTGGTTAGTTAGGAGCTTGGGATTTGGTTAGAAAGCAAGAATTTGATATTTGGTGCCAATGTCTTGTTTGGAATTTAGGTGGTGCTTTGGTGAGCTTAGTGGATTGGAAGAGTGCTTTATTCTTGCTTGTTACTTGGAGTTAAGGTAAAGGAGTTGTGTTTTTTAGTTCAATTAATGCTATTGGAATGAGTTTGCTTGAAGAATTTGAGTAATTATAGCAATAGCATTAGTTAGTGGGCAAAGTTGAATTATGGTGGACTATGAGGTTTGTGATGATTGGAATGATGTTATAACGCATCATAGATTGGCTTGTGATAGTTGGTTTTTATCTATACAACATGCTTTACATGTATGTAAAGTTTGGAGGCTATCCAAGCATGTTTGATATGTTTGGTAAGTGTCCAAAGTTCATAACAGCAAAATTTGTGAAAATTCTGCAGATTGGCAACACATCGCCAGATTTGTACCATTGCGCACGATGTGTCGCCAATGCTTGAAAGTTAGCAGAACGTTACCAATAGTGGCGACGCGTTGCCACAGGCATGTTGACTGAATTTTGCAAGTTTTGCTAAGGAGGTCAAGGGGAGACCTAAGGGGGTTCTTAGGGTACCTTAGGGTCTAAGCATTCCGACGGTACTCTGAGACTTCCAAAAGTCCTTCAAGACCTAGGAGTTTTCTTGAGTTTTATAAAGTTTTATGGTGCCTTGTACCATAAGCAAGAAAACTAGTTTACAAAGGATCACAACTGAGTACCACTAGCTTGGGTAAGAGGTTTAAAACCCTTGGCAACCTAGTCGTGCTATTAGCCATGAGGTTACAAGGCAAAACCATAGTGCACCTAGTCTACAAGGTCATTATGGCCTAGTCTACAATAGTCCCACCATAATGCCCTTGTACAACATAAATGGGAGAGATTGAACTGGTGATTTATCACTAGTTAGGCTGGCAGGCTAAGCTTGCTAGAGGACAAGGCAATGCCTTGTAATTCAAGGACTAGGATGAGGAAAGGTCTCAAGGGCCTAGGTATATGAATATATTAAACCCTTAAGCTGTATGAGCTCACATCAGGTTACATATGTTATCATATGTGGAGTCTTTAGTAATTTTATTGCAGGTACAGTGAAGACCCTTACTGAGAATTTTTGAATTCTTACTCCCTAGTTATGTTCTACAGATTCTAAAGTTGTTGAGCCGGGTAACCACTGAGGGTTATCACAGTAGTATCTTTTGTACAGGTATTGTACTTGAGAATCTCTATGATTCTAGCCTACATAGGTAACTTGTTGGTCAAATAATAGTACTAACTATAGTCTTCGTTTGGCTACAGGGCTTAGCACCACGTGGGCAAAGACTTTTGTGACTCGCCACTGGGACTTGTATCCAAAGTAGGAGTTAGTTCAAGAAGATCTTAGTTGAAGCTTGTATATAGTACTCTTAGCTGCCTCAATTGTCTATGTTTTGAGGAGTTTTAGACTCTAGGGTTGCTCTTAGGTGAGGGCATTGGTCTACTTTATGTATAAATGCTCCCACACAGTTGTTATGTGTAGTAAACTCACATAAATGTTGATCTTGTATGCTTTGGCTATTTAAACTTATTTTCTATAGAAATCTCTTGGCTAAGTCAATGTTTTATAGTTTTGTTAATCTAAGTCAAAGCATGAAGAACATGCATCTTGTATATTCTAGGTTAATCAACTAGTATCACGGGATTTTAATCCGTTCACATATACAACTAGCCAATTGCAACCACCATGAGACCCGCTCTCACAGGTCTCCTGGGCAGGGGCCAAGTACGACCGTGTCAAGAGTACTCACCCCTTAAGTGTTGTGCAGGTATTAAGTAGGCAAGTAATGCTTAATAGTTGATAAGGGGTGATTGTTACGGCTAAGTCTTATTGGTTTAAAGGTACGCCAAAAGTAGGAAACCTTATGTTTCTAACTACTTAGAGCATAAGCTAGTATTGACCAAAGTGTTTGCCTTTCAGTTTAAGGCTATATAAGTACAAGGAAAGTGTGGCTCATCACTTGAAGCTAGCTTCCTTGGGTGAAGAGCTAATGATAGATGTTAGTGGAAATAAGTTGCTTATTCCATATGTATGGTATTTTCATACAAAGAGATTGCATCTACTAGTGTCCATTGGTGTGTATAATAGTAAGGTTACATTTGGGTATACATAAGATTAAGATGTATGAACATAGTTGTTACTTGAAATTAAATCAACTAAAGTTTTATGCCTTGGCTTTGTTTCAAATTGTGTTTTCATTAATTACTGTGGCACTATTTTTGATGTTTTAATTTATTTGTTATTTCAGAGCTAGGATGACACATGCATATTTTCTATGTAAGGTAGGCTATGTGACTAATTGCATGTAAAGGTTTAGGATACTTCATGAGTAATAACTAGCTAGTTGCAACCTAAGTGGGACCATAGTTCTCAAATAGCCTACCAGTGTTAGGAAATCAGGGCATTGGGGCCCTATTCTAGCACAAGAGGTACCTTTAAGTTTACAGCATAGTGGTACATAGTTTTTGTTATTTAAACTACTATGCTTGTAGTTGTGACTAGCCTGCCTGAAAAGCTAGGTTTGCGAAGGAAGTGTGGGCACGTGAACCCGTAAAAGCCTAAAAAGGGTAAGTTTTGATTAGACTCTTAGAGTGGTTAAGGTTTTGCATAGAAGTTTAGGGGTAGCAAATTTTGCAGTGTTCTATGGTTATGGTTTATTGATTGGTGTGACAATGCTTAGGAAGATGATCAGTTAAGGAGCATAAGAGCTAACTTAACTATGCTAGTCATAAGTGACCCTTAGAAGTATCCTAGGGGTATGGGTGACTTGCACGGAGGAGTTGGTAAGTCATGCCATGAGTTGGCCTTGAGTTGATTGAACTTGTATGTATGTTGTAAAGAGCACTTTATGCACTATAGGCACAATTTAGGGAAGGAAAACTATAAGACAGTGATGGTTGGTCTAATTCTGAGAAGTATTGCACACAAGTTTCTAAAGGTTACCAAGTAAGGCAAGATTGATTTATTTAAGCACCCATGGCTGAGGCAAGGGGGCTTATAAATCCAAGAGTTAACTTTAGTAACTTGAAGTTATGAGTGAAGAAAAAGTAAGTGGTACCTTAAGGACTCACAATAAGTGTGAGAAGTTTGTTAAATTAAGGTTGAGAACCATAACGCACAAGTCTCAGAACTATAAAGTTGTCTTTAAAGGTGCAGTTACTTAAGGAGAGGACTCCGTTGATTTTGGTAAGTTGGTCAAGGTTTAAGAGTTAAGTTGAGCCTTGAAGACCAAAAGGATAATATATGGATTCCTATAAAGTTATAACCCAGACACAGAAGTATAAGGAGGAACCATGAGATCACTGGTACCTGTGAGGCTTTAAGGATAACCAAAGTAAGCTAAAAATGGGTCATCCTAAATAGTATTAAAAACTGAGACTGAATAGCTAATAAGAACACCCATGGAGACAAAATGAGCTCCAAGTAGTAGACTTGTGTAGAGTATCTTTTTTATGGTCTTTGTAGACCTAAGGCTACTCATGAAGAGTAAAAGTAAATTGAATAGTGTTCTTGAATGTTGGGAGTTCAACCATTTTAGATAGTGTTGCTCATTGTGAGTTTGCTTATTGTGAGTTTGAAGGAGCTAAACCAACAGGCTAAGAGAGCAGACCTAAGTTAACCTAAAGGTTCATAAGAAAGAGGATCCTAAAGCCTAAAGTGTACTCCACTATTGAAGGGTTCCAGATAAATCAGGAAAAGGTGGCAAAGGTTAGATAGGTGTAAATGCAGAGTTAAAGCCTTATTTATAGAAAAGCTTGAGATAAAGCAAAGTGTGAGTAAAGGTAATATCCTCACTAGTGGGATTCAAGGCAACTAAAAGTTAAGGTTATTGGAAAACTAAGTAAGCTTGCAAAGTTTGAGAAATAAATAGAATTCTTTATTATCCTAGGGGTAAGAAGTTGCCAAAGTAGTTTACGAGTCTAAATGTGGTCAATTGATGACTAAGAAAGACTTTTGAACAAGTACGTGGCCAAGAAAGGAACCAAAACCCTGAGGTAAGATTATTGAGGCTAAGGTAGTTAGAACTACCTAATGAGTCCATAAGGTTGAGATGCTAAATGATAGCCTTGAATCACTAAGAGCCCATGAAGATGAGTCATAATAAAGGCTCCAGGAAGTCTTAGTGCGTGAAGAGACTTTAAGTGCCTAAATGAAATGTTGGCCAAAAATGTGTGAAGTAAGACTTCCTTGGGCATAAGGAGGTTGTAAGCCTCAGTTGAGACTAAGGGTGCACACATTGTGGGCTATGGGTGTGTAAATCACACTAAGTAACGATAGTGTTTAGTACATAAGGATGGGCCAATGAGGCAACAATCTAGGAAATTGCCTAAGTATTGGGAAGCATGGTATAGGTACCAAAGCAGCCTCAAATAATAGGATTTATAAGTCTCATTCAAACACAATTGTATGTCGGGAGCACTCATAGGCAACATCGGGTTATGTTAACCCGATGGGTTTAAGGCTTTACGAAAGACTCTTACAGATTCCATAGGGCGGCAGGATAAGTATGAAAACCCTAAATTTCAAGTGCTAAGTTGAAATAGTGTGAACCAAAAGTCTTAAGGAAGGCCGATGGTATGGCATGAGTCATGGAACACAAAGTGTACCTAAGTGTATGAGCTAAATGAGGGCCATGAAAGGTTGAAGGACAAGAGTCCTAAAGGCTTCGTAAGAAAAGTTAAGAAGAGCCATGGGACCTAAGAGAACTCAATGCCAAGCATATACCCTAGGTGGCCAAGTAATCAAGCTAAGGCCTAAAGGTCACAGTAGTGACATGTTGGGCAATGTGGGGTATTTAAAGTACCTAAGCAAGTTGATCAAGGGTGCTGAGGATTGGCCTTAAGTATTTGAATGGGCCTAAAAAAAGGCTATAATGGCCTAGAATACCCCACCTCGAAAAGAGACCAAGCTGATTAAGGAATAACTCCTAGGTAATAAAGAGTGAAAGAACATGCTAACAGTGCCTTAAGAATTAAGGAAATGGCTAAGTGACTAAGAGTAGTCAAGGACCTAAGCATGTTAAGTGATTACCTAGATGAGTCAAGGGTTAGAGAATTGGTTAGTCTGTGGTACCCCAAAGGACACCTAAAAGACTATAAATTTTATGTGAACTAAGATGCCTATACCATAGTAAAGGTGTCAAGCTTATGAATGCCTAAAGTGGCTAAGGAACCCTAAGGTAGTAAGTGTGAATAGCTATCTAAGAAAGCTAAGGGTAAGTCACCATAAAAATGGTACCATACTTAAGCCGCTAAAGTTCAATGATGCCTAGGTAAGTTGTCATGAGAAGTACATGCCCAAGGCATCAAAAGGTGACAAGATTAAAGATTCACCTAAGAATTGGCTTGAGTGCGTAAGTTAGGTGTAAGAGTTGTTAAGTAAAAAAAATGGGTGTCCTAGGTACTAAGGGGTACTAAGTGAAAAAAATGGTGATGTACCCCAGGTACCTTAAATGCCTAAGATAGGTGTAAGCATTTCCAAATTGAATTGTGTTCAGAATGTTAAGCTAGTGGTAAGTAAGAAGCACCTAAGTAGGGCTAGAAAGCCTAAGTGAGGTGTAAAATTGTGATAAGTTCTACCAAGGGTAAAGACTCAAGTATGAGACTAAGGACTCTCGAAGGTGCCCCAATGTTGAGCATGGCCAAAAGGGAGCAAGTTAACTCCAAGCTGCATAGGCCTAATTGAAAATTAGGAGTATGGGGATGTGCCTTGTGAACCAAGGCAAGGTGTCCACCCCATAAGTAATGTTTCCAAGGAGAGGTCTTCTAAGGAGTGCCATAAGAAGTTTCTTGACCGACAAGTTAAGAAGCTAAGAACATAAAATGAAACCACAGTAAGGAAAAGACCATGAGTTAGAAAACTAAGCATGATGTAAGAATATTATCATCCAAGTGTTGTGCTTGGCTAAGAATAAAAATTTAGAGGCTAAATTTTTTAAGGAAGGCAGAATGTAAAGGCTCTCCTAGTATTTCCCCTAGTTCAAATGCCAAGGTAAGCAAATCCCAAGTTATTTTCCTCAACTAAGTTTTATTATGCAAGAAAAGCATGCTAAGTAAGGTTGAGCAGAGTTCCAAAGTGTAATTGGCACCGAAAGGATGAAAAAAGGGCAAAATGGTAAATTGGTAATTTTGGTTCAAGTCAGTGGCATGACCATAATTTTAGTGAAATTAGGTTCATGCAAGTGTTTTTAGATAATTAAGTTAAAACTATAAGCGTTTCTAGCCATTTGAACCAAAAGTGAAAGTTAAGGGTAAAAAATGCACTAAGTAAGAAAGTGTGTGGGTAAGAAAAACCTTTCTATAGGAACAATGAGTGTTGGTGTAGAAAGAGTTTAAGTGGCCAAAGTGAATCAAAGCTAAATTTGAGGGCCAAAGTGACAAGAGGAGCAAAATGGGCTTAATGGAAGTAGTTGTTTATATAATTGGTACAGTTAGGAAGCATGCATCATCTCCTTCATTTGGAAAATTCGCGGCTCCCTCTCCTACATATCACTCCATTTCCAAACCTCTCAATTTATCCAAAATTTCATGAAAATTGAAGGTCCCAAAAGCCATCCAACCAGCCCTTGACTAATCTTTGGTGTATTTGGTGCATTTGAAGTTGTTCTTACAAGTTTTTTGTTCAAACCAAGAGGTAAGCATGAATGATCCTTATGGGTTAGTTCTAATCTTGTTAAATGGTTAGAAATGGTCTTAATTTGGTGCACTTGGTGTCCAATTTGGTTGAATTCAAGCTTGGAAGTCAAAGGAAGTCCATTGTGCTCATATGTACTTGCTGCTTGCTTCTTGCTTTGAAGATGATTTAAGGTAAGGGTTTAGGTTAATTCAGCTCATATATTGTATAGGAATGTAGTATTACATGTTGGAATGAATTAGAAACAATACCCATGTGAATTGGCTTTGGGATTGAAAAACTGAGTAGGTTTCGTGTAAGATAACATGCAGTTACGCAATGCTAGAAGGGCATTGATGACACGTCATCATGGTAATGCATAACGGTGACGTGTAGTCATGGTGATGCGTAATGGTGATACATCATCAGCAAGTTGACAAAACTCTAATAAGTTGTTGTCTTTGGTGACATGTCGCCAAGGCCTAAACCCATCAAGCTCGGGGCACCTTAAGAATGTCTTAATCTCTTAGTTGACATCCCTAGGCTCTTCCCAGATATTTTGTAGCTTTAGTTGGGTCTAGAACTCATTGCTAAGTCAAGAATTATGCATTATTTAGGGGTAGCTAAGTGATGCAGTTAAGTTAGGGTAAGGGATGGTTGCTAAGGGGATTAAAGTGCTTAAGTTGTCAAGGTAGCACTAAGGGGAATAAGGTGGGTTTCAAATTATTTTTTGGCCCAAGGTTGAGGTCTTAGACCTTCAAGCAATAAAAAAACACCTAAGAGGGTCCCAACCAATTCTTTTGATTTGGTAAGTAAGCTGCCAAAGAGCCCTAAGTTAAGCTCTAAGAGCTTGGTAAGTTGGACCCCATAAGGCAACTACCCTACATAATGAGTTAAGGGGAAGAGACGGGTAAAAGGGGAGTAAGTGATGATTTACTCTAAGTAGCTTGTCAAAGGTGGGCAAGGGTTGAGTAAGTAATGACTTACTCTAAGATGCCTGTGAGAGGACTTCATGGGGTTGGTTAAGTGTTAGCATATGATATGAGGGGCAGTATCAAAGTCTTCTAACCAAATGAGCTCATGGCAGTTTAGAGCACCTTTGGGTGTAAGGAAGTCCTAAGTGCATTTACATGTGTATATTTCACTCATCCATCCATCCATCCATTATTTGCATTGTTTGTTGTTATTATTCTTGTTTGCGGTTGTGTTGTTGTATATATGTATGTATGTATATGTGTGTGAATGTGTGTGTGTCTATGTGTGTGTCTATGTGTGTGTCTGCGTGTGTCTGTGTGTCTGTGTGTTCTTGTTGTGTTTTGCATTGCTTGCATTTGTTTCCCTCTACAGGTGCTGAATCCCTTACTGAGTACTTTAAAGTACTCACCCCTTAAGTGTTGTGCAGGAATTAAGCATGTGACAACTCTTATATTCAATGCCTCGTTTAAAGTCAATAAGTATGTTTAATTAAAGTGTTTTTATTTAAATGCCTCAAATTAGTTTCCTAGTAAGCAAGAAAAAGAAGCTAAGTAAGGTTGTATTGAGTTCCTAAGTGTAAAATGACAACAAAGGGCAAAAAAGGTAAAATGGTAATTTTGGCCCAAGTGAGTGACATGGCTATAATTTCATTGAAATTAAGGTCATGTAAGTATTTCTGGCCCAATAAGTTAAGGCCATAATTTTTTCTAACCATTGGAACCAAAAATGAAAGTTAGGGGACTAAAATGCACTAAGGAATTAGGGTTTTTTGTGCCACTTATGGCATAAAAATGAAAAGCTAAGGGCAAGGGGATAATTTTTATCCTTTGGGACCTAAGGGTAGCCAGCTAGCGGGAGATGGAAAGAATGAAAAATAAATCAAATTGACTTATGGAAGAAACTAAGTCAAAGTTTTAAGTGGGAGTAGGTGATGATCTTTTGGAACAAACAAAATAACTATTCACTATCTCCTTCCCTACCCATTTTCGTTCTTCCCCTTCCTCCATAGCTAATTTTCACCATTTCTTTAAAATCCCATAAATTCATTTAAAATTGAATGTCCCAAAGCATGTATATCAAGGCCCTAGCTTATTTTTGGTGATTTGGGTGCATTTATCTTCCTTTTTGCAAGTTTTGGCTTCAAACCCTAAGGTGAGTTTTTCCATGGGTTTAACTTGGTTCTAAGCTTGAAATATGGTTAGTGATAGTCTTAATTTAGACCTTGTGGTGCCCATTTTACTTGGATTTAGGCTTAGAACTCAAGGGAAACAAGTTGAGCTCAAGTGGACTTGTTTATTTTGATCTTGCTTTTGGTTTGAATTTGAGGTAAGGGGTTAAGTTAAATTGATGCATTTCTTACATAATTTAAGTATTAGAAGTGAGATTTGTGCTAAGTTGTAGTGGGATTGCAAAAAAATGAAATTAGAAGACAAAATGGCGCATAAAAAGCCTTTGGGGGAATGAGGCATCAAGTGTGATGCTATTGCACCTCATTTGGTGGTGCGACAGCATCATTTCCAGCAACTGGGGAAAAAGTGAGATGTGATAGCGTCAATAAAATGGGTGTGACAACATCATTTCCAATAACTGGTCAAAAAGTGAGATGTGATAGCATCAATAAAAGAGTGCGACTGTAAGGGGAAAACGGGTAAGCAAGGGAAAGATGGGTAAGTGGCAGGAATGGGTGATGACCTACTCTAGGACCATAAGTGGGACTTAAGAGAGGTAAAGGATTTAGGATACATGGGCCAGTGTCTCAAGTACCTCCACCATTTGAGCTCACAGCAAATTTAAGACAGCTTAAGGTGTAAGAAGTCCCAAGTGTTGTATGTTGCATATCATTCACTCATGCATTGCATTTCTTGTTATTTTCTTGTTTGTGGTTGATTGTTGGCTACTTGGTTGTTTGTGTGTCATTTGTACATGGTTGCTTAAGTTTATTTGTAGGTACCGAGGGACCCCTTACTGAGTACGATAATGTACACACCCCCTTAAGCTTATTTGTGCAAGTACTAACCCCAGGCCCAACAATTAAGGGGATTGTTGTGAGCTAAGTTTCTCTAATTTACAAGTACTCATTCTACTTGGAACCTTGTGTTCCTATGTTACTTATAAGCTAGGTTTTGCACTAACTAAGCATTTGTGCCTTTACAGTGTAGAGGTTAAGATTTGCACAAGGATAAGTGAGGGCTTTGCACTTGGAGCTTGAAAACTCAAAGGTGGGAGCTTAAGTAGATGATCTTAGTAGTATTTTACATTGTATATATGGTACCTTGTGTCTGAAGACATTGCCTTTGTTAGGATACATTGTAGTGTTAAACCATTGAGTTACTTATGGGTGCATGCTAAGTTGTATAGTATGCACAAACTATTACTTGAAGTTGAAGTAACTAGTATTTTGTTGTGTTGGCATGTTTTATGTTTGTTTAAAATAGAATGCTCGAGCAATGTTTTTTTAAATGGTTCACTTATTTGTTTGCATTGCCAAGACAAATGCATGCATATCTTCTTGCAGGGTAGGTTAAGCAACTAGTTGCATGTAAATTGTCTTAATTTACATACGAGTAATAGTTAGTCAATAGTAACCAAGTGGGATCACAATCGCAAATGACCTACAAGTCAAGTAATTTAGGGCACTAGGACCCCGTTCCGTGGCAAAGCGGGCTAGTTAGGCTTAATAGTTGGTAAGGGGCTACTGTTAAGGCTAAGTCTTAGTTTAAAGGTACTCTCTAAGTAGAAAAGTTCAAGTTTCTAAGGTACTTGTAGCATAAGCTAGTACTGAACAAAGTGTTTGCTTTACAATTTGAGGCTAAGTGAGTACAAGGAAAGTACAACTCATCACTTGGGGCTAGCTTGCTTGGGTGAAGAGCTAAGGATAGATCTTAGTAGATATATATTGCTTCTTCTATATGTATGGTATTTTCATACAAAGAGATCATCTCTACTAGTGTCTGTTGGTGTGTATAACACTAGGGTTACATTTGAGTGAATATAAGATTGAAATGTACGCACATAGTTATTACTTGAAGTTAAAGCATGTAAAGTTTTATGTCTTGGCTCATTTTGAATTGTGTTTTTGTTAATTGCCATGGCACTATTTTTGATGTTTCAATTTATTTGTTATTATATAGCCAAGAGGACACATGCATATTTTCTATGCAGGGTAGGCTAAGTAACTTGTTGCATATAATGATTTATGATACTTCACGAGTTACAACTAGTCAATTGTAACCTAAGTGGGATCATAATTTCTTAAGAGCCTACCAGCGGTAGTAAATTTAGGGCTTTGGAACCCTGTTCCGCGACATAATAAGTTGGCCTTTTAAGTTCTAATAAAAATATTTCAGCTTTAGAAAATAAATAAATTGGTAAACATTATGCTTTAGGGATGTTTAATTGTCATATAAATCAAACACATGTCTATTTTAATTTAAGAGTACAAAAGAATTGAAAATTTTTTTATCAAAACAATTGGAAAAAATTTTATGTTTAAGGAAATGCCCAAAATATATATATATAATTTAATCAAGGTCATATTAGTTACAAAAGTTTAACTTTTTATGGCGACGTAAGATTTTTTTGCCATTAAAAGTTATGCATAATATATAACTTAAGTAAATGTACTAAAGCTAAAAAAAGAGCCACCATTCAGATTTCTCTTTTTTATTTTCTAGAAAGTACACATGGGACTTCTATTTTTTCTCTCTTTGCCTTTTAAATTTCTAGTGCTACTTATACCTTTAATAAATATGCAACACCAAGTTAATTTGGGTCTTATTACAAAATAAGACACCACATAAGTTAAGGGTATGAAAGTCAACAAAATTTTTTTCATTTTCATACTTTTTATAATACTGGTAATAAAACTCCATGTTCCGTGAAAGTATAATGTTTATAATAAAATCAAAATTATTATAACTACTGAAGAATTAACATACATGTAACATGAAGACCTTAATTTTTAACTCCCTTTTTGGGAAACTTAGTAATTTAATGCAATAAAAGTTGTATACTCTCTCAATATATGTCATAAAAATTTATTAATATTTTTTAGGAAGATAGTAGTGTTAGGGTGAAAAAATATTTATAATTAAGTAAAAAAAGTCTTAACTATACTCTCAGTGTATATCAAATGGTTATTGCCATATAAAACTAACTTGTAAGAAGAGAATTAAAGTATAGAACAACAACCCAAAAAAGCTTGAACCTAACCATCATGACAAAGATCTATTCATTTAGTATTAAGCCAGATTAATCCAAATATGTTTTTGTGGCTTTTTTGCCCAAAATCAATATAATCTAAAAGTAATACTATATATATATATATATAATCTATTGAACAAACTTTTATAGTGTAATTGAATTTTAATTACTTTTTAGGTTGAATAATTAAAAAATTCATAAAAATTACTATAAAAAATATTATTAAATAAATTTTACATATATATATATATATATAATTAGTTTTCAAATGAAATTATTTTCATATGAAAAATCCCATAAAATTAAAAAAAAATCTTTTTTGGATTAGTCAACTCCAAATAGTTTCCATCTATTTTTTTTTCAAATGTGTCATTTAAACCCCAAAACATCAAGTTAGATATTCATGAATTCCTATAATCTCTAATAAGTAGGCCAAATCAACCATATTGCTCTAATTATAAATAGAATTAAAAATTTAATATACTTTTATTATTTTGTTTAATGTATATGGTAAGTTTTAAGTATTATTATTGTTATTGTTATTATTTATATGATTATTTATATTATTATTATTATTATTATTATTATTATTATACTCTCTGCATCTTAGTTTTTTTACAACATTCCATGTTTTTTATTTAAGTTTGAATTAGGTTTATTTATCTTCATATTTTCTAGAAAAAAATTTAAAAGTTTATACTTAGAAAATAAAATATTTTAATTTTTAAATAAATTTTAAAAAAATTCTTAGGAAATGTTAGTATAAATAAGTTTAAGTCAAACTTAATAAAAAACTAAAATGACACAAAGAAGTTCGGACAAAATTAGTGGTTTGAACGGAAAGCGATGGAAGGAGGAAATTATTTGACCCAAAACAATTGTTCAAAAACATTTATAAAAAAAATTAGGGCATAGTTTTTAAGTTTAACTAAATTGGTGGTTAAAGTAAAGATTTTCCCAAAAAATTGAAGCATAACGCCATTTTGATACAACCCATAAGATTTTATTGACTATAGGAAAATAATAAAAATAAAAAAGTACTTTAATATTATTTAGTGTGGAAAAAGAGTTTTCTATAAAAGTACTTTAATATTAATTAGTTTCTAAGAATAAGGTTTGTGTTCCAACATTAAAAAGGATGACCATGTGGGAAAATAATTCTTATAATAATGCTTTAAAATATTGTAAAATGTAAAAAAAAAAGAAAAGAGTTTCTGCTAAAATTCATCTTTCTTACAATAACCTTTGCTACAATAATAATTCTTTTATTTTTTTCATAATATGTGCTTGAGTCATACGTGAATTATGTGATAGCTCTAAGATAAACCAAATACATAAGCTTTCAAAGTATATATTCGTCAAAGCTTGAAAAATAAAACTTAATTGACAAAAATTTTATATTCAAAGCATATTTTGTAGTATAACAAACTTATGTCATACTTGTTAAAATTAATGTTTAGTGGTCAAAGTAAGTTAAGTAGTCAAAATAGTAAATTTTGCAAAAAACTAAAGGCTAATCACAACTCACTTTGTTTATTTTTTTGCTCTCGTTTTATATTTTCTACTATTTTTAATACTACTAAATATATAATTAAATAGGTAACTATCTTCAAAATCTCCTTGGCATATTTCTTCTGACTGATGAAGACTTTATGTTCATTTTCTTTAATTTCCATTCCAAGAAAGAAGGCCATTAAACCAAGATATTTCATTTCAAAAACTGCCATCGTTTCTTGCTTAAACTTCTCCACCAAATTTGTGTTGCTACCGGTCATAAGCAAGTCATCCACATACAGTGAAATGATAAGAATGTTAGGTTCATTATGCTTGACATACAATGTTGATTCAGATATACTTTTAGCAAATCCAAGGTTCTGCAAATGTTCATCGATCCTACTGTACCAAGCTATTCGAGCTTGCTTCATCCCATAGAATGCCTTTTTAAGAAGATAAACCTTATCTTCTTCTCATTCCTTTACATAGCCTTCTGGTTGCTCTACATAAATCTCTTCTTATAGAAAACCATTCAAGAATGCTAATTTGGCATCTAAATGGTACACCTTCCAATTTTTTTTTATGTTGTAATAGCAAGCAAGAACATGATGGTATTGAGTCTACCTTCTGGTGCAAAGGTATTCCGAGTAGTCCACACTAAGTGTTTAGGCATATCCCTTGGCTACAAGTATAGCTTTGTGCTTGTTGATCTAACCATCAGCATTAAGCTTGGTTCTGAACACCCACTTGACTCCAATTACTTTTCTGTTTCGGGGTCGATCAACCAACTCCCATGTTTTATTCTGTTCAATCATGAACAACTCCTCCTTCATTGCAATAATCCAACTTTGATTTATCATGGCTTCTTCATAATTTGCAAGTTCATACACAACAACATTGCATCTTTGATAAACATCAAAAATAGGTTTTGTACCTTTAACAGGAATGTCATCCACCATATCTTCCAGCTAGCTTCCCGTACTTTGATCTGCAGGGAATTCGAGAAGCTATTTTTTTGAGGTTGGATCCATCTTCTTTGCAGTATCCCAATTCCACTCTTCATCTTCCATAAAATGCATGTTGCTGCTCACAACAATTTTTCCAGTCTGTGGCTGGAACACTTTATAAGCCTTTGCAACTAAGCTATAGCTTATAAAAATGCATGGAAGTGTCTTTTATCCACTTTATCTCTATTGATCTGTGGAACGTTAGTGAAGCACAAACATCCAAATATTTTAAGAAAACTCAGAGATGGTTTATAACCATACCATTCTTTGAAAGGTGTTTGATCTTTCATTGGCTTTGTGAAAAGCTTGTTCTGTAGAAAGAGAACAGTATTTGCTGTTTTAGCCCAGAACTATTTTGGTAGATTTTTTTCATACAACATCCTTCGAGTCATGTCCAATATGAATCTATTCTTTCTCTCATTTACTCCATTTTGTTGTGGAGTGTATGGAGAAGTCAGTTGATGTTGGAGGCCTACTTCCTCATAGAATCGGTTGAATGTTTAAGAAGTGTACTCCTTGCCATTGCCTGATGTATGAGTTTGAATTCTGCAACAAATGTCATTTTCAACTCTGGCTTTAAAAGTCCAGAAGACTTGAGCTACCTCTGACTTGTGTTTCAAAAAATAAATCCAGCACATACGAGTGAAGTCATCAATGAATGCGACATAGTAGAGACTACCTTTTGAAAGAAGGCATTTTTTGGGGGCTAGCAATGTCTGTATAAATCAATTCTAGCATCTTCAATGCTCTCCAGGTTGACTTGGGGAATGGTTTCTTGGTTTGTTTTCCAAACTGACATGCTTTGCAGTTTGGAATGTGAGCATCAAGCACTGAAAGACCATTTACCATCAACATAGATTCCATTTGCAACAACCCCTGATGGTGATAGTGCCCAATCCTTTTGTGCCACACTTCTATAATGTTTTCTTTGACTGGAAATGCAATTTGCCCATCCTCCAATGGATTTAGAGCAAAGCGTTTCCCTCTCATTGTCCAACACTTAACAAGTTTTGATCAATTTCAGGGACATACAATACATCAGAAATGAACCTAGTACCTGAATAGCTCAGACTTGCAACTATTCCTTTTCCTTCCATAGGTAAGTACTTGCGATTTCCAGCTTAAACTTTTGTTGTGTTTGTGCTCCTTATTTCCTTGAACAAATCCTTGTCGTTTTTCATGTGGTTAGTACAACCATTGTCAATGAGCCAGCTCTCACTTGATTTGATGCTAAAGAAACATGTAGCGACAAACAGTTGATCCTCCTCCTCCTAATCAGCAAATTGTACCTCTTCACAATGTTTTTGATTTTTGTTTTTACAAATTATAGCTTCAAGCCCCATCTAATTGCACTTGGTACACTGAGCATCTGGCCTTCTCCAACATTTAAAATGTGGATGTGATTTTCCACTACAATGTTGACATGGAGGATATGATTTTCTGTTTCCAGATGTATTCTTGTTGTTGTTGATGGTTGGCACATCTCCATTTGAGCTTTGATGCTTGTTGCCTTTCCTTTTCTTACTGTTTTTGGCATTATCTTGGTGCTTGACTGATAAGGCTCCCTCAACCTCATCTTTCACCCTCATAGCTCTTCTCTACTCCTGTTCTTGCAATGCATTCAATAGGTATACCAGAGTAATTTTTTACATATCCTTAGTGTTTTCTAAGGATGTGATTGTGGCCTCGAATTTTTTAGGCACTGTTACAAGGATCTTTTCAACCATCCTAGATTTTGGCAAAGACGAGCCAAGTAGACTGACTCGGCTTGCGATGTTAAGCAACCTGTCAGAATACCGTTTGATGGATTCAGTCCTTTTCATCTTCTTCAACTCAAAGTCACATACCAGGTTCAACACTTGCATCCTTCTAATCCTTTCATCTCCTTCATATTCAGATTTGATCTAATCCCATATCTCCTTTGCTAACTTTAGACACATGAGACTAGTAAAGATGGTGGATGAGACTCCAATAAACAAGCAGGCCTTTGCCTTTGATTTGTTTGTCTTTTTCACCTTTTGCCCTCTAATCTATGCCATGGTGGGATTTTCTGGAAGTGCAAGGATTTCATAGTCTTCTTCCACTGCTTCCCAAAGATCCAAAGGCTCTAAATAGGTCTCCATACGAGTTGCCCAGATTTTGTAGTTGTCTCTCTCAAACACCAGAGGAGCAATTGAGGAGAAGCTGACTTCGGATTCCAAGACTGTGTCAAGAACACATATCCCTTAAGAAGAGATCTTTGATACCAATTATAGTTTAGTTAAAAATAGAAAGGAAACAAAGCTTTCTAGTGTTGTTGCAGTTGAAACAAAGCAAGGATGTGAACAATGCATTTTGAAGCAAGAAAGATTCAATTTCATTTAGTAGGTCAGAAGCATTACAAATTTATGGATAAAAAGAACAACAACCCACTAAAAACCAGAAGATTATGGCATGATCCAAAAGATTATGGCATGATCAAAACCAAATAACAGTGATCTAAACCAAATAAGAGGAAAATAACAAACTCCTAAATACTGGGAACAACTTTGACTCCAAGTTTGCAGTCCTAAACACATCTCTTAACAAGATCAACCAACAAAGATGGTGTTTGAGAAAGTAGTTTTTTGGATCTGTGTTTACGATCTACAAATCAAAGTTATATGGTCAGATGTAGCTGAACTACTAGGGGGCCTGGCAGGGAAAGTTCTTCAGGTTGGACGAAAGCGTGATAGCATCATCCATGTTGAGATAGATGTTCATAAGCTGCTGATGCGTGGTATTCTATTTATACCGAAGGGAGGACATAATATTTTTGATCGATTTAAATACGAGCATCTACAACATAGTTGCTGCCACTGTAGAAAACTTGGCCACAACGAACATGACTGTGACATCCCTAGAAAACCAGTAGTAATTCACTAGTATGGGTAATGGATGAAAGCCTCACCATTCTAGAGCACATTAGATGTGAATTAGCAAGAGAAAGGCCAATGTGAATGCATGCAAAAACTAGGAGTAAACATTAGATTAACAATAAGGAGCCTAAAGGATAAACAAACTCTAGGAGCAAAGATGATGGTACTTATTGATAAGAATAAAGGAGTAGTTGGCTGAGTGGAGGAAGAGGTTGATGACGACATTACTTTGGAGGGTTTACTAGTATAGGAGCAAACTAAAAGGTTATAGCAAGGTAGGCGGCAGCTGGTAAATGTAACTGAATTAAGTGGTAGTAGAGCTCCAAATCTTAAACCGGCCAATGTCAACACAAGTGGTACAAAGGAGGGAATCTTTGGTGGTTCAACAAGACCATTCTTGCATGGTCTCAAAATGGAAGAGGGTGTAGTAAGGGTAGGCTAAAGACAAGTGCAATATTACCTCAAAAACTGCAGTGGTGGATAAGGTGCGAAAATGACTGGGGCTAGATCGATGAGATGGACATTGATCTTGTGATGCTGATGAGGAAAAGCATGGAAGTTTTATGTGTGTTAACAGTGGAGACTGAATGTCAATCCCGTGATCATCATGATAGCCATATTCATGAACTACCTTGGATTGGGAAACCTACGGTTAGTTGAAGTCTATCAGGTCTCTTACGGAGGGAAGATATGATGTTTGCTTTCTTTAGTAGGACATGGCTTTCCTCTACGCATATGGAAAAAGTGGAGGTGGAATGTTGATTTCAGAGTATGTTCGCAGTCAGCAATAGCAGGAGATCTCGAGGGATAGCATTCCTCTGGAATCAAGATGTGGTGGCTACCTTTTTGAACTTTTCCAAGATGCATGTTGTCCTTGAAGTGGAAATGTTAAATAAGACAGTAAAATGGAAGGTAATGGGCTTTTATGGTGAGGCCGACTGTGCCAATTGAGGCCAGTCTTGGGAGCTTCTTAAATCATTTAGGAATAGCAATTCATTGCCATGGCTTGTTGGAAGGGGATTTATGAAATTCTATTTAAATTTAAGAAGGAACGGGTAAGCTTCGAGAGGACTGCTAGATGGAAAATTTTAGTGAAGTCCATTGTTGTCGTCTTTATGACTTCAGATCATCTAGGCTATAATTTACATGGTCAAAGATTCGAGCAAGAAGGGAAGTTATATGGTGTAGGTTGGATAAAGCCGTAGCTAGTTCAGTGTAGAATAGAATGCTTTTGGACTCTAAGATGGTTGTCCAAAATAATGCAACAGAAATTAATTGAAACTATTTTAAGATCTATGTGAAATAGGATAAATTATATGCTTGAAAATTGCGTACATATTAGGTTGAGATATTTTACCTAACTATTAATTTGATTAGAAAAACTTAAACAATTGACATGTTCAAGCTTTTGAAGGTATCCATACAAAGTAGTTGGATCAACACACTTACTCCATGAATTTGGCCGAAGCTTCCTACTTGTACTCATAATGTTAGCTTGTGTCTTTTAAAGAGGAACAAGCGGAATGTGTAGTTGGGATTTTTAGAGCAACCTCCTAATTTCATCTAGAAGAGTGCCCTTGAAAAAGAACCCCCAAATTTCGTACTCTATATATCCTTATATATAGTGATACGTAAATCCAAATCAAAGCAAGTTTCAAAACTTTAATCTAAGTAGGCCTAATTTTGGGCTCAATAATGGGCTCAACTATTGGGCCAATAATTAATTTGAAATTACATGAAACCATAACCAAAGAATTTGGCATATGTACTCAAATAATCTAATTGACTCTAAGTGTACAACCCTTTAGGCTCATATCACATTGGCAACGATAAAAAATCACATTTATGATCATAAATAGTGAGCGATATCTAACAATATATTATTGCTATCCAAATTTCAAAATAGTTGGCGACTCGACTAAACTTGTATGATCATTATCTATATATGTGTTCTTCCATTTATACAAGATATATAGACCGCGCACTAGACATGGAACATGTCATTCTTATATATCCCAATTTATTTCTTGATTCTTGAGTGGACTGACTAAAACTGACGACGTTGATATTTTATATCAACTTGTCTAAGCATGCCACGTATTTTCTTAGTTTTACTCAATCAAAGGGCCGAGAAATATCACTCCCATTATATAGGAAGGATAAATCCCACCTTGATAACACAAATCCTTCCACATGGTATATGAGATACTCAATGACCACATTTATATTTACTTAGTTATGAGTAACAAAGAGTAATACCAAAGTAATTTGATACGCATGTAAGGAACCTAGATGATCTCAAGTGAAATGATTACATATACCATGATCACTCTGAGAGCTGCCTATGACATTCATATAGTGATCCATATAGAATTCTCTTGGTAAGTTGGCTCAGTACACAAGTTCTCTAACCTATACCCATATGTAGATTACATATCTCATCTTAGTCTCCATGTATGCTAGCCTTTATGTTTATTGCAACTTGTTCCACAATACTACTAGACTAGGGACATTTGAGAATGCTATTAATCTAGAGTTATAATTATATTTGATTATGCTATACAGACACAAACAAAAGACACAATTATTGTCCTAATGTCTCAATAAAATATCATAGCTCAATATGCAAAATATAATCATCTCAGTGTATTTTTGGCAAAACACTAACAGGTTGTTTGTGCTACAACTTTTTCTGACCATTGTGCTATCACAGTGTATTTGTGCCAGGGGATGAAATCAAAGAGGCCACTAAAGTCCTTCAGGTTTGAGGTGATGTGGTTAAGGAAGAAGTATTATGAAAAGAATGTGACCTTGGCATGGCGGGCTGAGGAAGGCAATGGCAATGGCGGGAATGTGAATCGCCGTATAAAAAATGTCGAAGGAGTATTGATTGTGTGGAATAAGATGAGATATCCTTTGGAAATGTTCAAACTCAAAAGCATGACTCAGAGAATTAAATTCAGTCAATCAGTCAATCCCACAACTCCCACCCAGGCCTGAGTCAATATGAGAAGCTTCGGGACCTCAAGAAGCAATATAATAAGGTTATGTAGAGGGAGGATGTTGTTAGTGTTGTGCTCAAAAGCCAATCATGAGATGATTGTATTTTTTGCACATTGAGTCATGATATTTTATTAAGGCATTAATCCATCAATTATGTTTGTTGTTTTATTTCTGCGTAACTTAACAAACATAATCGTAACCCTAGAATAATGATATTCTTAAATGTCCATGGTCTAGTATTATTATGGAGAGGGTTGCAATAATACATAATGACTAGCATATGTGGAGACTAATATGAGATATGTAGTCTATATATGGGTACAAGTTGGAGAACTTGTGTACTGGAACGACCCACCATGAGAGCACTACATTGATCGTTATATAAGTGTCATAAGTGATTCTTATAGTGATCATGGTATATGTAGTCCTTCGACCTAAGATCATCAAGGTTCGCTACATGTGAGTCACATACTTTGATACTTTCCTTTGTTGCTCGTAACTGAGTGAACTTGAAGGAGATCATTAGGTATGTCACATATCATGCGGAGGAATTTGTATGATCAAGATGGGATTTGTCCCTCCTATGTAACAGGAGTGATATCTTCGGGCCCCTTGATAGAGTGAGACTTAGAAAATGCATGGTCATGCTCGGATGAGTTGATATATGATATCAATGTCATCAGTTTAAGTTGGTCTACTCGGTAATCAAGAAACCAAATATTGGGCTACACGAGAGTACACATTCCATGTCTCGTGCTTAGTCTTGATATCTTGGACAAAGGGACACTGGCATATATCGGTGATGATTATAAAGGTTTAGTCGATTCACCGACAATCTTGTCACTTGGGTAGCAATGATGTGTTGCTAGACACCGCTCATTGCTTATGATCATAAATGTGATTTATGATCATTGCCAACATGGCAAGAGCCTATTGGGTCGCACACATAGAGCTATTTGGATCATTAGAGTGCATGGGCTAATTATTTGGGTTATGGTTTCAGTTTAATTTCGTATTAATATTGGGCCCAAGAGTTGAGCCATTATTAAGCCCGAAATTAAATCCTAATTGGATTAGGGCTTTGAAACCCATTAGGCCTGGAAGTTGAGTCTCACTATAAGTACAAATTTTAAGTGAGAAATTCGTAGGACTCCTTGCCCTAGCCTCCAAAAAGGACAGCCACACTCTTCTCTTGCAATTCCTTGGAGGACGCAAGCTAGCACAGCGAGTGCAAGAGAAACACATCTGCTGGGACATGGTGGAAGCGTGGTGATCCCGAGAGGCTCGTGTGGATACCATAGAGAGCTTGAACACGTCAACTGTTCAAGTTTTGTGATTCGACTCTACAGTTGAGTAAGAGATCTCAACCAAAAATTAGGTATGAAAATTTTCGAACACCCGGTTTACCCCGTTTCACTTGGATCCTAGAGGGTTTCAGTTAAATTCCGCTGCGCTGTTTGGCTCCCGAAACCCATCAGTGGTATCAGAGCTACTAGTGAAACCCTAAATCAGGATTGAGTGTTGAATCGCATGATGTTATGTGTTCGGTTGCTTTTCTGCCATGAATGATTAGATTGATTCATGATGCATGAAACCGGAACTTGTAATGAACATATGAGATATATGAAGAAACGACACAAATAGGTTAATGAGATTAACCCGAAATTGATAGGAATGAGATACCTATATGGATTAGGATTCTTGCAATAGTTGCAAAAACCTTAGCTTTGTTCGGATTTGGCCTATTCGGGGACCGAAAGTAAGGTGTTTTTGGTGGCTCGAATGGAGGAGTCTCGGGTGCCTCCATGCTCGAAATAGAAGATTTCGGGCTAAGCAATTGTAAGATAATTTTTTGCGCCACAAGGGCGACTCCCCTTGACCCCGTCCGCTGACCGGTCAGCGGAACCACCGCCCGCTAACCGGCCAGCGGGACCGCTATATGCGAAGTGCCACATAAATAAAAACTGGTTAATCAATGTGCGAAAATTGGCATGCATCTTTGTTGAATGAGATTTGACATGATATGCTGGTTGGTGTTTGAAGCATGGTGCATGGTTATAGCCCTTTATTGGTTGTACTTGTAAATACGGCCTGCGAGTCGTGCCTTTTCTTATCACTCTCATTGTACATTCTCTTCTCACCTTACTCCCCTCGAATGTAACTCGAGGTTTCTATTATTGATGTAATGGTGCATTATGGGATCATCCAAGGTAGTATGTCCAAGGATCATCCAAGGTGGTATGTCCAAGGAGGTGACAACAAAAGGCAACCAAGAAAGGAAGAGAAGGAGCTTGTGAAGACTCTTTTCTTTTCTTAGGCTTTTATGATATTCTCATTGGCTTGAGAATATCGCATAGTTTGGGCTATAACCATGTCACATTTATTTCTTGTAAGCATGAGATGCATGTTTTATATTTGTATGTGATGCATGTATAAAACAACCGGAGATAACATATTGGTGAGATCAAAAGAAAAAAATCCCTCAAACAAATATTAAGTCATTAAATGTGATGCCTTCCAAATGTTGGCACTCGTCAAGACTTTGATCAACATTAGGTGGGTTTGCCAAAGCAAAGCACCTATGTTCATCTTGGTAAGGCGCGATGGGATAATAGTGATATCCAAATTGCTAACTTTGGGTTCGACTTAACTAAGTCATCCTAATAGGATTAGGGACTTAGAGGCATAGAGTTGGGCTTAAGCTCATGAGATGAGCTTGGACAAGTGTTGTTCACCCAACTATCCAAGAGTTGCATAAGATGCAATTGGCAAGGAGTTGCCTACCTAAATAGCTGTAACTTGAGAGAAAAGCCAAAGCTGACTCAGGTTGTGGTCAAATATGGATCTTGGCCCACTAGAATACCTTAGCGCCGAGGTGTTCCGAAATAATATCGAGGGTTATTATTTTGAGGAAAATAGTGGGAGTATCGTTTAATAAAAGTCCTTATTAAATGAATTAAAATACATGACTCTTACACTGCATATTTACTGTTGTAGATAACCATGGCACAAAACACATCGACACTTTCATTGCGATCGATCCTTGAGAAGGAAAAACTGAATGGGACCAACTTTCTCAAATGGTACCGAAACTTGAGGATAGTCCTCAAACAAGAGAGAAAGGCTTATGTCCTAGAGCAGCCCATTCCGAATGAGCCTGCTGCCACTGCTCCAAGAGCTGAAAGGGATGCTCACAAGAGGCATTCTGATGATGCTTTGGATGTTGCATGCCTCATGCTTATTACCATGGAATCTGAGCTTCAGAAGCAACATGAGAACATGGGGGCGTTCGATATGATTGAACATCTCAAAATGCTTTTCCAAGAGCAAGCTAGGCATGAGAGGTTTGAGACCTCTAAGGCATTGTTTCAGTGCAAGATGTCTGAGGGAAGTCCCGTGGGTCCTCATGTGCTCAAGATGATTGGGTACATTGAGAATCTTGAGAATTTGGGATTTGCTCTTCAGAAAGAGTTGGCTATTGATGTAGTCTTGCAATCGTTGCCTGAAAGCTACAGTCAGTTCGTCATGAACTATAACATGAATGACCTTGACAAGTCCCTCCCTGAATTGCTCAACATGTTGAGAACTGCTGAGCAAAACCTTAAGAAGGCTAAGCCCATTTTGATGGTTCAAAAGGGCAAGGGAAAGGGAAAAGCCAACAAGAAGAAGGATAAAGCTAATGGAAAGTCCAATGCTAATTCTTCTTCAGCTGCACTGAAACCAAAGGGTGGTGTGGCAAAGGAAGGGGAGTGCTTCCATTGTAAGCAACCTGGACACTGGAAGCGCAACTGCAAGCTCTATCTTGAAGAACTTGCTAAGGAAAAGGGAAGTAAGACTTCCACTTCAGGTATTTTTGTTATAGAGGCTAACTTTTCTACTTCCTCATCTTGGGTATTGGATACTGGATGTGGATCTCACATTTGTGCAAATGTGCAGGATCTAAGTAGAAGTAGAAGTAGAAGATTGGCCCGAGGTGAAGTGGACCTACGTGTTGGAAATGGAGCAAGGGTTGCTGCCTTAGCCGTAGGGACTTATGTTCTCACTTTACCTAGTGGATTAGTTTTAGAATTAGACAACTGCTACTTTGTGCCTACTATTAGTAGAAATTTGATTTCTGTTTCTTGTTTGGACAAGAAAGGTTTTTCATTTATAATAAAGGACAAATGTTGTTCTATTTATTTGAATGAAATCTTTTATGGTAGTGCTCAACTTAGCAATGGGTTGTATGTTCTAGACCTCAAAGATCCAATCTATAATGTGAATACCAAGAAGGTCAGATTAAATGATTCAAACCCGACCTATCTCTGGCACTGTCACTTGGGCCATATAAATGAGACCCGCATATCCAAGCTCCATAAGGATGGACTCTTGGACTCATTTGATTTTGAATCATATGAGACATGTGAGTCATGTTTGTTGGGCAAGATGACCAAAGCCCCATTCACAGGGCAAAGTGAAAGGGCTAATGACTTACTAGGACTCATACATAGTGATGTATGTGGCCCTATGTCTACACAAGCTAGAGGAGGTTTCCAATACTTCATTACTTTCACTGATGACTTCAGCAGATATGGCTATGTGTATCTTATGAGACACAAGTCAGAATCCTTTGAAAAGTTCAAAGAATTCAAGAATGAAGTAGAGAATCAACTCGGGAAGAGTATCAAAGTGCTTCGATCAGATCGAGGTGGAGAGTACTTGGATCGAGAATTCCTTGACTATCTGAAGGAGTGTGGTATAGTATCACAACTCACTCCACCAGGTACACCTCAATGGAATGGTGTATCTGAAAGGAGAAATCGAACTCTGTTAGACATGGTTCGCTCTATGATGAGTCAAGCTGACCTTCCAAACTCCTTTTGGGGACATGCTCTAGAGACAGCCGCTTTTACACTAAACCGAGTTCCATCTAAATCGGTTCAAAAGACACCATATGAGATATGGAGTGGGAGGCATCCCAATTTGTCTTTTATGAAGATTTGGGGCTGTGACGCTTATGTGAAACGTCAATCCTCTGACAAACTAGGGCCCAAATCTCAAAAATGCCTTTTTGTTGGGTATCCCAAAGAAACAAAGGGTTACTATTTCTACAATCCTTCTGAGCAAAAAGTGTTTGTTGCTCGAACTGGTGTCTTTTTAGAGAAAGAGTTTATCTCTAAAGGAACTAGTGGGAGGAAAGTAGAACTTGAAGAAATTCAAGAACAACAAGGAGACATCGAACCTGAAATGGAACCTGAACAGACACCGCAAGATGTTGTTCAAGAGTCTGTTCCTGTAGCACAGAGCCCACGTAGGTCTGGTAGGATTCGGCATGAGCCTGAGAGATATGGATTTCTCATGACTCACACTGGTGATGTGATGCTCATGGATCAGGATGAGCCCACAACCTACCAACAAGCTATGTCGGGGCCTGACTCTGAGAAGTGGCTAGTGGCCATGAAATCCGAGATGGAATCCATGTATGAAAACCAAGTATGGACTTTGGTTGACCCACCTGAAGGGGTAAAACCCATAGGGTGCAAATGGGTTTTCAAGAAGAAAACTGACATGGATGGTAATGTGATTACCTTTAAGGGACGATTGGTTGCAAAAGGTTTCAAGCAAATTCATGGTATTGACTATGATGAAACTTTTTCACCAGTTGCTATGCTTAAATCCATCCGAATTTTGTTTGCTATTGCTGCACACTATGATTATGAGATATGGCAAATGGATGTCAAAACTGCATTCCTAAATGGAAAGCTACTTGAGGATGTGTACATGACACAACCTGAGGGTTTTGTCACTCCTGAGAATGCCAATAAAGTGTGCAAGTTGCAAAGGTCCATTTATGGACTGAAGCAAGCTTCTCGAAGTTGGAATCTTCATTTTGATGAAGCAATCAAAGAGTTTGGTTTTATCAAAAATGAAGATGAACCTTGTGTCTACAAGAAGGTTAGTGGGAGCGCTATTGTCTTCTTGGTGTTGTATGTAGATGACATACTACTCATCGGGAATGACATTCCTGAGCTACAGTCTGTGAAGACTTGGCTGGGGAAATGTTTCTCTATGAAGGACTTGGGTGAAGCAGCCTATGTGTTAGGCATCAGGATCTATAGAGATAGATCTAGAAAGCTTCTTGGCCTAAGTCAAAGTACATATATTGACAAGGTGCTAAAGAGGTTTAGCATGCAAGATTCCAAGAAAGGATTCTTGCCCATGTCACATGGTATAACTCTTTCTAGATCTCAGTGTCCGAGTACACCCGAGGAGAGAGAGCGCATGAGTAAGATTCCATATGCCTCAGCAATTGGATCTATCATGTATGCCATGATATGTACTCGTCCCGATGTCTCATATGCTTTGAGCATGACAAGTAGGTACCAATCGAACCCCGGTGAGAGTCATTGGACAACTGTTAAAAACATCCTTAAGTACTTACGAAGGACTAAGGATGCATTCTTGGTCTTTGGAGGTGAAGATGAGCTCGTTGTAAGGGGTTACACCGATGCAAGCTTCCAATCCGATAAGGATGATTTTAGATCGCAATCTGGTTATGTGTTTTGTATTGGTGGTGGTGCTGTCAGCTGGAAGAGTTCAAAGCAAGAGACAGTAGCTGACTCTACAACAGAATCTGAGTACATTGCCGCCTCTGATGCTGCGAAGGAGGCAGTTTGGATCAAGAAGTTCATCACTGAACTTGGAGTGGTTCCAAGCATTACCGACCCGATAGAGCTCTATTGTGACAACAATGGAGCAATCGCACAGGCTAAGGAACCTCGATCTCACCAGCGATCCAAACACATACTCCGACGCTATCATCTCATCAGGGAGATCATCGAGAGGGGTGATGTAAGGATATGCAGGACTTCGACAGATAGCAACATTGCTGATCCGCTGACAAAGCCCCTTACGCAGCAAAAGCATGATAGCCATTCTAGGTCCATCGGTATTAGATACATGGATGATTGGCTTTTAGTGCAAGTGGGAGATTGTTAGTGTTGTGCCCAAAAAGCCAATCATGAGATGATTGTATTTTTTGCACATTGAGTCATGATATTTTATTAAGGCATTAATCCAGCAATTATGTTTGTTGTTTTGTTTCTGCGTAACTTAACAAACATAATTGTAACCCTAGAATAATGATATTCTTAAACGTCCCTGGTCTAGTATTATTGTGGAGTGGGTTGCAATAATACATAACGACTAGCATATGTGGAGACTAATATGAGATATGTAGTCTACATATGGGTACAAGTTGGAGAACTTGTGTACTGGACCGACCCACCATGAGAACACTACATGGATCGTTATATGAGTGTCATAAGTGATTCTCATAGTGATCATGGTATATGTAGTCCTTCGACCTAAGATCATCAAGGTTCCCTACATGTGAGTCACATACTTTGATACTTTCCTTTGTTGCTCGTAACTGAGTGAACTTGAAGGAGGTCATTGGGTATGTCACATATCATGCGGAGGGATTTGTATGATCAAGATGGGATTTGTCCCTCCTATGTAACGGGAGTGATATCTTCGGGCCCCTTGATAGAGTGAGACTTAGAAAATGCATGGCCATGCTCGGATGAGTTGATATATGATATCAATGTCATCAGTTTAAGTTGGTCTACTCGGTAATCAAGAAACCAAAGATTGGGCTATACGAGAGTGACACATTCCATGTCTCGTGCTTAGTCTTGATATCTTGGACAAAGGGACAATGGCATATATCGGTGATGATCATAAAGGTTTAGTCGAATCATCGACAATCTTGTCACTTGGGTAGCAATGATGTGTTGCTAGACACCGCTCATTGCTTATGATCATAAATGTGATTTATGATCATTGCCAACATGGCAAGAGCCTATTGGGTCGCATACATAGAGCTATTTGGATCATTAGAGTGCATGGGCTAATTATTTGGGTTATGGTTTCACTTTAATTTCGTATTAATAATGGGCCCAAGAGTTGAGCCATTCTTAAGCCCGAAATTAAATCCTAATTGGATTAGGGCTTTGAAACCCATTAGGCCTGGAAGTTGAGTCTCACTATAAATACAACTTTTAAGTGAGAAATTTGTAAGTCTCCTTACCCTAGCCTCCAAAAGGGACAGCCACACTCTTCTCTTGCAATTCCTTGGAGGACGCAAGCTAGCACTACGAGTGCAAGAGAAACGCATCTGCCGGGACGTGGTGGAAGCGTGGTGATCCCGAGAGGCTCGTGTGGATACCATAGAGAGCTTGAACACGTCAACTGTTCAAGTTTTGTGATTCGACTCTACAGTTGAGTGAGAGATCTCAACCAAAAATTAGGTATGAAAATTTTTGAATACCCGGTTTACCCCGTTTCACTTGGATCCTGGAGGGTTTCGGTTAAATTCCGCTGCACTGTTTGGCTCCTGAAACCCATCAGATGTACTATGGAAACAATGGTCGAGACAGACCTAGCTTAATGATGAAGATTAGAATACCCCATATTTCCATGTGTTTGCCTTATCTAGGCATACAAATAATTAGATCCATCATATAAAGGATTCGATAGAGTATGGAAGGAAGACACTTTGAAAATTGCAAGAGTGGTGATTAATTATTCTTCGACTCTTTTTACACCGTCAAACCCTCAAGGGATGGAGAAGCTTTTGGATTGTCTGGAGTGCTCCATAACGGAGGATATGAGAGCTGAGTTAGAGAAACCTTTCTTTATGGATGACTTTTTGTGAAGCGCTCCAACAAATTCATGTGATGAAAGCTCCTGACCAGCTGGACTTCCAACATTATTTTGTCAGTGGTGTTTAATATTCCATCCAAAATTTGTGAACACATTCAACGGTGTTTGAACAAATTCATTGACTTCGAAATAAGAAGGTGGGATAATGTCTAGGGCAGGATCAGTTGGTATGGCATTACAACTTTGACGGTGTGAGCAGTGGGTACCATGCATGGATGAATTTAAGGGAGTCTAATGGTGGAGTGCCTTAGGCAAGTAATATTTGGAAGAGGATCTAGTTTGTTTCGATGCCAAATAAATTTTGAAGTTTCCTTTGGTGTGTGACTCATGATGTATTACCATCAAGAGCTAATCTAGCCCCTCAAAAAGTGTTATAAGAGACGACATGCCTCCATGTGCTTACTTTAGATTGAATCCTCCATTCATGCTCTTTGTGATTCTTGAGCGGCTAGATAGATTTGGAATGCCTAGAGTATGTACTTTATGGTAGAGGTGCCGTGATGAACTGCCTTGGAATGGCTATAGGGGCTTGTGAAATTGGATGGTAAAGTTGACTAGACCAAGCTGGCAGTCACGGCTTTTGCAATCTAGTATAGTTGAAACAGTGTGGTCTTTATCAAGTCTTGGAAAATTTGTCATGATTTAAATAATGTGGAACTTTAAGTCTCTACATCGCTTCTGAGTAAGACTTGGTAGTACTGGCCTATGCCTTGTGATGGACAGATTAAGCTCAACACAGATGCTTTAATGACCAGCACAGGGGAGATCCGTGTTGGGGCAGTGCTTCATGACCATCAAGGAATAGCAATTGCAGCTCTAGCGATTCTGAATGACTAAGAATTTCAGACACTTTCTATGCTAATGTCGAGTAGAAAAGGAGGAGCCACAGTTAGCAAAGGATTTTGGTGCCCAAAAAATTGTGTTGGAGATGGATGCAGCCCAGATGGTCCAAGCAATAGCTGGCTTCGTAGAAGGATGGTTCGAAGCATTTGCATGTATAACCTCCATTAGAAGCTTCTTGAGGAACTTCAAGCATGGTATGTTCTCTTTTCAGGGCATGAATCAAACTCTGTTTGGTGTGTTCTCTTAATGACTTTGTGGTTTGGACGTCAAATTTCCCTTCTCAGATTGTTTCTTGCTTAGATGCGAATTGTACTCACTGACTTGCACTGTTTGTCAATATCTAGATGAAATGACGATAAAAGAAAGATAAAACATTTAATATCATCAAATAGAAAAGTTCACATTAAGATCTGAAGTTCACAATTTTGCCAGAAAACAAGTCATTATCATCCCTTGATCGCAACAAAATTCTAGCTGTTCGGTTTCCCGGTGCAACACAAGCACAAAAGCAAAAAAATTCACGCAAGTAAAACCTCATAGAATTGTAACTTAGAGCTTCAGAAATTGAAAATAAATTAAGGATGATAAACCCACGTTGAGATCTGATTAAATTTTGTGAAATGGTCCTGAAACTTTTCATATCTACCCTTAAATTTTTATCATGTCAGAAAATTACATCCTGCTCTATACCCAGAACAAGCAGAGGTTGTCATAGCTAGGGGAAATTGGTAAGTTTCTCAAAACCTGAAGGTTGTCCGGCCACTTTTTCACCAATATAACTTATACTTTCAATGCCAAAACAAGTAGACTTTGTCAAAGTTAGGGGAAATTGGTAAGTTTCCCGAAACAAGAAGGTTGTCAAGCCTTTTTTTGACCAATATAACTTATACTTTTAATGCAATTGCAAGGAAGGGAGAGTTGAACCCTTGACATGGGATTTAGTAGGCCAAAGCATCAACTAACTAACCTATGTGCCGGGTTCTAGTAGAGCTTCCTTTGGATACATAAACAAGCAAACTTTATGCTAAAAAAATTAGTTAAAGTGTGGAGGTAACCACAACAAAAAAGAAATCAATTTTATGTGCCCCTGCTAATTACATGGTTCTTTTACACCAACTATAAAACTAAATTTTGATCAAATTTTTTTTAGCATGACAAGTTAAGGCAAGGCAGATCCATAGATTGTGAGAAAATAGAAGTAGAACATTCCTAAACTTGAAAGCCAAGACCTCAACAATCCACGGCCTGCGGTCACCTTCTATGCATGATTTGATCTCCAGGCCAACGTGTTCTGCGAATTCTTCTAAATACACCGGCCATTCCCTACTGCCTATGTGTTCACCTTACAAACCAGTAATGCGGCAGGTGGATTAACAATCCAATCGATCAACAAACATTTTAGTCTAGACAATCTACTCTAGATCCACAAAAAAGATGAACTCTGGATTTAGTTGAAAGTTCTCTTATAGTAACCCGTTTATTGTTAAATACAAAAGTTGTTTTACGCCTTCCAGATCACCCAAGAAGTTGTCATAAATGTTGCCTTCCATCCCATGATTTGTTTTTTCAAAGCATGCAAAAAAGGAAGAAAATCCATCATTTGAGGGAACGAACTTCTGACCCGTGTGTATCCTTCTTATTTTCAACTCTTTGTAATGCATTTATAGATATTGTTAGTTCTTTTAAAGAAATGTATTCCCTACCCTTCAATTCCCTTATCCAATCCCCACTTACCGCCATTCTCCATTCACTTTGACCACTCTATCCCTCACCCTACACTCTACCTTCCAGATTGTATAGCCTAAGAAATTTCTTTTCAAAGGTGTCATTCCTTGCCCAAATGTGCTTCCATAACTTAATTTTTTTCCGATCCCTTAAATTTTACGTAAAGGAGTTGATAAATGGAATGATGGAGACTCTCAAGTGTTCTCATCTCACTCACTAGGCCTTAAAATCCATATAAGAAATATAAGAGAAGACTTACAAGCACTAATTTGGCAAGAGTTAATCACTAACTAAATGATAGCACATACGATTTCCACATGCTGAGCTTCTACTGGAATTTGTCTATATTACTGGTTTCTAACTCATTGTTTTTCTTATAGAAGCACCTATAGATAATCAAAGGTGGTTAAATGGAATATCTTCTGCTTTGCAATACTTGCACCCAGTCAATTATTTAACTTCATCGTAACTAACTCCATCTCCATATAGCATGCTCTTGCTCACATTAACTCTTAAATTAGAAGCTAATTAGAAGCACATCAACAGCCTTTTCAAATTGAAGATAGTTCTTCGCTCTAAACTCCCAAGGAATAAGTGTCCTTTGTATATTATAGACATGATACATTCACCTGATCTTCACCAATCTAAATTCCTTAGAGAATATTCTTTTCTATAGCCTCTAACATCATCACATTCAAAGCTTCAATAACTATAAACGTCATCCAAGTACTTCTACCAGTTTGGATGCCAAGGTAAGTAAATCCCAAATTTAATCCTCGAATAAGTATGTTATTAAACAAATCAAGCAACTAAGTAAGCTCTATAACAGGTCATAAGTGTAAATTAGCTTCATAAGGGAAAAATAGTAATTTTGGCCAAAGTCATTGGCATGACGGTAATTTTGGTGAAATTAGAGTCATATAAGTGTAAATGATGAAATTTTTCAAGACCGTAAGTGCTTTGATTTATTCAAATAGTAAGTGTTAAGGAAGGGCTTATTTGTATTAAATAAGAATGTTGAGAGCTTTAGTCTTTGAGTGGCTTTAAGTGTGTGCTTAGCTTAGGGCTAAGAAGATAGTCTAAGACTCTTTCATTATTAGCTAATGGGGTTGCTTAGGAAGCCAAGAAAGAGGCTAACCAAAATTTATTCGCTTGCTTAAACTGAAGGAAGTTTAGAGAGAATGATATTTTGGTGAATCAAAGTTGGAGGCTTCAACAATTCATCTTCTCCCTCCATGACCAAAATTTCGTAGCCCTCTATTCCACCATACATCTCATCTCAATCCACCAAATTAGCCCAAGTTTTTCTCAAATTTGAAAGCCCCTAAGCTAGCACAACAAAACTTTAACCGTCTTTTGTAGCATTTGGTGCATAGTATTGTCTCTAACAGTTTTGAGAAAAATCATTGAGGTATAATAGCTAGTCTATTAATCCAATATTTTTTATCTTTCCAACCATTTGATCAAAGGGATTTGGTCGTAATCATGAGCAATAGACCGACATCAATACCTCTGGACTAAGGTGAAACTTAGCAGTGAGGCTCCAAACTTGCAATGCATTCCTAGGGAGCATGGTAGGACTAAACATCCTATTGGTAACTTAAGGATAGTGGTTAGTTAATAGGAGTAACAAGAGGATAATCTATTGGATAGAGTACTCCACAATCAAAGTTAACTATATACTTGTCAAAATAAAGTAAGAGCAATGCAATAGATTTCTATGGGGATTCTTATCAAAACATGACATATCATGATCATTGATTATTTGTATGTTTCTTGTTGTTATTATTTATTTTTTTGGTACATTAGTTTAGTTCTTAGTAGTTATCTAAACAACTCCTTATTTATCGGACAAATAAAAGAGAGAGGTTGAATGCGGCAGACAACTTTGTTTCTGTGCTATCAAGTGTAGGTGATAGGTTATTTGATATACATGAATAAAAGGTGCACATGTCGTAGAGTTTGCATAAGATAGAGTGATTTGTCACATTTGTATTATATTTAATTTGAATTAGTGAAGTGGGAAGACTCCCTATGAAGTTTTTAGTACCGTTGCTAGGGAACATTTGTTAAGATTGCTACTTGAAAGTCTAATCTTTATTAATTTAGCCATATAGTTTGTTGCAGTATTTTTTTTTTCAAATTTTTGTTTTCTTTTTATTTAGCTAATTTCTTATTCTTTTCTTATAGGAGAATTAGTGAATGACTCTAAGCCACCCTGGAGAAGTGGTGAATGTTGATCCAGGAATTGAAAGAGTTTTAAGGAGACTTCACTGTATAAGGAGCCATGATTTATAGCCACCAGCTCTTGAAGTAAAGCAAGAAGCTGAAAACCAAGAATAGCTAATCTTGGAAGATTGAAATCAAGTGAGGACAATGTCAGAGCATGCTGAGCCCTTTCTTGAAAGGATGGGATCTAGTGTTGTTGGACCTACTAGATATGCTAAAAATTTTAAGATCAATATATATATTATTCAAATGGTTTGTAATTGTGTTTAATTTAATGGTTTGACATATAAGGAACCATACAATTCAACAATCCATCATAAGGAACATAGTTATGTTGATTCCAAGGTTCTAGAGAGGAAGTAAGGGCCCTATTGATTTATCAAATAGGTTTCTAGCCAATGATGTTAAACCAAGAGCTCCAGGAAGGCAACTAAGTAATAAATTTTTCTACTCCTCATTATTGTAATTAGCTTTTATTGTCTCTTTTAAACTTTTAATTAGCAGTGTGAATGTTGTAGATTGTCCTTTAAATCTATGTTATGTGCTTTCATTGAGGAGAATAGGATCAATTGGGAAGAGAATTTCATGAAAAGAAGGGAGAACACACCATCATTATGCTCACATAAGTTTTGATTAAAAAAATTTTAATTAACAATAGGCCAACACACACCCTATAACATGCCAATGTTTAGGGCCATTTTAGTCAACATGGACAAAAACATAGGTGTGAGTACATTAAAAAATGATGCTTCCAAGAAAAATTTAAATTTAGCTCTGGTAGACCAAACAAGTTATGTATCACGCACATGTTCATAACCATGTTTGCCTAAAGTTAAAAATTCCCAAGAATTTACATGTTTGAAGTAACAGCCCATGATTGAAAATGTGCTTACACAACATCTAACGGTCATGCTCATGATCATGAATGTGTTACCTTTCTGTTTTCAAAAATTTTCAAACTTTAGAATTTAAACACGGTCCTTTGCATAGTCATGTTTTAAAGTGTGTTTCTCTAACACAGTCTATATCATGCCTTTGTTAAAGTCATGTTAGTCTTCTTTTGTAAACACTTTTTGAGTTCCAGATGTCAAACAAGGTATGCTTCATAGTCATATTTTTAAGCCTATTCAGTTATAATGGTTTTCATCATGTCATTATTTCAATCCATGTTTTAGCTTTGTATTTTAACAATTACCATGGTCTATGTCACGGCCATGTACTAAAGCGTGTTCAATAAAATCTAGTTAACATAGTTAATAACACACTTGTGTTTATGAGCATCTCACTCAAATATATAAAGGAGGTCATAAAATTTTGATGGCACCTTTACCTTCTTTGCAAGAAAATCACTCAATCTTATTCCCCAAGCCCCTGAAGTTAAACCTTAGCCCTCATAGATTTTGGTTAAGGTTTTCCTTCATTAAAGGACGTTATTACCAAGCTATTTCATTGATTTTACTCTATCTCCAACAATGTAACTTGCTCTCCCTAGCTTGAATTTTATGCATGATTTGGTGGACTTCTTCTAATGTGTAAGAGTTATTTTGTGTCTTTTATTGAGTTCTTACTCCCATTGAGGTTGGTTTTTAGTTTTTGACGTGATTCTTCGATATAGATGAATTTGATATGGATGAAAGCTATGCATTGGAAGTTGAAGTGTTGCGATAGAAATGCTTATGGAATTAATGAATTGCTATGGCTTGATTTTTTTATGCAATTTGTTAATTCTAATTGATTAGTTCAAATTTTTGCTTTGAGTTGGAATTATTTGGCATTGTGAGTTGGATTCAAGTGTGAATGGTTTTAGGCTTTGTGGTCTTTTAGTGTGTTATTGGAATAGGTTTCTTGTGCAACAAGGAAGAGCATTAAAATGAATTGAATTGATTTAGTTTTGCATGATTTTTATGCATTCAATTTTAGTTATAAAGCTTCATTACCTTAGTAGCTAGTTGGAATTGCATTATGTTATATTTAGAATACCATGTTAATTTCTTTTACAGCTCTAGTTCTTGTGATTATGAATAGATATTATTATTGGATTTTAGAATTTTGTTCCAATAGGGAACATCTTTTGTTGCTTTTAGAATGATGATATGCTAGCCAAAGCTTCGTACTCGGACTAGGCGAGTGGCCAAAAAGTTGAAGCAGTTCTTCAACTCACTCTTTGATTTTAAGAAGGACTTCTAGATTGAGCGATTTGATACGCTTATGGAAAAGCCTCTTTTTGCTAGTAAGACTATCAACCAACATGGCATCATCTAGTTGAATATGCTTAGATAGGTGTGGGAGTTAGTAGACTTTGATAGTTGGTTACCAGGTTTTGACTGCCTACAACTGGTATACAGTGGGCTCACTAATAAGTTCTTGTGTAGAATACAGTTTGTTACCAATAACATTAGCTGGACCAGAAAGGATGGTGTGAGATTTAGGTTGCATGAGATGAGCTATAGCATGTGCATTGATGAATTTGGACAGAGGTGCATCTTCTATTCCTAGGAGCACCTCAACACTGATGAGCATAGTAGCTCTTTATATGATTTTGGCAACAACACTCCCTCATCCATTGACTTTTGGAAGGAGACTGCCAATGATGAAAGTGTCTACCAACCTAAGGTGTCCAAGGCTTCCAAGTTATGATCTCTTATGGTCCCCTACATTCACTATTTGCTTGCACACTCTATTTATCAACAAGGGGAAAGTCTTGGGGTGGTGACCAGGAGGAACCTATTCTACCTTTGTTGCATTATCAGAATAGTCTAATGCCACCTTGGTCATGCTTTTGCTTGGTCACTTGAGATATCCCCTACAAGGTAAGGACATGGTTTATATGTGCTAGATCATTCATTACTAGGTTGGCTAATAACCTAGGCCACCTTCCACAAGCGAACCACCTTATAGAGTTATTCAACCAGGCAACGTCAACATGGAGTCACTGAAGTTAATGAAGATGCTGAAGAAGATTGCTCTTTCGATGGCCTATTCTAGTTTGTGCTCAAGACCCAGGAGGAGATTCAAGCCACTGTTGAAACCTTTTCTGCCTCCACTTTTACAGTGCTACTGTGCCATCTATAGCATTGATCATTCAGAGGTAAAAGTTAATTTTGCAAAGGCATAAGTTCATGACCAGCTGGTTGCTTGTTGTTGATACCTGTCTTTCTATCATAGGCACAATATATGAGTTTAGAAGAGGAAATCTGACTACATTTTACATGTCCTAGAGCTACTGGACCTTCTACCTATGTTCTTCCTTTATTCTCATTGTAGAGCAAGGATTTTGATGATTAATTTTAGGTATCCTCTATCATCAATGGCCAAGAGCGGGGAGTGAGATTGAGAGAGGAAGGGATGAGGCAAATGAGGATGACACTATCATAGCATTGATTGTTGATGCCATCCGTCAATTGGAGGGAGCTACTATTAAGGGAGCCATTATCCAGTAAGCTATTAGTATCAAGGACGAGAGACTTGAAAGAGCTAACAGAGCTACAGAGGAGGAGATCACAGAGACTCTTACAGGAGCTGATGTTGCTGATCGAAAGGTCGTGGAGCATACAACAAAGGTCAGGACTTCTAAAGGTCTCAAGGCAATGACACAGATGATGACTACTTCGAATACTGGACCAATCCTCCAGTTAGTAGATCATCTCCGGCAAGAGATGTTTGATGGATTGTAATACATTTATTTTTCTCTACTTTATGTATATGTTTTTTTATGAATATTATTTGCTCAAATTTTCTTTAGTAGTATAATTTGGATAATTTTAACACTATTATTGGAGCATATTTGCTCCCAACTATATTTCTATTTGTTTTTTGTTATGTTTCTGGTTTTTATCATTATTTTGTTTGAATGTTTGTCTTTTATGTTTTTTAGAAAGCTTTTCTCTACTGAACCTAAGGCTATGCAATTTTTCTAAATCACTTGGAATGACAGACTTACACAACAAACAACCAGATTTTTCACGATGGTATTAATTTCTAATGCCCCCTTTTTTTTTCACTTTGTGTTTTTCCAAGCTTGTACAATGTGGGCAATGTATATCTTAAGTGTGGGGGAGTTGGTAGCTTACACCATACTTTTCTTTTGATTTATGCTCTATTTATAGTGATTTTTTGAAAATTTTGAAGTTTTTGAACTAAATTGTTTTCTTAATCATACTAATAAGCATGATTTTAATGATGAAGAGTGATTGTCAATTTATTGTCATTGAGTTGTTACCCTGAGTATCAAGTAAGTGATTCTTGCAATCTTTCAGATATGCACATGTTTTAAATATGTTCTTGCAATTCCCTATAGTCTTTAGAAGCTATTTTGGCATCAAGTTTTTGTGTTTATTACACTATTCAAAACATGCTAAATTGTGAATTCTATTTTTGGGAATTGTGGTAAGATTAGTTGATGGAAATATGATTAATTGTTGAAAAATTTAAGAAACGTAGTATGGCATAAGTACCTATTCTGTTATCTTTTAGTGTTGAAGTACAATGGGGTCTTCTTCTAAGATAAGCATCGATCACTTTCTGAAAAATGCTAGATGCATGAGTATGATGAAAGATTATCCTATATATATGTTGAGAAATAACTTGGGTATTGATAGTGCTCATACAGTACATTTGCTGCAAAATTTAACAACATAGAAAAGGATCCTGAAAGATGAAAAGTAAGTGAAAAGTTCAATTAATTTCCTATTTTCATGATTTTTTGGTATGGATAGTTGTTGCATGATGAACTTTGATTTAGTATGGTTTTTGCCTTTTACTTTTCACGAAAATTTGTTGTTCTATGAGTTGCTAGGTTGAGAAGGAATTATTTCCACTAATTTGTTTTGTTTTGAAGGTGTTAGTTTGAAAACGATGCATGTTTGGTAATCTCATTAATTTCTTAAGACCTCTAAAGTTTCAATTCTCTATTTTATCTTCCTTTTCTCTAGAGTATGACCTTTTTTTATTTTTCAAAATTTCTTCTTATGGTTTACTTGAGGACAAGCAAATGTTCATGTGTGGGGGATAAATGTCACACATGCGTATTTCTACAAATTTTCTATATACTTTTCCTCAAAAATTGTTTGTCTTTTGATATGTTTTTGGTATGAATTTGTGCTTAACTACTTTATATTTCATTTTTAGGTATTCATTTAGCTTTTTTATATTTATGAAGGATTTTGAAGATTTTTGGAGCTGAATTACAAGATCTAAAAGAAATTGGAGTCAGCATAGTTTGTAACACACTTATGTTAGCATCAAACAAGCTCGTGTCTAAGCTAAACGTGCCCTTGTTGTTTGTCATGCCTGTATCAGACCATGTCATTGGTTGTTTGTGAGTTTTTTGTTTCAGAAGTGGCACATGACCTTGAACAATGCTATGTTTGTAACCATGTTGACATGCTGTTAGGATTTTCTTGAGTTATTTTTTATGCTTTGAAGGAGAACAGAAAAGAAGGCAAAAAAAATATACAAAATTAGAGATTAGAATTTGAAGGAGAATGCTACCAAAGGTAGTTTAGATAATGAACACCGAGTAGTTTGTGCCTGGGCAATGATTTGTTTGTGGGGAAGAATTTCAGAGATGAAGCCTTCTGTTCTGAGTTTTATTTTGTTTCTGTTGTGTTTCTTTATTTACATGATGGGCTAATTTCTCTGCTCATGTTTAGAGCAGATGAATATTAGGATGATATTGTTTTTATGATTACTTTTGATTTAATATAATTATAGTTTTTTCATGATCTATCAAATGTTCTTTGATGTGTTGACTAATAGTAGCTAGAGTATTAATTTAATGTTTGATAACGAGCATATGCAGGGAGTTACTGGTATGTTTATTGTGTATATTAATTATAGTAGCAAGACTATGATTCAATGTTTGTTGGATAGAAAGGATAACGCTATAGTCAGGAGTAATGACTAGTATCAATACCTCCAAACAATAGTGAAACTTAATTGTGAGACTTTGAATAAGTAATTCATTCTTAGGGAGTGCAGTAAGGCTAAACACCCTACTAGTAACTTAAGGATAGTGGTTTGTCACTGGGACAAGTAAAGGGATAATTTATTGGAGAGAGTATTATATGGTACAAGTTAACTATATGCCCATTAAACAAGATAAAAGTAATGAAATAGATTTCTAGGTTGATTCACATATAAGCCTGACATCTTTCAATTGTTGTTCATTTGTTTGTTTATTGTTGTTGTTATTTATTTGGTTTGCTACATCAAGTTAGTTCTTAGTAGTTAGCTAAACAACCCCTAATTGATTGGTTAAGTAATAGAGAGAGGTTGAAAAATAGACAACTCTATTCTAGTCGGAAAAATGATCTTGATACTACCACTATTATACTTGAATGATAAATGTGCTTGCCTAAGAGTACCCATAAGCATAGAGAGATTTGACACATCTGGATTATGTTTAATTTGAATTACTATATTAGGAAGACTTGCTATCACCCAAGAGTTGAGGTTGGAAATGTCCTTGCATTAGGTGAACTTTAAAGGTCTCAACCAAGTCGATGGACTCGGTGAGTTATCTACTAAGGTTCCCAAGACAAATTTGTGGAAACTTGGTGATGTTTTGCCACTCAGTCCATTACCCAGCACAATAATTAAGGGGAAAATGTAGGTAAGAGTTAATTAAGTGATAACTTACTCTAAATAGCTCATCATATGCAAGCGAGGTTTGAGTAGGTTATGACTTCCTCTAAGGCGCCCCATAAAATTGAGTTCATGCGATTGTTTAAGTGCTAGCATTGGATACGTTGCCAGTATCTAATTTGATAGGACCCATCATGGGCCTGCCTAGGAAACCTTTGGGAACATGTCCCATGCTAGTCACAATCGGCTAATTCATTACGTGTACAGTAGTTAACCTTTAAGCTCATAATCAATTAACCTACTATGTAGCCATGCATGAGTAATGCTTTGACTTATATGATAAATCAATGAATAAACACAAAACATCACCATAGGTTTTCATTAAAAATGAACCATAAAACCCTGTCAAAGCATGGAAAAATATATATGAATTTAACTACACATAGTCAGCCATGTGTAAGCAACCATACAAGGAAAACTTGGCACACACCTAAGAGCGACACTAGAGTTCAACAACTAAACCATGTATATTGGAGGCAACTAATGTATGAAACTAAACACTTAAGCAAAACTGCTGGCATCCATAACTAGCTCCCACTGACACGGCTGCCCGTGCCCCTACCTAGGAAGCCCTGTGAGAGCTAGTCTCACGGTGGATTGCAATTGGCTAGTTGTGTATGTGTGTGGATTTAAATCCCATGATACTAGTTGATTATCCTATAATATGCAATATGCATGCTCTTCATGCTTTGACTTGCTTTATTAAAACCATAAAATATTAAATTGGCCAAGTAATTTCTACACAAAATAAATATAAATAGCCAAAGCATACAAAAATCAACATTTGTGTGAGTTTACTACACATAACAACTCGTGAGAACATTCATACATAAAGTAGACTAATGCCCTCACCTAAGGGCAATCCTAGAGTCGAGGACTCCTCATAACATAGACTATGTAGGCAACTAAAAGTACTATATAAGTACAAGCCTCTACTGAGATCTCTTTGACTTAACTCCCACCTTGGATACACGCTCCAGAGGCGAGTCTCAAAAGTCCTTGCCAAGTGCTACTAGGCTCTGCAGCAAAGGAAGATACTAGTTAGTACTGTTACTTGACCAACAAGCTGACTAAATACTTATGTAGACTAGAATCACAAGGATTCTCAAATGTAGTACCTGTACACACAAAAGAACACTACCGCGATAATCCTCAATGATTACCATGTCCAGCAACTTTAGTCTTTGCATAACAAAACTAGGGAGTGAGAATTCGACAATTCTCAGTAGGGGTCTTCAATGTACCTAAAAGAAAATTACTAGGACTTTTGCTGCGAGCTCACACAACATGAGGGTCTATTATATGCACATATAACTAGGCCATAAAGACCTCTCCTCAACTAGTCCTCCTCAAGGTGCATCACTCCGTGCCTAGTGAGTTCTGATCACTAACCCGCTCCTAGCAAGCCGAAGCTTACTGGATACAATCATGTAGCTTTCCCGTAGTCGTTATGCAAGGGAATTATGGTGGAACTTTGTAGACTAGGTCGTAGGGCCTCATTGTTGTAGACTAGATGAACAAGGTTTCGCCTTGCGACCTCGTGGCTACAGCACGGCTAGACCAACAAGGGTTCTAAACCTCTCACCTGAGCTAGTGGTAGCTAATTATGTTTGTTTTCAACATAGTTTCCTTGCTTGTTGCACAAGAAACCTTAGAACTCTACAAAAATCAAGGAAACTCTTATATTTTGTGGGACTATTGCAAGTCTCGGAGTACCCCCGGAATCCTTAGACCCCTAGGTACGCTAAGAACCCCCTTAGGTCTCACTTGGAACAAGCTAGCAAAATGTGAAAAATTCAGCATTTTTGTCTGTGGTGACGCGTCGCCACAGTTGGTAACATTCTGAGACACTTTTCTGGATTGGTGACGCGTTGCTGGCATCGACCTATAATTGGCGACGCGTCGCCAATCTGCAGAAATGTAGAAATTGGCACATTTTGCTGTTATGAACTTTTGATGATTCCTACACATACCAAACATGCATGGAATGCCTCCAAATTTCATTCACACGTAGAACATGTTGCATAGAACATAACCAACTATCACAAGCTAAGCTATGATGTCTTGTAACATCAATCTAATCCTCTCAAATCCTCTAGTCCACCACAATTCAACCAAAATGTTTAACTAATGCCATAGCTAAAACCACTCGAATTCTTCAAGCAACCTCAAGCTAATGGCATCAAATGAACTTAAAAACATATCTCCCTTACCTCAACTCCAAGTAACAAGAAAGAATCAATCCCCTTTTCGATCAACCAAGCTCACCAAAGTTCTACACAAGTTCCAATCCAAAAACAAATCACTAATAATCAAAACTTCACTCTCTAACCAAAGCCCAAGCTCCAAACCAAGTAAATAACATGAATTCAATCAAGAACACTTTGCTTACCTCGTTCAAAAATAGGAGATGTGGAAAAATGCCCTCCCAAGCTTCAAAATCATGGTTTCAAGCTTGAAATTCGATTCTCCAAGCTTATATAGTTTGAATTGTACCTCTTGGCACAAAAATCACTTGATTCCAAGCTTAATTTGAGAGCCAAATGAGGGTGAAAAGGATGGAAATGGGATTATGGCAGCCATAGTCTCACTTTCCCTTCTTAAACCCTCACTTAACTCTAAAGGCCATCAAAGTATTAAGCTTGTTACAATTAAGCCCCTATCTTTGTAACTTAGTGATTCTTGATTCAATTCTTGTCTATTTTTTTCAAGTTTGAGTTAAGGTTGAAAGTTAAGTTATAAAAATTTATTTTAAAACACTCAGGACTCGTCCTGGTTATTCAGGCTGGAAAATTACCATTTTGGCCCTGAACCTCATTCAGTGCTTTATTCTTCTCGGAACTTAGTGAACTTTGGTAAACTTCTCTATTCTTGCTATGCAAACTTGAATTAAGGTTCTAAACTTAATTTTAAACACTTTACCTTCCTCAATTGCGCTTCCCACTAGAAGGGCCATAACACCCACCTTAGATCAAATCCCAAGTGCCAAGCTCTAAAAGTTCTTCATTGTGCTTCACTAGCCTCTTTTAGCCAAATAAAGAACAGCAGTTGGTACCATGACTTAACCCACAAGTGAACCACTAATTATAATCATAAGGATTTAATTAAGTAGAATACTTGCTCGTAAGCCTAGCTCAACAAAAACTAATGGAAGTTATTGTATATTCTTTTCAAGGAGGGACTCTTCAACCTAGAATAAAAATACTGAAGAAATACACATGTATGTGAACATCACTACATGCCTAGCGAGTTCTGGCCCCTAACTCACACCTAGCTGGTCTAAACTTAGCTTACCATTTAACTTTACTTGATTATTGTACATGTAAACATGGTAGATGCACCTTGCTTGATTCCCAGGAACTCACGAAAAATACTAAGCTCTCAAATAGTGCCTCAAGGTATTAACCTTGCCTATGTCACTTGTGTATGAAGCCTTTACCTAATAACCCTACCAAGAGTGCACTAGGTTCTCACTTGTGCCTCAAGTAGTTTGTCTAGGCTACAAGTTTAATAAACCTTCACTCAAGGTGCTTAAATATTCACAATCACTTGGTTTACCTTAATGGAGTAGCAATTGGCCTTTGTTGCACTCATATTGACTCGTTACATGGAACCCACCTAAGTGTGCTAAGGTTTCACTTTAGCACGTTATGTACAAAGACTTAACTAGGCCAGTGGTGGTCACTAAAGCTCTCACTCACTTCTTAGCACTTACTATGGTTAAACACTTGATGAATACCAAAAGCCAACCCACACCTCAAGCTTTGCTGGAATTCTTAGTGCATTTTGAGGTTCTCGAGGTGCACTAAGTTAGTTATCACAACCCTTCACTTTGGGCCTCCCAAAGTACTACCATAGCTCCCAAAGTAACCTCCAACTGACTTGAGAAGGCCTTATTCAGGCCTTATTCAATTAAGGTATCAAAGTTGTCTCCTTAAAACCTAAAGTTGTGTTTGTCCCTCAAGCTCACAAGATTATTAGTGCTGAAATGCCCTGAGTTGCATCCTTAAGGTCTAGAGACACATCTCCAAGGTCGTTGTGAGCACCAAGGTTGTATCCTCCACACCCAGGGACATGTCCATACCTGGGAATCCAAGATTAGCAATTTTTGTTAGCCCTTAAGTTGCATATCTGGCTACAAGACACGTCCATACCTGGCCCAAGTTTAGTATTGGTCATAAGTGCCCTAGCTTGTTTACAAGTCCTCCATGCACTTTGGCCACACTAGGGACTTTTTACATGACCTAAACCAAGATTTAGACACTCCCTAGGCCATATTGTGGCAATGGAACCAAGGCTATGGTATCCATAAACATCACACAAGCGATTAAAACATCACTAGTCCACCATGACCTTCACATTCATTAACTAACACCATTCATTAAATCACAAGATTTCTACCATAAGCAAGCTATGAATGGCATCAAATAAGCATAACACATAAATCCCTTACCATAATTAACAATCAATTAGAAACAATCAAGCACACAAGCCATAAAACATAAGTTATAAGGCTCATCTAATGTTTCCTAGGTTCCAAGGCACAAACATGGTATATGGCACTAAATTAAAGCAATCCAAGCAAAACCCAAGCTTCCATTAGCTCAAGAAATAAGAAAATTTCAAGGAACAAAGAGTACCTCATGCACACAAGCTTGCTCAAGCTAGAAAATGCTTCCAAGTGCTTTGAAACCATGAAAAAAATTGTAAAACAAGCATGATCTCTCTTGGCACCATGAAAGCCTTCCAATTCCACCATGGACCTATGATTTGGAGGATATTTGTTCAAGAAATCCAGGATGCTTTGGGCAGCTACAAAAATGGTGGAGATATGATGAGAGAATAGTTACAAAACAACCTCCCACCATAAGTTTTAAACACCCTAAGCTCCTTCCTCCAACTTTTCTAAATTTTGTAAAAGTATCTCACCTCTAAATAGTTTCTTGGTTTCTTATACACCTAATTAAAACTTTTTTAACTTGCCTTTTCATTTTAAAAACATCAACTTTACTCCTAGGACTTATCCGGATCCTTTAAGGTGGAAATTACCATTTTGCCCTTAGGTAAATCTAGTGCCATAAACTACTTGAAACCAACTAACCCTTGACCAACTTACTTGATCTTGCTAATTCACATCTAATTAAGGTATATAAGCTAAGATTTAAAACCTTACCCCCCCTCACCAAGCATAATGCTAGCAGGGCTATAACTTTCTCTCAACATTTGAGAACTTGGTTCTCCAAATTGAATCTCCTCACCAAAAGACACTTTGTTAGGATACGATGAAAATGTACCTCAATCAAACCTACAAAGGGGTGTCAATCCCACAACAACCCACTTGGTGCTCAAACTTTATGGCTTGCCCATTAATGCCCTTTTGGCACTCAAGTTGGGTCTAAACTTGTGCCCAACAGCACACCAACAACTTTTCAATGCTCTCCTTACCGTAGCCTAACATTACTTGATCTGAAGCACCTTAGTGCAAACTTACTCTCACAAAGAGAACGGTATGGCACTTTCCTTGCACTTGAATGTCATTGAAGGATTTCTGACTACTTGAACTAATCCCGATAACCTCATGACTACAACCTCTTTATACCATTCCCTAAGCTCAAGTCCTTAGTACAATATAGCTTAGCAATCTTTTGGATACTTGTCCACTAACCTTACACTGATAACTACCTATTAAAAGCTCAACACTAGTCAACTTCCTCCACTTTTACCTCTATGCCAGAACCAACTAGAGTAAGCTAACTTAACAAGTTTAAGCTTAATTGTTAATGCTCATATTTGAATAGTCTCACTCTAGGTTCGGCAGCCAATGCCCCTATACCAAACCCCTTAGTGTAAGCTAGCTTAACAAGTAGAACTCATCCACAAACTCTCGTATAGACAGTGTCTCAATGTATGTTTGTTACCCGATGACTCATAGTGATCACTAGTCTATGTGTGTCACCAGTGTACTATGCCCTTGCCATACACACCACTAGTATCCCAAGGAATACTCCACTTTATGTTCCACTATACGCTAGAGTTACAAGTCCTAATGCATACTAAAAAGTAACTCTTTGACACTCCCCCTGGATGCCCCCGATGCATTAGGCACACTAGTGAACTAGGTAAGGTACCCATGCACCCGTGCCAGCACTATGATCATACTGCCCTCATTATTTTGGAATCTCTTACACTTGCATGCATACCAAATAAAATTTCTCTGTCATGATTACCAAGACCTCTATGCAACTAGCAGCGTTTAGGCCTTATCCATACCTCCTAGCTCAAGCAACCTAATGCTCGGCAATAAAAGCTACCGCTATACTACCCAAGCCAAAGGTCTTGATGCTTTAGCTACTTAACTTAAAGTATCCTTGGTGCACACATTGAGTCCTTTCACTCATTTACAGTTGATGCCCAACACATTATGCATGCTAGATTATCTCATTGGTTGTGTCCTTAGTACACTTGTTTCTCGGCTGCTTATACTTACCCATGCACAACGCACCTATGGGGTCCTTAGCCGAGTCGTAGGCTAATATTAGATCTTAGGCTAAACTAGTTATCCCCAGCTTAGCATCCGGGTAGATAACTTGGCCACCTTTATAAGGCTCCGACATGCCTCCTGTCTCCCTCAACTTCTCAACTCCCTCCTAGGCCTCTTGGCTTCTAATCACCATCATGCTCCTCCTTAGTAATCATTATTCACTCAACACATGGTTATAAGGAACAACCTTAACTTCCATGCTCAACTACCATACTATAACTACACCATGGTAACATCTCATCAAAATGATGTTCTAGCGGCTTTCACCATGACAACTTAACTTACTTGGTGGGATAACCAACTTCACCTATTGTCTCCATCCATTATCAGGAGGTGGTTATCTACAAGAAAACAAGTTTGGTGCTTTATCTACTACAACTCCACCAAGTGCACTTTAGTGTTTTCCTCTACACCTTGAGAAGGGATCTATCATTTAGAGATGTGAGCCACACCTACTAGCCCTTGACTAGTCAAGCAAATTGCTAGCCGAATATTTATAAAGTGCTAGGCTCATGTGAAATGCTCTAACTTTGGACTTTAAACTAACTTAACTAAGATTCTTTCTGACTAGGGTTCTAACCCTCAACTATTCTTTGCTTTGGTGAACAACAACCACTACCAAAACCAATGCATAGACACTTGAGCATGACAATACGTAAGCTAGACTTGTTGTTATGGCCTTCCTAGCTAAAAAGCTAGTTCAAGAAAGGTAAAGTGATTAAAAGCTGGTTTCAAACCTTATTTCAAGTTCACATAGCAAGAACATGTAAGTTTAACAAAGTTCACTAAGTTCCAAGAAGGATAAGGCACAAAATGAAGTTTAGGGGGGAAATGGTAATTTTACATTTCAAAGAGTCAGGCTGGGACCTGAGAGTTAAAAATGAGTTTTAAAAACCTAACTTTTACCTTTAACCTAAGCTTAGCTTAAATAAACAAGACTTGATGAAGTTTAACTAGTTACTAAGGAAAGAAAGTGGACTTATTTGTAACTGCGCATAAACTTTGGTGGCTTAGTTTTAAAATGGGTATAAAACTTGGTAAAGTGGAGAACAAGCTGCCATTTGCTTGCCAGCCCAAGTTCAACCCTACCTCCACTATTTATTCATGAATCCAAGCTCAAAATCACAAGGTTTTTGTGAAAATTAAAGCCACTAGGGTGTTTATGCTATAAGAAGCTTGTTTTAAGTGTAATTTGAAGCTTTGAAGCTTGGAACCATGTTTTCAGCCATCCCCTATTTTTGATGACAAGTAACTTTTGATTTTATGGTTATTTTTTATTTAGGAAGTGTTTAGGAGCTTGGGTTATGATTAGAAGTTAGTAATTATGTGTTTTATTCTTTTGTTTGCTTGGAACTTGGAGGAACTTTAAAGAACTTGGTTTTTGGTAGTAAAGTTGGTTGATTCTTGCTTTTGAGCTGAAGTCAAGGTAAGGGAGTTATGTTTTCAAGCTGATTAATGCTATTGGATTAAGTGTGCATGATAATTTTCAGTAGTTTTGGCAATAGCATTAGTTAATGGACTAGTTTGATCATGGTGGGCTATTATGTTTGTGATTATTAGAATGATGTTTAAGCGCATCATATGAAGGCTTGTGGTAGTTGGTTGTTGTCTTTGCAACATGTTTTATAGGTACGTGAAGTTTGAAGGCCATCTAAGATTGTTTGAAATGCTACGTAAGTCTTCAAACGTTGAAGCAGCAAAACTGGGAATTTTTTGGGTATCGCAGGTATTGGCGATGCATCGCCAATACCCGCAACGTGCCACCAATAGCAAAAAATACTTCTAAGAAACTTATGTATGCTGGTGATGCGTGACAAACTAGCAAATACAGGTAGCCAAGTTGCACAAAATTTCTAGGTGGTTGATAACTGTGGCAATGCGTTGTCATAATTATGATGGCTAATATTTTCCAATTTTGCTAGGAGGTTTGAAGGGAGGCCTAACAGGGTTCTTAGGGTACCTAAGGTCTAAGTATTCTGGAGGTATTCTAAAGTTTCCAAAAAATTATTCAAGACCTAGAAGTATTCTCGGGTTTTTATGGTTGCTTTTGTCATAAGCAAGAAAACTAGTTGATGAAAGACCACAACTAGGTATCACTAGCTTTAGTGAAAGGTTTAGTACCATCGGTGGCCAAGTTGTGTAGTTAGCCACGAGGTTGTGATGTGAAACCTTAGTACACCTAGTGGGCCTTTAAGGTCTAGTCTACTTTAGTCCAACCATGGTCATTGCTATTCTACTAGTGTGATCCAAGTAATGGTGGATAGGTATGTACCTTGAGTGAAGGTTTAGTGCACTCGTAGCTTAGGCAAGATTATTTGAGGTGCAAATGAAAACCTAGTGCACTCTTGGTAAAGGTTTCAGGTGGAACCTTAGTACACAAGTAACCTAGCAAAGTCTAAGGACTTGAGGCACTGTGTGGGGGCTTAGTACACCTAGTGAGTTATTTTGAACTCATGTGAGGAGCATCCACCATGTTCACCTACATAGCATAAAGGAGTTTCAACTAGTGATTCATCACTAGTTAGGCTAGTAAGCTATGCTTGCTAGTAGGTAAGGCTCTGTCTCGTAGTTCAAGGAGTAGAAAGAGGAAAGGTCCCAAGGGACTAAAATGTATGCGCATATGTTTAGCCTTAGGTTGTATGAGCTTACAGTAGATTACGTATCCTTCCATATGTGTTGTGCCTAGTTTTTCCTTGTAGGTTGAAGAACCCTTATTGAGAATCATAAGATTCTCACTTGTTTAGTTTTGTGTTATGACTGAGAATCATTATGGATTGTCATGGTGGTTTATGTTACAAGTATATTACTTTGATAATCCTTGAGATTCTTGTTATTTGGTTGCTTGGCTGTTAAGTTGTTATTGTACTAACTATAGCCTTCTTGGCCATAGAGGCTAGTGAGCACGTGAAGGATCATTGAGGCTTGCCATTAGGATTTCTCATCTAAGGTCGAAACTAGTCGAACGGGATCTTAGTAGTACTAGCCTTCAATATACATGATGTATGTTAGCAACCTCCAATGTGTATGAATAGAGTTAAAGACTCTAGGGTTAGTTTTGGGTGTAGGGCATAGTCTACAATTGTTTAAATGCCCTCACACGGTTAACTATGTGTAGGATTATTGTTGATGCAGTAAAGGTTTTGCATGCTTTGACTTTTCAAACATCAATTTTTATGGAAATTCCTAGGCTATATAAATATTTTATGATTTTCCACTTGCTCAAGTCAAAGCAACTCTTGAATGCATGATTGCATTCTGATGCAAACTCCGATGGTATAATGACCATGAAACATGTCCAAGATGTGATTCAAGCTCCACAAGACATCAAAAAGACTAGGTTTGAAACCCCCACCCCTAATCAACCTGTGATTAGAAACGAGAAGTATAGAACTCGAAGAACACAAGCACACTTGTGCACCAAGGCAGTCAACAAAGAACCAAAGAGAAAATCTCTCCAAAGAGCAATATTATTTCAGCATTAATCTGTGTGTTTACATCCAGAATATGTGCCTTTATATAGGCCAAAACTAGGGTAAAAATCTGGGCAAAATTCACAGCCCAAGTCACCTAGGAAACCTAGTTACAAAGGACTCAAGAAAACCTAGTCCAATTAGGATTCCTAAACCCTTTCTAACTTGTTTTGTGTATGCAGCGTATGCCACCTGTCCTAAGCGACCTGAATTAATTTCATAGCCTAAATAACATCCTAAATAATGTATCTAAACAAGAATTGAATGAAAATAAAATTCAAATACAAGATTAAACCCGAAAACCCCCAAATAGCCTTTTCGGGTGCATTTTTGGGCACTTTAGGGCTTTCAATTGTATCTTCAGCTCCCAGCTTGAATCTTTGAGTTCCAATGGCATGAATCTTCCTCTGAGATGTGGAAAAAGAGGTCTGGAAAGTTAGAGCTCAAAATCCAGCTTATGGGCACAAAATGCATCAAGAACACTTAAGGTGGCTCAAATGGTGCACTTTGAGTGATGTCCTTGGTGTCCTTATTTTGTGACTTGTCTAAGCACTCCAAAACTGAGTACCAAGCATATCCATCATCTCCATATGGTGTCTTGAAAGTTCCAGCAGCTCCTTGTGAAGTTTCATGTCCATTCTCCATGAAGAAACTTAAAACAAAGGCTTGTAGTGCACTTGAGAGCTCCTTAGCTTTCTTCCTTGTCATAGGTCCACTAGAAACCTTCAATGGGTCCTTGCCTTCTCCATGTGTGCCTTCCTTGATCATATCACATTCTTAGGTTAAACAACTAGTAGCATGAAGTTTTAATTAGGGTGAACTTAATTTATTAGCCAATTGCAACCAACATGAGACTTCTTCAAAAAGGCTTCCTGGGCAGGGCCAAAGACAACCGTGTCAGTTTTGGTATTAGAGCCTAGTTCATAGACATTGGAGGGTAGGAACTGATATCAAGGTTGTGATCCACATGCTAGGGTATTTAGTGCTAATCAACATCTATGAGTTGTTGTCTGGCTTTGGCTGTAGGTTGCGATGGTGAAACTGGGTTAGTTACAGTTTGGATTGTAGGGGGTCTGGTAATTGATCCTAGCAATCTAGTGTGGCAATGTTGGGGCAGGTGACTTGATTTGCTCTAGGGTTTAGGAAATGCCTTGGAGTAGGTAGTTGGGATGTGATCACCATCCTAGGAAATTGTAAGGGAACCTCGAACATAAGGTAGGCTACATGATCCGTAGGGCTAGGAGGCTATGGAAACCTCCGAGGTGGAGAGTACCACAAGGTTGCATTCATTACTCCCATTATGTAAAAACTTGAACCCATTAGCTTGGATGGGTTAGGGTACTAGAAAAGGGCTATGGATGTGCTGATTGAGTAATAGGAAATTGGTCAAACAGGCTATGAAATGGGGTAGAGCACTCAAGTACCCTTTTCTTGAAAATAGAAGCTTGGGGTTGAGACTACCAAGTCCTTAAGCTAGTGTACTATGGCACTTGATAATCATCAATGTTAGACCACCAGTGAACTGTCAAGCATGCAGCAGCTCTTAAAAAATAGAGTTAAAGGAGTTAAAGACAAGACAGCAAGGTGAAGGTTGGCTCACCTAACCTAGTAGGAGCATGGGTGATACACCCATAGTGTGGAACTCGATTAGATACTAAGGACCAAGAATGGATCATGTAGCAGTCGAGGCTTAAGGTCAGGTTGCATGGCTCTTAGGTTGCACCAAGGAACTGTTATTAACAGTCCAAGTGGTCATCAGATTAGTTTCATTTTTGGGCTTCGTTAAGTTAAGACCAGCCTAGGAAGCTTGTCACCAATAGTTGTTGCCATAGGAAGTCAGCCTGGTACACCAGAGCAATACTTTAAAGCTTAGCTTTGATTAGGCAAGTGGTCAAAGTAGGCAGCCACTAGCCAAGTGTGACTAGTAGCCATAGTGAACTTTTGGGCAATGCATGGTTAGTGTGACGTAAGACCCTATCCTCCCATTCATAGTTTTTCACTTACTTGGTATTTACCGACATAGTTTATTTAGCTTGTTAGGTAGTTGGAGCAGGGTTAAGGGCTAACCCAAGTGCATTAGGGTGTAAAGATGCACCAAGTATTGGGTGATACTTAAAACCATAGGACCCACTTCTTAGTGTGAGAACCTACATAAGAAAAGGCTTAAATGCCTTAGATTTGAATGTTCTAAGGTTCTATAGGTTGTCTTATTCCTTGAGTTGTTTGGTTGGCCTAGTTGGTAGTGATTGACTAGCTAGTTGAACGGATGAGGTTGTTAAGGTAACCAAGTAGTGGAGCAATTCAGTCAAATGCCAATAAGGTAAGTAGGTACGTTTTTATTTTATTTCTAACCATTGAATGTTGGTGGTAATTGTGGAATGGAACAAGGTGTAAGGAACTCATCCAAGGGTAAGTGGATGGATAGGTTTATTCATCCACTAGCTATAAACCTTAGGGTTGAGCCAGCTAGAGTAAAGTTGTTACTAGGGTTTTGCTTGACTACCAGAAGGTAGTGAGAGAGCCTAAGCAAGAGAATTGACTTCCATGGACCACAGGATAGCTGGTGGCCTGTGGTCATCCTAAGGTTAAGTGGGGTCGATGGCCACTTAGATGACTTATGGAAAAAGAAAGACTTAACTAGTGAAGCTAGTCAAGCAGGTTAAGGGCTAAGTCCTAAGTGTAATGGAGAAAATTGTGGGGATTGCATGTTGCTTTGAGTTAATACCCATAAGTTAGTAACATGTTGGACTGTCAAGTCATAAATGTTCAGGTGATGCCAGAGTGTGGCTGTTTTGCCTAAACCCTTGGGGTTAATGTTCGAGGAGTGCCATGAGGTCGAGTTCAATATGATTGATTGAGAGTTGACTCACAAGTAGCCAAAATGAGAGGTAAGCTCCTAGCTAGTTGAATTTATTGCTTACTAATCAGAAGTGTCAGGCCTAGTATAGGTACAGTTGTGCTCACATGTTAATAAATGGCTCTAGTTGTTGTTGTCTTCGTCAGAGTAGTGAAAAGTTGGGGGTTAAAACCCTAGTCGGTGAGGGTTTTTGTTAAGCTAGTTTAAACCCTAAAGTTAGAGCAACTCACTTGAATCAGAATTACCATGGATGAGCCACCCTAAAGCTAGTTTAAACCCTAAAGGAAGGACTAGTGACTTGTGAGATTGGTTAAGGGCTAGCAAGTGCATGAAACAGAATTACCATGGATGAGCCACCTAAGAGATTTTACATGGCTAACCACCTCCCAATAGTCAACTAAAGTGGGTAAGTTGATGTGGCAAAAGCCGTATAGGGTTTCAGGATCCAAACAAGTGCAGTGGAATATAATTAAAACCCTCCAGGACCTAAGTGTAATGGGGTAAACTAGATGTTCAAAATTTTCATACCTAATTTCGGTTGAGATCTTTCACCCAATTATTGAGTCGAATCACAAAAACCTGAAAAGTTGATGTGTTCAAGCTTTCTATAGTATCTACACAAGCCTCTCGGGATCAAGATGCCTCCGCCACAAGTCGGTAGATGCGTTTCTATTGCACTCACAATGCTAGCTTGCGTCCTCCAAGGAATTGCAAGAGAAGAGTGCGGCTGGAACTTTTGGGAAGTTAGGGAAAAAGGTTATGAATTTCTCACTATATGATGCATTTATAGTGAAACTCAACTTCCAAGCCTAATGGGTTTCAAAGCCCTAATCCAATTAGGTTTAATTTTGGGCTTAAAAATGGCTCAACTTTCGGGCCAATTATTAACATGAAATTATCATGAAATGATAACCCAATTAAATTAGCTCATGCACTCAAATAATCCAAATAAGCTTTATGTGTTTGACCTAATAGGCTCTTACCACATTGGCAATGATCATAAATGTGATTTATGATCATAAGCAATGAACAGTGTCTGGCAACACATCATTGCTACTCAAGTGACAAGATTGTCGGTGATTCGACTAAACCTTTATGATCATAATCTGTATATGCCATTGTCCCTTTGTCCAAAATATCAAGACTAAGCACGAGACATGGAATGTGCCACTCTCGTATAGCCCAATCTTTGGTTTCTTGATTACTAAGTAGACTAACTTAAACTGATGACATTGATATCGTATATCAACTCATCTGAGCATGGCCATGCATTTTCTAGGTCTCACTCTATCAAGGGGCCTGAAGATATCACTCCCATTACATAGGAGGGACAAATCCCATCCTGATCACACAAAACCCTCCACATGATATGTGACATACCCAATGGCCTCCTTAAAGTTCACTCAATTACTAGCAACAAAGGGAAGTATCAATGTATGTGACTCACATGTATGGAGCCTTGTTGATCTTAGGTCAAAGGACTACATATACCATGATCACTATGAGAATCACTTATGACACTCATATAATGATCCATGTAGCGTTCTCATGGTGGGTCGGTCTAGTACACAAGTTCTCCAACTTGTACCCATTTATAGACAACATATCTCATTAGTTTCCACATAGGCTAGTCATTATGTATTATTGTAACCCGCTCCATGATAATAATAAACCAGGGACATTTAAGAATATCATTATTCTAGGGTTATAATTATGTTTATTATGTTACACAGAAACAAAACAAAAAACATAATTATTGGATTAATGCCTTAATAAAATATCATGACTCAATGTGCAAAAATACAATCATCTTATGATTGGCTTTTTCGCACAACACTAACAAGCCGCAAGCATATCGTTTTGGCCCAAGGATGATACAGTGTAGTCATGGTATGGAAGCTAAGTAGAGAAGGCAGAGATGGTTCCAAGTAACCGTAGGCTATATGTTGGTTGCCGTTGAGAGATCGCCTGACAAGTTAGAGGGCAGGAGACCTCTGAGGTAGTCAAGGTCTTGAATAAGACTGGAGGTATACCAAAGCCTAGTGAATGGGGCCAAGGTGTTTGGTTGGCTACCAAGCCAAGGACGACTGAGTTGGCCTAGGATTCTGTAGTACCTTGTTACTCAACAAAGGACCCCATAGGTGCTTTAAGCATAGAGCGAGTATTGAGGGCCGAGAGGCAAGTGTACTAAGGATGCACCCAAAGAGCTAATCGGGTATGTGTAGGCTATTGAGCTCCTAGTGCAGGGAGGTGAAGAGACTTAATGTGTAGGTCTCAAGCACCTAGAATACTCCAAGTATAGCAGTTGAAGCTTCAAGACCTTCAGCTTTGGTAGCATGTTGGTAGCTCAATCATCGGGTGCTAGGAGGCCTAAGCCAAGGGGGCACGAACAAGGCCCTAGCGCTCCTAGCTACTTAGAGGTCTTGGCACTCGTGCTAGAGAACTTTTCTATGGTAGGCATGTGGGTGTAAGAGACTCCAAGGTAGTGAAGGCAGTAAGATCATAATGTTCAGGTGGTGCGTAAGTATCTTGCTTAGTGCACCAGTATGCCTGTTGTATAGGGGCCCACTGAGGGCGACATTAGAAAACTCGTACTCTAAGGTGGGCCGAAACTTGCAACTCTCATAAGTTCACTCATTCAGGAGAGCCCTAGAGTATAATAGAGCATGGAAAGAAGTATGCCTTAGCGTGCCATTGCTGTATGTGGTGAGGCCATAGTACACTAGTGACACACTCAGTCTTGTGATTGTTGGGAGTGATCGGGTATAGAACCTAGAGCAAGGAATCACTTGTGTGAGAAATAGTGGATGAGTTGTATGCTTGTTAAGCTAGCTTTTATTAAGTGGTTTGGTACAGAGATACTGTTATAGCTCTCCTAACTGAAGGGTTGTTTAAGGAATGTAAGGTGTTTGAAATTGAATTTTTAACCTTAATTCATGTTTACCTAGCAAGAATGGGCAAGTTTAGCAATGTTCACTAAGTTCTGAGGGATTAAGGCACTAAATGAGGTTTGGGGGCAAAATAGTAATTTTACATTCTAAATAATCGAGCTAGGTCCCGAGTGTTGAAAATGAGTTTTTTATAACCTAAATTTTAACTTTAACCTAAACTTAGTTGAAATAAACAAAATTTGATCAAGTATGACTAAGGTTACCTAAATGAAGGGACTTATTTGTAACTTTTTAAATTCCTAGATGGCTTCTTGGTTAAGTGCCTACAAAACTTGGTAAAGTGAGGAAGGAGGCCATATTTGCTGCTTCAACCTGAGCTCCTCCTCCACCCTACCAATTCTCTATAAATTTAAGGCCAAAACCAAGAGATTTTGATGAACATGGAAGCCACCAAGGATGTACATGCTATGGAAAGCATGTTTCGAGGGTGATTTCATGTTTTTGAAGCTCAGAACTGAGTTTTCCACCATCCCCTATTTTTAATGTGATGTAACACTTATGTTCTTGGTAAATGCTTGTTTATTAGATGTTTAGAAGCTTTGGTTTTAATTGGAAGATAGTAATTATGTGATTTGTGCCTTTGGTTGCTTGGAACTAGGTGGAGCTTTGTAGAACTTGAGTTCTTGAGGAAGGGTTGCTTGCTTCTTGGTTGTGGGATGAAGTTAAGGTAAGGAAGTTGTGCTTTCGAGCTTAATTGATGCTATTGGAATGAGTTTGCTTGATGAATTCAAGTAGTTCTAGCAATAGTATTAGTTAGTGGGCAAGGTTGAATCATGGTGGACTATGAGGTTTGTGATGATTAGAATGATGTTATAATGCATCATAGTTTGGCTTGCAATAGTTGGTTGTGATCTATGCAGCATGGTTTATATGTATGTGAAGTTTGGAGGCTATCCATGCATGTTTGATATGTTTGGAAAGTGTCCAAAGTTCATAGCAGCAAAACTGGAAACTTTCTGGGTTGTCACAGGTATTGGCAATGCATCGCCAATCGTCGCTACTACCCTTGATGTGTCACCGTTACCACTAAAATTGGTAGCTCATTACCAACTGTGGTGACGCTTCATCGCATGCATAATGACTAAAATTTTCCAATTTTTCTAGAGAGATTAGGGGAAGACCTAAGGGAGTTCTTAAGGTACCTTAGGGTCTAAGCATTCCAGGGGTACTTTGAGTCTTCCAAAATTCCTTTAAGACCTAGAAATTTCCTTGAGTTTTATAGTTGCTTTTACCTTAAGCAAGGAAACTAGTTTTTGAAAGATCACAACTAAGTATCACTAGCTTGGGTGAAAGGTTTAGAACCCTTGGCAGCCTAGTCATACCGTTAGCCACGAGGTTGCAAGGTGAAACCTTAGTGCGCCTAGTCTACAAGGTCTTTACGGCCTGGTCTTCAAGGTCTTTATGGCCTAGTCTACAATAGTCCCACCATAGCGGCCCTGTACAACATAAAAGGGAGTGGTGCAACTGGTGAATTATTAATAGTTAGGCTAGCAAGCTAAGCTTGCTAGAGGACAAGGTTAGGCCTCGTAGTTCAAGGATGATGATGAGGAGTGGTCCCAAGGGACCTAGGTATATGTATATATTAGAGCCTTAGGCTGTATGAGCTTACAGCATGTTACATATGTTCTTATACATTGAGTCATTAGTAACTTTTCTTGCAGTTGAAGTGAAGACCCTTACTGAGAATGTTTAAATTATCACTCCCTAGTTATGTTGTGCAGATTCTGACGTTACTGGACCGGATAACCACAGTGGGTTGTCATGGTAGTTTGTTGTTGCTGCAGGTACCTTGCTTAAGAATATTTCTAATTCTAGTCTACTTAAGTTACTTGTTTGTTAAGTAACAATACTAACTACAGTCTTCCTTTGGCCACAGAGCCTAGCAGCACGTGGACAAGGACTTTCGTGACTCCCCACTGGGACTCGTATCCAAGGTGGGAGTTAGTTTAAGAAGATCTCACTTGAGGCTTGTACATATAGTACTCCTAGTTGCCTCTATTGTCTATTTTTTGAGGAGTCCTAGACTCTTGGGTTGCTCTTGGGTGAGGGCATTAGTCTACTTTACGTATAAATGCTCCCACACAGTTGTTATGTGTAGTAAATTCACATAAATGTTTATTTTTTTTTTCTATGGCTATTTGAACTTGTTTTCGTTGAAAATGTCTTGGCCAAGTTAATGTTTTATGGATTTTGTTAATCCAAGTTAAAGCATAAAGAGCATGCATTTTGCATATTCTAGGTTCATCAACTTGTATCATGGAGTTTTAATTTGCACACATATACAACTAGCTAATTGCAACCACCATGAGACCAGCTCTCACAGGCTTCCTGGTAGGGTACAAGGACGTCTGTGTCAAGTATTGGGTGCTAAACCTAGAGTGAGTTTTTTTTTCAATGTGAGTGTTAACAATGAAATTTAACTTATTAAGTTAGCCTACACTACTAGGTTTGGCATAGAGGATAAAATGAAGGAAGTTGGTTGGTGCAGAGTTTTAAGTTAGTAACTATCAGTGTAAGTTTAGAGGACAAGTTTTCAAAACTTGTTAAGCTAGCTTGCACTAGCATACTCGGGCGTAGGGATGAATGTTGAAGAGTTGTGGTCACTGGTTTCACAAGGACAGGTTGAGATGTCGAGTGTCCTACAGTAACACCATGTGCCAGGGGTCATAAGAGACCATACCATAGTCTTCAAAGGTGAAATTGTGCAAAGGTACTTTGGGCTGTGTAAGCTCAGTCAAAAGTAGGGAGAATAGTGGGCAGTACATGGTATGTTGTTGAGTATGAGCACAAAGTGTGGCACTAGCCATAGTACCTATACAAGACAGGACCCGATTCAAGTGCCTGAGGGCATTAGCTAAATGAGTTAGGTATTTTGATGCCAAATGGGTTGTTATGGAATTGACTCCCCTTGGTAGGTTTGTTTAGGATACATTGACACTGTATCCTAGGTTATTATTTGCAAGGTGGGGAGATTGAATTTGGAGGACCAAATTTGCCATGGTGGGGAGAATATTATGGCTCTCCTAGCTTGAAAGCTAGTTCAAGGAAGGTAAAGTGTTTAAAAGCTAGTTTGGAACCTTATTTCAAGTTCACATAGTAAGAATAGGTAGGTTTAGCAAAGTTTACTAAGTTTCGAGAAGGTTAAGGCACTAAATGAAGTTCAGCGGCAAAATGATAATTTTGTATTCCAAAGAATCGAGCTGGAACCCAAGAGTTAAAAATGAGTTTTAAAAACCTAAATTTTACTTTTAACCCAAGTTTAGCTCAAATAAACAAGACTTGACCAAGTTTGACTAGTTACTTAGGAAAGAAAGGGGAATTATCTGTAACTACGCATAAAATTTGGTGGCTTGGTTTTAAAATGGGTATAAAACTTGGAAAAGTGGAGAGGAGGCTACCATTTTCTTCCAAACCCGAGTTCAACCTCACCTCAACCATTTTTTCATGAATATAAGCTGAAAATCACAAGGTTTTGGTGAAATTAAAGCCACCAAGGGCGTTTATGCTATAAGAAGCTTGTTTCAAGTGTAATTTGAGGTTTTGAAGCTTGGAACCATGTTTCCAATCATCCCCTATTTTTTATGCAAGGTTACTTGTGATTTTATGGTTATTTATTGTTTAGGAAGTGATTGGGAGCTCATGTTTTAATTAGAAGTTAGTAATTATGTGTTTTATACCTTTGTTTGTTTGGAACTAGAAGGAACTTTGTAGAACTTGGTTTTTGGTGGAAGAGTTTGTTGATTCTTGCTTGTGAGTTAAAGTTAAGATAAGGGAATTATGTTTTCAAGCTTGATTAATGCTATTGGATTGAGTGTGCATGATGAATTCAAGTAATTTTGGGAATAGCATTAGTTAGTGGGCTAGTTTGATCATGGTGGAATGATATTTAAATGCATTGTAGGAAGGCTTGTGATAGTTAGTTGTGGTCTTTGCAACGTGTTTTACAGGTGTGTGAAGTTTGAAGGCCATCCAAGTGTTTTTCATGTGCTTTGTAAGTCTTCAAAGGTTGTAGCAGCAAAACTAGGAATTTTCTGGGCATTGCAAGTATTGGCGATGCATCACCAATACCTGCAACGTGTCACCAGCAACACAAAAACTTCCTAGAAACTTATGTACATTGGCAACACATCGTCAACCAGCCAAGATGCGTTGCCAAGTTGCACAAAATTTCTAAGGGGTTGATAACTATGGATGGCTAAAATTTTCCAATTTTGCTAGGAGGTTTGAGGGGAGGCCTAACGGGGTTCTTAGGGTACCTAGGGTCTAAGTATTTTGGGGGTACTCTGAGGCTTTAAAACTTCTCCGAGACCCAAGAGTTTTCTTGGATTTTTATGGTTACTTTTGCTATAAGAAAGAAAACTAGTCAACAAAGGGCCACAACTAGGCATCACTAGCTTTGATGAAAGGTTTAGTACCATCGGTGACCAAGCCGTGCAATTTGCCATGAGGTTGTGATATGAAACCTTAGTGCACCTAGTAGGCCTTTAAGGTCTAGTCTACTTTAGTCCAACCATGGTCATTGCTACTCCACTATTGTTAACCAAGTAATGGTGGATACGTATGTACCATGAGTGAAGGTTTAGTGCAAGTGAAAAGCTAGTGCACTCCTGGTAAAGGTTTCAGGTGGAAGCTTAGTACACACATGAGCTAGCCAAGTCTAAGTACTTGAGGCACTATGTGGAGACTTTGTACACCTAGTGAGTTCCTTTGAGCGAGGAGCATCCACCATGTTTACCTACACAACCTAAGGGAGTTTCAATTAGTGATTCATCACTGGTTAGGCTAATAAGCTATGCTTGCTAGTAGGAAAGGCTCTACCTTGTAGTTTAAGGACTAGGTAGAGGAAAGGTCCCAAAGGACTGAAATGTATGTGCATATGTTTACCCTCAGGCTGTATGAGCTCACAACAGATTTTATATCCTTATATATGTGTTGTCTTTAGCTTTTCCTTCTAGTTTGAAGACCCCTTACTGAGAATCATAACATTCTCACTCCCTTAGTTTTTGTTGTGTAGTTACTCAGGTTGATAGACTTGGCAATCATTAGGATTTTCATGGTAGTTTTTGTTAAAGTTATACTGCTTTGAGAACCCTTGAGATTCTAGTTATTTCATTGCTTGGGTATTAAGTTGTTATTGTATTAACTACAGTGTTCTTGGCCATAGATGTTACCCACTCCGGGGTAGTCCAGTTATGGTGGCAAAACAGTGCATTTAAACTCCCAGGATTAGTGTGTCCTGTAGGTCATCAAAACAACACCCCTAGTGTGCATACCCAAGTGACCCTCTTGAGCACTATGCAAATACATGCATGTTGGTCTAACCATAACACACATATTTACATTTATGCACACTATGGCAGCGAAGAAGGAAAACACAAGCACAAGTCATAGTTTTGGCTTCCACACATTAGGAAATCTTGTTAAGTTCTAGTGACCAGCCACTGCACCTGTAATTTCCACTAATAAACTGTATCATTATAGCCATGTACCCCCTATTTTATTTTCTCCAATATCAATTAGAGACATAGAGGAAACCAAGGAATTTTTTTTTACATCAATAGCGCACCTATGGACCAAGTTATGGATTTTTGAAGTTGATTACAAAATTCTGACCAAATGAACAGTAACTTAGCCTACTTTGCAACTTCATATAATTGGGTACAAGGATGCAAATTCAGAAATTCAAAATTTCAGTCCAACCTATAGATTTTCTCTAGGTGTGGTCAAAATTTCATACAAATATTCCTTCTACACAGGGAGATATAAAACTTTAAGTGTAGAGTCAAAATTATAGTCACTTTATGACCATTTTGCCCATACAAAATTTCACAAGTGTGCAAACACTTCATTCACAAGGGGAAAGCCCTCCAAGGCTACCCCATATATGTCCATTACACATAGGAAATACATTCCCTTGCATTTAACAACTTTATGTGGCCAAAACAGAATTTACAAGTAAGCAGCCCATCATTCACACTTAGGCAGCTTTGAACCACATCACTTACATAGCCAAAACATTACTCAAATGTTCACATACTTGTCTCATTTTGCATACACTACATGTACATGGATACATGCACTACACAATTGTCTTAACGCAGATAAATATGCACCCTAAGTTACAAGAGTGCCTGAAATGCAATGGACTCCAGAAACGGGATGCTGGACAGCTGCTGCACAACATAATAAGTACCACCATTAAAAATACCAAATGTACTCTTAAAATCACCAAAATTACCAGATCATAACTAGACATATGGAAGTTCGTGTATGTGAAATTTCAGATTAAAAATCAATCCAAAAAGGTTAGTTTGAAGGTGATCTTTCAGTTGGACCTGAAATGACAGAATTGAGGGGAGTAAGTTTCATTGAGAAGCTTAGTAAGGGTAGCACTTGGATTCAATAGGCAATGTAACCATCATTAAAAACTGCATCCAAAGACAATAAAACAAAAAAACCACAATGTATATATACAAGATATAGCAACCAAATGCAGCAGCCAAACACAAACAACAAACACATGAAATGTGGCCGCAACATATACCATAGGTTAGTCCATAAAACACATAATAAACATATATAAATCACTATGGCAGCCCTCCTCAAGCTAATGCTTGGTCTTAGGATCATTTTAACACTAGTTAGTACTAACTTTGGGCTCTAGAAACCCTCATTTACTGCCATCTTTGTGCACTTCACACTAGGTCACGAAACCTTCAATAAGTGCACTCCCCTCACTGAGCTTGGTTCATCAAGCTCATGGCTCTCTACCAAGCTTAGCCCTAGCTCCATGGTTGCTTGAAAATACAGAAAACACGATCCATGAGGACAAGAGGACCCTTGTCAAAGTGGGTAGGCCAAAAATCAAGCTTGATCATTAAAGTATCTAAGAAATAGCTCTAGTTTGCTTCCAGTTGCTTCCTTTTGCCTTTAATTTCAATCAATTCCAAGTTTGAAGGTGTGGTCGCTATGGAGGAAGTATGGATGTGTTCTTGGGCTGGGGGAGGACGAAAATGAGAGAGGGATAAGTGATTTGGCCACCTAAATGGCCTTAAATGAGCTTAAGGGCACAAAACACGCTTAACAAGCTTAACCTTGCTTTATGTCATTTTCTTTCTCACTAATTATGGTTTATTTGTCTTAAAATCATTGGTACACATGTTCCCAACATTTTTGGCTAATTATCAAGTCTTGGGTGCCTCCCTCATGGTGGGATAACCCCACAATTCCACCCTTAGACTTAAGTCAAAAGCTTGAACACCTTAAGGTTTACACTAGGACATTTAGGTTCTTAATGGATTTAGTGTTTCCTTTGTCCAAACTTATCTTCCATGAGCAATTTGGTCCTCCAATAGAACTTTCATACCATTCATGTCCTTCCCATAACTCTCCAATTCTCTTTCTTGAGAGTTTTGCAATTGAGTACCCGAATTTCCAAAACCTTACAAACAAGTCCATAGGTTGCTTGACAAACAAGCAATCCTTTAGGCTTTTCTTGGGGGCCAAGTTACCAACTTGGAACACTTTTAAGCAGGTGTTGATCATGCCTTTTACCCCCCACACTTTAATCACTATGGTGAGAATTACACAATATAATGGTTTTTAGCCATTATAACACACTTGTAATTCTCCAATTTTATGAGGTGGTAACAATAGAGGCTACTAAGCACATGAAGGATCATTGAGGCTTGCCATCAGGATTTTTTCATCTAAGATGAAAGCTAGTTGACGGGATCTCAGTAGTGCTAGTCTTCAATTACATGATGTATGTTAGTAGCCTCCAATGTGTATGAATAGAGTTATGGATTTTAGGGTTGCTTTTGGGTGTAGGGCATAGTCTACAATTGTTTAAATTCCCATACACGGTTAATTATGTGTAGGATTATTGTTGATGCAACAAAGGTTTTGTATGCTTTGACATTTCAAACATGGTTTTTTTGGAAATGCCTAGGCTATATAAACATTTTATGATTTTCCACTTGCTCTAGTCAAAGCAACTCTTGCATGCATGATTGCATTCTTAGGTTAAACAACTAGTAGCATGAAGTTTTAACTATGGTGCATATAATTAATTAGCCAACTGCAACCAACATGAGACTTGTTCTCATAGGCTTCCTGGGTAGGACCAAGGATGGCCATGTCAAGACTTGGCAACTTTGACTACTAAGTAATTTACTTAACAACATGGGATATTAATTTACGTTGTGGATACTCATAAGTTGCCTCTCAAATAGTCATAATGAACACTTTCTCATGGGTGCTCCTTAGACACTAACCAGAATGGTCAAGGCAAAGCCTTCTATTTTTGGCATCACTTGGTCATTTCTAACTTGACGGTTCAATGTTATACAAATTTAGTTGCCCTAACAAATGGCAATAAGGGATCCCTACCATTTTCTAGGTTCTACATAGGACTTATTCCTTTATGTGCTTGACCAGCCTCACTAGCTAAGCTTCCTTTTTCCCTAAGTTACCTTGGTGGCCCTCAACTCCACTTAACCTTGGTAGTTGACCATGGGCCACTATTATTCCTTGGTCCGTGGCAATTGATCCTATTGCTTAGGTCCTTTTACTACATCCTGATTGGCAAGCCTAACCCCAATCTACATCTATACTCCTACTAGCTCTACACTAGGGTATACAACTAATAGATGAATAAACTTATCCATCCACTTACCATTGTATGAGTTCCTTACTACATGTTGCTTTTCTGGTGACCACCTATATTCCATGGTTAGAAATAAAATAAAAATGTACCTACCTACCTTCCTAACATCTAATTGAACCATTGCTCAATTACTTTAAAGAACTTATTTTTCATCTAGCTAGCCCTTCATTACCAAAGTAGGTCAACAAAAACTAAGTCATGCAAAAAAGCAACTTATGAAACCTAAGCACACTTCCAATCCAAGGAATTTTAGCCCATACTTAAGTAGGTTTGCACACTAAAAAATGGGTCTTAAGGTTATGATTATCACCCCAACTCTTAGAGCATTTATGGGTCATAATGCACTCAACCCAACCTTAGCCCCATTCAACAAGACTACCAAACTAGCCAAATAAAACTACACCAGTAGCTAGTGCCATGACCTAAACCGAACAAAACTAAACAACTATTGAAAAGGTTAGGACTTATCTTGCACTAGCCACTCAATGCTCATGGGTTCATTATAGCTACAGTTTTGACTTACTAGTGGCCACCTACTTTGAGCACTTGACTAGCCAAAGCAAAGATAGAACTACTGTTCTAGTAGTATTAGGCTAACCACCTATGGTAGCAACTATTGAGCACAAATTTATTATGCTTGCCTGAACTTGACCAAGTCCATGCTTAACAACAGCTTGGTGACCACTCAAACCGTTCGCAATGATTTCCTATGTGCAAGACTTAGAGCCATGTGCTCCTTTCTTCCTAGGCACAAGTCCTCATTTTCTCGTGATTTGTTATTGCCCTTTGGTGTCTAGCTGACTTTTATACTATGGGCATATCGCCCATGCTCCTAGTATGTTGGATGAGCAAACCTTCACCTTGCCGTTTCATGTCTCCAACAACTCCAACCCTGTTTCAAGAGCTACTACACCTAGACCACGCTTCGATGGCCCTATATTAATGACTATTTAGTGCCTTTGCACACTATCTCAAGGCCTTGGTGATCTTGCCCTCAAGCTCCTGCTCTTGAGGAAAGGGTACGAGAGTGCTAAGTTCTACTTTGTAGCCTATATGACCAAGTGCTTGTCAATTTGGTTAGTGCATCCTTAGCTTTTTTCAATATTGCCTAACTTATTCAAGATTAGTATGTTCAACTTGTAAAGCTTCAAGAGTAATCCACCCAGCCTAGAGGTGCTCTATACCTTGGAGGTTTCTATTCCCTCATAATCATATGGATCTTATCACCTACCACTTGTTTAAGGTTTAAAAATGGTTTCTGAGGGTGGTGGTCACATCCCAACTACTTGCACCAAAGTTTTGCCTTACCATGGAGTAAGCTAAAATAGCTACACTAACCTTGCCACACTAGACCACTAGGATCTATTCCCTGGCCCTTAGAATCCAAACATTACTTGGCTTGTCTTACCACTCTAACCTACAATCAAAGCCAAAAGACAACTTACAAATGTTGATTAGTACTAACTACCCTAGCATAAGGACAATCCACCTGATCTTAGTTCCTAGCCTCTAGTGACCATGGACTGAGCTTCAACACCAACAAACATTACCCATCGTGGGCTTGCCCAAGAAACCAATAAAAACATGTCACATACTAGTCACAGTTGGTTAATTGATTACATGCACATAGTTAAAATGCTCATACTTCTAGTCAATTAACCTATTATGCAACCATGCATGATTAATGGTTTGACATAAATTATAAATCAAATGATAAACATAAAATATTGCCATGAGATTTCATTGAAAATGAAGCATCAAACCAGTCATAGTATACAAAAATTTATGTGAATTTAACTACACATAATCAACCATGTACAATCATCCATACAAGAAAAAATAGGCTCACTTGTAAGGGCAACCCTATAGGTTAACTACTTGACCATGTGCATCGAATGCAATTAGTGTATGAAACTATACACAAAAACTAAACTACTAACAGTCATAACTAGCCCCCACCTTGGATCAAATCCCAAGAGGCAAGCTCTGAGACTCCTTTCTTGTGCTTCACTAGCATCTGTTGGCCAAATAAAAAATTGTAGTTAGTACCATGACTTAACCAACAAATGAGTAGAATACCTACTTGTGAGCCTAACTCAACAACCCTCATCGATTGTTAGCACTACAAAAATAATATTTGCACAACAAACATTAAGAGAACTCAGAATCTATGATTCTCAGTAAAGGATCCTTCGCCCTGTAAGGAAAACACTAAGGACACACACACACACACACACACATATCATATGTAGTATACTACAAGCTCATATAGTGTGACGCTGAACTCTATGATGCTAGATTCATTCCTTTGGTACTTGCCCTCTACCTGGTCATCGCACAAATATCACTCCACGCCTAATGAGTTCTAGCCCCTAACTTGCTCCTAGCAAGTCTTGGCTTGCTGACTTGTTGAGCTAAGCTCACCAATTAACCTTCCCTTGATTGTTGTATGGGTAAACATCATAGATGCACCTCATTTGAGTTCTGAAAAACTCACTAGTTATACTAGCCTCGCACATAGTGTCTCAAGCTATTAAGCTTGCCTAGGTCACTTATGGACTAAGCCTCTACCTTATAACCCTACCAAGAGTGCACTTGGTTCTTACTTGTGCCTCAAGTAATTTGCCTAGGCTACAAGTATGCTAAACCTTCACTTAAGATGCTTAACTTTCCACCATTACCTGGTTCACCCTAATGGAGTAGCAATTGGCTTTGGTTGGACCCATGTTCAATAGGTTCCATGGAACCCACTTTAGTGCAATAAGTTTTCACAATATCACCTCAAGTCTAACGACTTAACTAGGACATGAATGGTTACTAAACCTCTCACTCACTTCCCAACACTTACCGTAGTAAAATAGTTGAGCAAAATCAAGACCAAACTCACAGTTCAAGCTTTGATGCAATTCTTAGCTCATTATGAGGTTCTTAGGTGAACTAAGGTAGTTCTCACCACCGTTCATGCTAGAGCCTCTCAAGCTACTATCATAGCTCCCAAGCTAACCTCCCAAGTGACTTGAGAAGCACTTAGCGAATCTTGGTATCATAGCTACATCTTTAGAACCCAAGCTTGCATATCTTCTTGGAGCTCATAAGAAGGTTGGTGCCAAGAAGCCCAAAGCTACATCCTCAAGGGCTAAGGAAGCATCTTTGAGCTCCCTGTGAAGCTCAAGGTTACATCACTGTCTACCGTAGATGTGTTCCAGCTTGAGTTGAGCTTGGTGCTGGTCATAACGGCCTTAGCTTGTTTGCATGCTCTCCATGCCCCTTGGCCAAACTAGGGACTTAACTTTGTGACATAAACCTGCATATAGACACTCCCTAAGCCACAATTTGCCATTGGAAACAAGTCTATAGTGTCCATAAACATCACACAAGCCATTAATACATCGTTAGTTCAACATGACCATCACATCCACAAAATAACGTTCTTCACTAAATCACGCTAATTTTACCACAAGCAAGCTTTAAATGACATCAAATAAGCATAATACACAAATCCATTTCCTTAATTAGCCTTGAATTAGCACCCATCAAGCACCACAAGCCATAAACCATAGGTTCCAAGCCTCTACTAAGGTTTTTTGGGTTCTAAGGCACAAATGATATATATGGCACAAAATTAAAGCAATCCAAGCAAACCCCAAATTTTCATTAGCTCAAAAAACAAGAAAAATTCAAGGAACAAAGAGTACTTTACGTATACAAGCTTGCCCAAGCTAGAAAATACCTCCAAGAGCTTCAAAACCATGAAGACAAGTGTAAAATAACATTCATGTTTTTTAGGCAACATGACAGCCTTCTAATTTCACCATAAAATTGTGATTTAGAGGAGATTTGAGTAAGAAATCAAGGTGGCTTATGGGAGCTACAAAAATCATGGAGATATGATTAAAGAATAGTGATAAGGCAACCTTCTGCAACAAGTTTCAAATATCCTAAGCTCATTCCTCCAACTTTTATAAATTTTGAAAAAGTACCCCACCTTTAAATAGTAATTTGGCTTCTTAAACACTCAATTCAAACTTGTACAATTTGGGTTTTGGTTTTAAAAGCATCAATTTTACTCCTATGACTTGTCTCGACCCTCCATGTTGTAAAATTACCATTTTTCCCTTGTAAAAACCTAGTGCTATAAATTACTCAAAACCAACTAACCCTTGGCCAACTTACTTGATCACTCTAATTTACCTCTGATTAAAGTATTTAAGCTAGAGATTTAAGAACTTACCTTGCTTATTGAGCGTAATGCTGGGAAGGCTATAACATAAGTACCTTCACTATATGAGCTCAAGGTAGTTAAGATCACCTTAGGGCCTAAGAAAGTCCTAAGTGTATTAGCATTTACATTCATCCATCCATCCATGGATTTCATTGCATTATTGTTGTTTGTAAATTCTTTGCAATTGCTTTATGTTGTGTTCCATACCTTGTTGGTTTCTTGTCTTTATATATATGTATTGCCCTACGTGTTTGGACAAGTTTCCCATATAGGTGTCAATTCACTTACTAAGTACTTTATAGTACCACACCTTAACTATTGTGTATGTACTTAGGAGGGTAGTTGAGCCAAATAGTTTATAAGGGGTGATTGTTAGTGCTAATTTTTATCTACTTGAATGTATTCTCTATGTATATATATTGTAGTTAATGATTGCTAGTGATGTAAGATAGTAATGACCAAAGTGATGCCCTTTTTTTGCTTTAAAGGCTATGTAAGCATAAGGAAAGTGAGGTGTTAAGGCCCAACTCACTGCCACCCTAAACCCTTTCGAGATTTAAGACCAACTTGTTGTTTTTAATCACCCAGTTGATTTTTAACACCTGGTTATTTTTAATCTCCTGATTGATTTTTGTAAGGTGAATTAGGCTCTGACCCCCAAAATTCTTAACCCCATCTTTATTACTCTCTTAGGTGGAAATCTCAAGCTTTTGAAGACTTAATAGGTTTTACTTAGCTTAGCCCAATTGGTCAAATTTCAACCAGCTGGAATTACTTAGGTGGTTTATGAATGCACATGGGGTTTAGCGGAGTTAGGTGTTACCACCTCACAAAAATGGGAGAATTACAAAATGTGGCATAATGGTCAAAAACCATTATATTGTATAATTCTCACCATAGTGATTGAAGTGAAAAGCATAAAGGGCATGATCAACGCCTCCTTAAAAGTGTTCTAAGATGGTAACTTGGCATCCAAGAAAAGCCTTAAGGATTGCTTGTTTATCAAGTAACCTATAGACCTTTTTGTAACATTTCCAAAGTTAGGGTACTTAATTACAAAACTCTCTAGAAAGAGCTTTGGAGAGTTATGGGAAGGATATGAATGATATGAAAGTGCTATTAGAGGACCAAATTGCTTATAGAAGACAAGTTTGGACAAAGGAAACACTAAAGGCATTAAGGACCTAAATGTCCTAGTGTAAACCTTAAGATGATCAAGCTTTTGACTTAAGTCAAATGGTGAAATTGTTGAGTTATCTCATCATGGGGAGGTCGGCCATTGCTTGAAAAATGGTAAAAAATGTGGGCAAAATCTGGACCAATGAGTTTAAGACAAAGAAACCATGATCTTGTAGCAAGGAAAATGACACAAGACATGGTTAAGCTAGTTAAGGGTGTTTACTGCACCTAAGCTAATTTAAGTAGCCAAACTCATCTTTTCTTCTAATTTTTGGCCTCATCCAGCAACCCACCCACTCTACACTTCCTCCATGGCCACAATACCTCCAAGCTTGCAATTATTTGCAATTGAAATGAAGAAAGAGCAATTGGAAGCATACTAGTGCTATTGCTTGGGTGCACCAAGAATCAAGCTCCAAATTTGGCATACCCATCAAGGTAAGGAGTTCTCTTGCTCCCATGGACTGTTTACTCTATTATTCAAACATCAATGGATCTAGGGCAAAGTTTGGAAGAGAGCCAAGTGCTTGATGAACCAAGCTTAGTGAGGGGAGTGCACTTAGTGAAGCTTTTGTGACCTAGTGTGAAGTGCATAGTGATGGCAGCGAGTTTAAGGGTTTCCAGAGCCCAAAGTTAGTACTAACTAGTGTTAAAACTCTGCTAAGGCCAAGTTGATGCTTTAGGGGGGCTTCCATAGTGATGTACTTATGCTTATTACATGTTTTATGGACTAACCAATGAATGTTGTTGCTGCCGCATTACTTATGTTTGGTGTTTGTGAATGATCGCTGCATTTGGTTACTCTATATCAGATATATATACATAGTGTTTTCTTGTGTTTTAGTGCCTTTGGATGTAGGTGATTGCTAAAGGTTACATTACCTTACTGTTAAAGTGTTCTTCTTACTGAATTTCCCCATAAAACTCACCTCCCCTTAAATATGCCCATTTCAGGTCCAGTGGAAAGATCACATTCAAAATGATCATTTCATTTGATTTTTTGATCTAAAATTTTGGTTACATGAACTTCCATGTGTCTAGTTGTGATCTAGAATTTTTTGTGATTTTAGGAGCACACTTGGTATTTTTTTGTGATGGTGCTTATTGTGTTACACAGTAGGTGTCCAGCATCCTGTTTTGGAGTGCATTGTGTCTTAAGCATCTCCTGTGACTTGGGTGCATGTCTTTAGCTGAGTTAAGGGCATGATGTAGTGCATGGATGTATGTACATGTAAGGCATGTAAAGTTGAAATAAGTATGTGAACATTTAAGGATGGTTTTGCTATGTATATGAATGTGGTGCACAAGCTGTCTAAGGGTGAATGACGGGCTGCTTGTTTGTAAATTCTGTTTTGGCCACATAAAGTTGGCTATATGAAAGGGCATGTAATTTGTATATGTATTGGACATGTATGGGATAGTCTTGGAGGGCTTACCCCTTGTGAATGAAGTGTTTGTACACTTATGAATTTTTGTATGTGCATAATGGTCATAAAGTGGATAGAATTTTGACCCTGCACTCAAAGTCCTGTACCTCCTTGTGTAGGATGAATCTATTAGTGTTGTGCCCAAAATCCAATCATGAGATGATTGTATTTTTGCACATTAAGCCATGATATTTTATTAAGGCATTAATCCATCAACTATGTTTGTTGTTTTTTTTTCTGCATAATGTAATAAACATAATTGTAACCCTAGAATAATGATATTCTCAAATGTCCCTGGTCTAGTATTATTGTGGAACAGGTTATAATAACGACTAGCATATATAGAGACTAATATGAGATATGTAGTCTACATATGGGTACAAGTTAAGGAACTTGTGTACTGGACCGATCTACCATGAGAACGCTACATTGATCATTATATGAGTGTCATAAGTGATTCTCATAGTGATCATGGTATATGTGGTCCTTTGACCTAAGGTCATCAAGGTTCCCTACATGTGAGTCACATACTTTGATACTTCCCTTTGTTGCTCATAATTGAATGAACTTGAAGGAGGTTATTGGGTATGTCACATATCATGTGGACGAATTTGAATGATCAAGATGGGATTTGTCCCTCCAATGTAATGGGAGTGATATCCTCGGGTCCCTTGATAGAGTGGGACTTAGAAAATTCATGGACATGCTCGAGTGACTTGATAGACGATATCAATGTCATCAATTTGAGTTAGTCTCCTCGGTAATCAAGAAACCAAAGATTGGGCTATATGATAGTGACACATTCCATGTCTCGTGCCTAGTCTTGATATCTTGGAAAAAGGGATAATGGCATATATGGGTAATGATCATAAAGGTTAAGTTGAATCACAAACATTCTTGTAACTTGGGCAGGAATGATGCGGTGCTAGACACCATTCATTGTTTATGATCACAAATGTGATTTATGATCATTGCCAACGTGGTAAGAGCCTGTTGGGTCACACACATAGAGCTATTGGATTATTAGAGTTCATGGGGTAATTATTTGGGTTATAGTTTCATGATAATTTCATGTTAATTATTGGTCCAAAATTTGAGCCATTAATAAGCCCAAAATTAAAGCCTAATTGGATTAGGGCTTTGAAACCCATTAGGCCTGGAAGTTGAGTCTTACTATAAATACAACTTCTAGTGACAAATTAATAGCCTTGCCCTAGCCTCCCAAAAGAGATAGTCACACTCTCCTCTTACTATGCCTTGGAGGATGCAAGCTAGCAGTGCGAGCGCAAGAGAAACGCATCTACCAGGACATGGTGGAAGCGTGGTGATCCCGTGGCGCTCGTGTGGATACCATAGAGAGCTTGAACATGTCAACTGTTCAGATTTTGTGATTCGACTCTATAATTAGGTGAGAGATCTTAACAGAAATTAGGTATGAAAATTTTTGAACACCCTATTTACCTCGTTTCACTTGGATCCTAGAGGGTTTCAGTTAAATTCCACTGCACTTGTTTGGTTCCCGAATCCCTGCAGAATCTTAGTATGAAATTTTAACCACACATAGAGCACATCAGGGTATATGGCTAGATTAATATATTTTTTTTAGAAGAAGATTCGGCTGCAGTGGCTGGTTACTTAAACTTAACAAGATTGCATAATGTGTGATAGCTAAGATTAAGACTTGTTCTAGTGTTTTCTTTCCTTATTGCCATGGTGTGCATAAAATGTGAATATGTGTGTAATGGTTGGACCAATACACATGCGTTTACATAGTACCCAAGAGGGACACTTGTGTATGCACAGTAAGGGTATTGTTCTGATGGCCTACAGAACATTCCAACCTTGGGAGTTTTAAATGCACAATTTTGGCACCATAGCTGGACTACTCCAGAATGAGTAACAGATGTTGGTATCAGATCAGGGTTAGAGCATGGTTTATAGATGTACATATAGTTGCATTTGCATGCTAGCTACATACATGAACTCAGTTTGGTCAGCTGCTAGTGTCAAGTACCATTAAAATACCTATAATCATTATATGTGGTCTATGATGAATCATGAACATTGGAAGTAATTATGGTTGCCACAAGGAGAGGGAAACCACCCTGAAGGTCTCCTACTGAAGATAGGCAACAAAGAGATGGACAGGAATGGGAAATTAGGGCCAATAAAGGGCACCAAACCCTAAAGTGCCTCAGGTTTGGTTACAGCTTCCGAGAAACTTAGCACTAATCAATGAAAAATTAGTAAGACTGATTCAAGCACAACATTAAGGAGTCCAAGTAGGACCAACTGAAGAAGTTTAGAGTACAGAACAACAACCAGATGAAGAGGCTAGGAACACATCTGAACATGTTCCTTCTAGAAGATTGGTAAACAAAAACAATGAAGTTAATGAGGTGGATGCTGAAGATAGGAAATATCCTAGAGGAAGAAGAGTGAGATCTATGATTGGTCAGGTGTCCAGGACCAATCCCTCGGTCTATGACCATTTTTCCACCAGGAATAAGATTGAGGAAGATTATGAGAGAAGGGGCAGGATAAGGCATAGAGGGCATCACCATGCTAAGGAGTCTTACAGATCCAGGAGATAGAGAGAAGAGGATCTAGAAGGCCTATATGAGGTTAGACTATTGGAAAGGTTCCAAGGATTAAGGCCCCCACAGTTTGATGGAAGAGCAGGACCAGAAAAAACTGAAGAGTGGTTAATCTTCAGAGAAAAGATGTTTTAGAGGATGTCACTCAGCTCCACCAAGAAAGTGTCACTAGCTACTTGTAATTTAGTAGGCAGTGCAGAGATGTGGTGGAGGAGCATCAGATGTAGATATGCTGTCTAGGGGGCAGAAGGCCAGGAGGAGGTATGGAGATGAGCTAGCTAAAGTTCACTCAGGTTTTCAGGAGCAGTATGTCAGTGATGCCATCAAGAACATGAAGCAAGTTGAATTTGATGCTCTAAGGTAGGACAACCTGAGTGTCCTAAAGTATAAACACAAATTCAATCAGTTGGTGAGGTATACTCCTCTTACTCGTCTCTTACTATTCCTTGGAGGATGCAAGCTAGCACTATGAGCGCAAGAGAAACGCATCTACTGGGACATGGTGGAAGCGTGGTGATCCCGAGAGGCTCGTGTGGATACCATAGAGAGCTTGAACATGTCAACTGTTCAGATTTTGTGATTTGACTCTACAATTAGGTGAGAGATCTTAACAGAAATTAGGTATGAAAGCTTTTGAACACCCTATTTACCCCGTTTCACTTTGATCCTAGAGGGTTTCTGTTAAATTCCACTGTACTTGTTTGGTTCCCGAATCCCTGCAGAATGTTAGTATGAAATTTTAAACACACATAGAGCACATCAGGGTATATGGCTAGATTAATATATTTTTATTAGAAGAAGATTCGGCTGCAGTGGCCGGTTACTTAAACTTAACAAGATTGCCTAATGTGTGATAGCTAAGATTAAGACTTGTTCTAGTGTTTTCTTTCCTTAATGCCATGGTGTGCATAAAATGTGAATATGTGTGTAATGGTTGGACCAATATACATGCATTTACATAGTACCCAAGAGGGACACTTGGGTATGGACACTAAGGGTATTGTTCTGATGGCCTACAGAACATTCCAACCTTGGGAGTTTTAAATGCACAATTTTGGCACCATAACTGGACTACTCCAGAGTGACTAATAGATGTTGGTATCAGAGCATGGTTAGAGCATGGTTTATACATGTACATATAGTTGCATTTGCATGCTAGCTACATACATGAACTCAGTTTGGTCAGCTACTAGTGTCAAGTACCATTAAAATACCTATAATCCTTATATGTGGTCTATGATGAATCATGAACATTGGAAGTAATTATGGTTGCTACAAGCAGAGGGAAACCACGTTGAAGGCCTCCTACTGAAGATGGGCAACAAAGAGATGGACAGGAAAAGGGAAATTAGGGCCAATAGAGGGCACCAAACCTTGAAGTGCCTCAGGTTTGGTGAGGGCTTCCGAGAAACTTAGCTCTAATCAATGAAAAATTAGTAAGACTGATTCAAGCACAACATTAAGGAGTCCAAGTGGGACCAGCTGAAGCAGTTTAGAGTATAGAACAATAACCAGAGGAAGTGGCTAGGAACACATCTGAACATGTTCCTTCTGGAAGATTGGTGATAGCCAAACGCTATCGCCTCGATCTGGCCGAACTCCCTACCACAAAAATGGCCAGAAGAACTGGCGCTACCCGAGAAAAGGTGTGATCATGCACCTCGGGAGATAGCCGAAGAGCTCCGAGCCCGGCACGCCAGGAAAACCCGAGGACACTACTCGGCCCCCCAAGGTTGTGAACAGATCGCCTTCGGAAAAGAGGCACCAGACATAGCGGGCCGAACATGATATCCCCGAAGGCGGAACTCCCTGAAACTGGGAACCCCCGAACTGAGGGCTTGTTTCCCGAAGAGGCTCTGTCCGTACCAAAGGACGACCTCACCCAGGGACCTCGGGAGTACGGCAGGAGCATTTATGGAAGCATTTAAGGAAGCCTCTGACACATCCATTCACAGACGCCACAATCCGCCTCAAAAGGCGCACTGCCACGCTGACGCCATCAGAATCACATCATGGCCCGTCTCAGCACATGGCTCAAGGCAACCTGCTACCAGCTATCTGTCTCCTACGCCCAGAAATTCAGGAACATCCGACCGAACACGTGTCGCGATCTGAACGGGCTAGGCACTCCTATAAATACCAGGAATTAATACTTGGTGAGAGGCTGGTTGGCAAAACACTGCTCCCACACTCTGAGAAAATTACCAGGCGAGACTCCTCAGCCCTTTGTGCTATTTTCTCTGCCTTTCTCTCAGCCACCACTGACTTGGGCGTCGGAGGCTCCCCCCCCGGAAAAACACTCCGGGGGCCTCCTAACCCTTTGTTTCTGAGCTTTCAGGCACTCTCCTTTGGGCGATCCAATCCACCAGGCGTTCTTCCTCCCAGAAGTCTCTCCACCAGTCATCATGACTATAAACGATGAGGCCCCTGGCCATCATTTGGCGCCGTCTGTGGGAACCCGCTCTGAGATCGCCGTCGTTGAGACTCGGCGTTCTAAGGACAAGGGACTCCCAAGGTCCCCGTCCGCGCCTGAGATACAACCGGCTGCTGAGCAAACACTCCCAGGGACTTCTGCGCCTGAGGAAGACCGCCCTCTGGTAGTCACCATGAGCTTCTTGAGGGACTTTCAGCGTTCGGTCGTTGCTGAAGTGACCCAGCAGATCGACCGAAGGTGGCCACAGCAAGCACGGGCCCAGAGACCCCCCTCACCGACACGCCCTCGGGAGAGAAGCCCCAAGTCTACACATCGCAGTTCGGGGAGTGGAGACCCTCGCGAAGAATCATCCACAGAAGATATAGCCCTCGGGAAACGGCCTGTGGGACAAACCGGGTCCAAGCGACCGAGAGTCTCACAGCGAAGCAGTTCGTCGCCTGAGGCGAGGTCCTTGTCCCCTCAGCGCCGAACTCGCTCCCCGAAGAGGCGCCGGCGATCTCCATTCCCTGAAGAAGGCCCTAGCGCCACAGTGCTTATGGAGAGGATACTAGCACGGCTGGACAGAGTGGAGAAACAAGTGGCCAGAAAACCCGTTTGGGCCAGACTCTCTGGAACATGCTGCGAAGATGACTCCCCATTCATTCAGGCCGTCGTTGAGGCAGCTATGCCAGGTAACTTCAGAGTACCTCGTCTGGAAATTTATGATGGCCGTACTGATCCACAGGCCCACTTGACGAAGTACAGACGCAGCATGATAATGCACGGTGCTGATGACGCTACCATGTGCAAATGCTTCGAAGTCACCCTCACAGGGCCAGCAACTGCGTGGTACAATTCATTGCCTCCAGGGACCATCACTGAGTTCCAGGAGTTGTCCACGGCCTTCACGCAGCAGTTCATTGGGAGCAGGCCAACTGCGAAGATGCCTGTCCAGATGTTCGACATAGAGCAGAGAAACGGAGAGACCATCCGAGACTATGTCGAAAGGTTCAACAGGGAAGCCCTGAGCGTCCCAGACTTTCGGCCCGAAATCCGCATTCTTGCCATGACACGGGGCCTTCGGCGGGACTCACAGCTGTTCTACGAGTTCTCAAAGGACCCCCCGGACACCCTCGGAGAATTTTACCGAAGGGCCGAACAGCACATGACAGCCGAGGAGCTAAGAATGGCAGGGCCGAAGTCCGATCACCACCGCGCCGAAGGGTCCAATCAGCAAGCTCGGCATCCGACCGAACAGGCAGGACGACCTCGGAGGATGCGGGGAAGGAAACCTCAAAGTTTCACGCCCCTGAGCACCACACGGACCAACATTCTCATGGCGCTGGAAAGGCAAGGGACGCAGATTCGGCGGCCAAGGGCCATGACCGCCGATAATAAGAAGAATGCCAAGAAGTTCTGCCAGTTTCATCGCGACCACGGTCATGACACCGAAGACTGCTTCCAGCTGAAGAAGTACATAGAGTCGCTGATAAAACAGGGCCAACTTCGGAAATACCTGCGGATGCCATCCCCAAAAGGCAGAAAAGAGGAGGAAGAAAGGGCCGAAGACGAGGACTACGACTCCGACAGGCGGAGAAACCGAAGTCCAAAAAGGCGACCTCCACCTCCAGCAGGGGTTATCCAAACCATCACCACGGGGCTCCCATCCTCGGAAAGAAAGCGGAAAGCCAGAGAAATTGCAGTCATGGAGTATCAAAGTCCATCAAAGAAGCTGGCTCGCAAAGATGGCTCCACCGTCGTCTTCCCCCACGACGATCCGCTGCTGATCATGGCGAGAATAGGGAACTGGGACGTCAAAAGAGTGTTGCTTGATGATGGCTCAAATGCTGACGTCCTATTCTCGCACCTGCTGCCGAGCTTGGGCATCTCCAGCAGCGAACTGAAGCCTGTCACCTCGCCCACTTTTGGGGTTGGACCATCCGAACTCCCCGTCCTCGGATGGATCGACCTCCCGCTGATGATGAGAGGGACTTCGGTAGACGGAGCAGCTGAGTTGTACGCCTCCACAATGGCGAGGTTCATCGTCATGGACGTCCCGTCCTCGTACAACGCCATCCTTGGAAGGCAGACAATGGGGAACCTGCATATTCGCCCTGATGTGAAGTACTTGACTGTCACATTCGCCACCAAGGATGGAGATGCAGAGGTCTTCCTAGACCAAGCCGAGGTAAGAAAGGTGTTTGTAAAAGCACGAAAAGCTCCGGCAAGCAACCTCGCGCAAACGATGGAGGCAAAGGCGCTAGAAAAAGGCAAAGAAGAAGATCTCGCCAAAGCAGAAACGGAAGCAGTAGAGCTTGTCCCAGGTCAATCTACCCGAATAGGGAAGAGCTTGGCCGAAGGTGACAAGGAAAATCTTGTATCCTTTCTGCTGGAAAATAAAGATCTGTTTGCCTACTCGCCGAAAGATATGCCAGGAGTAAACCCTGGCATAATACAGCATAGCCTCAAAGTAAGCCCGGAAGCAAAACCTGTCCGGAAAAAGAAACGGAGCATCTCAGCCCACAAAAGCAACTTTGTCAAAACCGAAGTCCAGCGTCTCCTAGATGCTGAAGTTATCAGGGAGGTCAAGTACCCCGAATGGTTAAGCAACGTGGTCATTGCCACAAAAGAAGGTAGCAGCAAACTCCGGATGTGCATCGACTTCAGAAACTTGAACGATGCTTGCCCGAAAGACTCATACCCTCTGCCGCCAATAGATCAACTGGTAGATTCAACTGCTGAATATGGGCTCCTTAGTTTCCTAGACGCCTTCAGTGGCTACCATCAAATAAGGATGGACCCCGAAGATGAAGAGAAGACTGCCTTCATCACCGAGGGAGGAACATATTGCTATATCAGGATGCCCTTCGGGCTCCAAAATGCAGGAGCCATCTACCAGAGGCTGATGAACAAGGTCTTCAAAGACCAAATGGGGAGAAACATGGAGGTGTATGTTGATGATATGATAGTCAAGAGCAAGCTGCCTGGCTACCACGTTGCAGATTTAGAGGAAACCTTCCAAAAGCTTAGAGCCTTCGGGATCCGCCTTAATCCTAAGAAGTGCATCTTCGGGGTGACCTCGGGAAAATTCCTTGGGTACATGGTATCCAAAAGAGGCATCGATGCTAGCCCCGAGAAGATTAAGGCTCTGCTTGAGTTCCGAACTCCTGCCACAGTCAAAGACGTGCAGAGACTCACCGGAAGAATAACCTCTCTGAGCAGATTTATTTCCAGGTACGGAGATAGGTGTCGACCTTTCTTCAAAGTCCTCACAAAGGCAGCAAAAATGGAAGGCAACCTCGGAAGAAATGATCATCCTTGGGATGAAGATTGCCAAAAAGCCTGGGAAGAACTCAAAGTCTACTTGGCCAGCCTGCCGACTCTGCGACAACCTCGGGAGGGAGAGCCCCTCGTACTGTACCTCGCCGTCACAGAAAAAGCTGTGAGCTCGGTCCTCATGAAAGAAGAAGGGCCAAAGCAATGGCCGGTCTACTATGTCAGCAAGTCCCTGCATGGCGCCGAAATCAGGTACCCTTTGCTTCAAAATGCTATATATGCCTTGGTGCTTGCAAGGAGAAGGCTGCGACCATACTTTCAGGCTCACCCCATCATCGTCCGAAGTAGTCTGCCGCTACGGGATGTCATGAAGAGAGTTGATCATTCGGGAAGGCTCTCCAAGTGGTGCATAGAGCTGGGCGAACACGAAATCACGTATGAGCCTCGGAAGGCCATAAAAGCTCAAGCACTGGCAGATTTTATCGCCGAAATACCCACCACTGAGGAGAGCCATTCAGATCCAAAAGAGGGTGAGCCAGAATGGACCTTGCACGTAGACGGAGCCTCGGGGTCCGAACACCAGGGAGCTGGAGTAATTATCAGGGGCCCCGAAGGCCTGGAGGTAATGAAGGCTATCAAGTTCAGCTTCAACGTCACCAACAATGTAGCTGAGTATGAAGCCCTCATAGCGGGATTACGCTTGGCCAGAAAGATTGGCGTGAGAAACTTAAAGGCTCACAGCGATTCCCAGCTGGTAGTTCGGCAGACGGCAGGAGATTATGGGGCGAAGGACCCAATCTTGGCAAAATATCATGAGCTAGTAGCAAAGCTCATCCAAGAGTTTGACGCCGTACGGATCGAAAATGTACCTCGGCGGAATAACACTGAGGCAGATTGCTTGGCGAAGTCGAAAACATATGCCGAGGTGCTAGACCATCCGAGCATCTCAGTGCTGAGCATAGAGACCTCGGGAACAGGGTGGAAAGACCCAATAAAAAGATACCTCGCAGAGAATTTGCTCCCCGAAGACCCCGGCGATGCTGCAAGACTGCGTAGACGCTCCGGAAGATTCTTCCTGATTGGCGAAGAGTTATACCGGTAGGGATATGCGAATCCGCTGCAAAGATTTGTGAATGAAGAGGATACTGAAATGGTCCTTGAAGAAGTTCACGAAGGCATGTGTGGTTCACACATTGGAACTTATGCCCTTGCAGCAGTAATACTCCGCCAAGGATACTTCTGGCCTACCCTGAGAAAGGACACAAGACAGTTCGTCCGGAAGTGCGGTAGTTGCCAGAGACATGCAAAAATCCAGAGGACACCCTCGGAAATGGTAAGTTCGGCAGACTATCCTTGGCCCTTCGCAGTCTGGGGTATAGACCTTATTGGGCCACTCCCCACAGCACCCGGAGGCGTGAAATTCTGCGTGGTAGCAGTGGACTATTTCTCAAAGTGGGTGGAGGCAGAACCACTAGCAACTATCTCGGCAAAACAAGTGCAGAAGTTCGTATGGAAGAACATTGCATGCAGATTTGGCATACCAAGGGTACTAGTAGCTGATAATGGATCCCAATTCATAGACAAAGGATTCTAGGAATTTATCAGCGACCTCGGAATAAAGATGCACTTCGCCCCAGTAGATCACCCCCAAAGTAACGGGCAGGTGGAAGTATCGAACAGGACCATAAAAGATGGCCTGAAAAAGAGACTGGGGGAAGCCAAGGGGAAATGGCCGGGAGAACTCCAAAGTGTATTATGGAGCTACCGAACGACGCCATGAAGAGCTACAGGGGAGACCCCTTTTTCACTCGTCTTCGGAACAGAGGCCATTATCCCAATAGAGATAGTTCAACCTTCAGTACGGGTGCAAGTGTTTGATGAAGGTGGTAACAACCTCGGCCTGAGAACCAATCTCGATCGTGTGGCCAAACACAGAGAAATAGCCGAGCTGAGAGGTAAAGCTTTCCAGCAAAGAGTGGCCGCGGCTATAAACTTACGAGCCAGGCCAAAAGAAATCAAGAAGGGAGACCTCGTTCTCCGAAAGGCTGACTTTGCACCCCGAAGGCCATCCCACGGAGTACTTCGCGCAAACTGGGAAGGACCTTATCTGGTTCTCGCCGAAGTACGAAAAGGCGTGTACAAACTTGGCGACGCCGAAGGCGTAGAATTGAAAAATACTTGGCACTCAGACGCCTTGAAAAAATTCTACGCCTAAGATGAAGCGGAGGAATTGTAAGTACAGAATGCTCTTAAGGAAAGTTCTTAAGTATCCAAAATTGTGCAAAGTAGAATTCCGCGAAGATGCTCGCCGTAATAAAGCGCAGATTGACCTCCCAGAGTCCCTTGAGCCATCACGCTCGGGAAAAGATGGAGAAATCTCACAGAGGCGCAGAAGTTCCCGAAGTCCCTTGAGCCATCATGCTCGGGAAAGATGGGAAACAAGAATCTTGCAAAACTCGGCATAATCAGCGCAGAAGTACTTTCCGAAGTCCCTTGAGCGAAGCCTCGGGAAAATGGAAAACAAGAGATAATTTCCGAACTCCCTTGAGCGAACGTGCTCGGGAAAATGGGAAGTGAAAAATCTCGCGAAAGGTTTTCCGAAGTCCCTTGAGCAAACATGCTCGGGACAACTGGAAAAACAAAAATTTGACTGAAGGTTTTCCGAAGTCCCTTGAGCAATCATGTTCGGGACAAAATTGGAAATGCAAAAGCCTGCAAAAAGACTTAGTCAAATTTTTTCAGACTTTCCAGAAAGTCTCTCGAGCAAACGCACTCGGGACAAAGGAAGGTAAAAAAGTTTCTTTGATCGCAGGTTTTCCGAAGTCTCTTGAGCGAACGTGTTCGGGACAATGGAAATGAAGAAACTTGCAAGAAAAGACTTAGCCAAAAAAATCTTCATTAAGAGCAAAGCTGCTTTACAGAAGAAGTGACCGAAGAAGGAGCGCAAAGGAGAAAAGGAAAAAGGGGGCCCTAAAAAATAGCCTAAGGGTTCGCGGCGTCCCGAGAGCCACTCGCTGGCCCGCCCTTTTCCACCACCTTTGGCGCCGGAATTGAAGGAGGAAGTTTCAGATGCTCGACCTTGGACCATTCCCACCGAGGTCCCTCAGGAATATTTAGGGCCTCTAGAAAAGAGAGGTCTAAATCTGGGAACCTCTGGAGAACCTGGTGACGAGCAAGGCAGAAGCCGTCCTGAAAGGCAACCTTCGCCATTTGATCAGACTCGTTCTTATCAAGCTCGAGGTCGTCAAGGTCGTCCTTCAGTTCAGCAATCTCCTCCTTCAGCGCCTTTATCTCCAACGTCCCCTTGGACCCCTTCTTCAAAGACTCGACCTCAGCCCGGAGAGTGTTATTCTCACTCGTCAACGACACTATAAGGCTGTCAGAACCAGCCTTGTGCTTGAGAAGATCTTCGTTGGCGGCGAGCATCCCCTTTATTTGTTCACCGAGGTCAGCAATCTTCTGGGAGGAATCCTTTTGAAGTTGTTCTTTTTCCTTCCGGAACTCCTCCCGAAGGGCAGTCACTTCTTTCTCAGCAGCCTCTTTCAGCTGCTGGTTTTTGGCGGCCGACTCCGCGAGTGCGATCCTCGCCTCATTCATGGTCTGAGTGGCCGAAGTTCGGAAGGCAACCTCCCTGGCCACCCGAACTCGGAGAAAGCCGGCGTACCCCAGCAGCTGCAAAAAGATAAAACGCAAGGTCAGTAAGAGCCAAAAACTTAGGAAAAAATTGAAGGGAAAGAGCTGTGAAGGATATACCTGAGCAGCATGCTCGGTGATCTTTGCGGCGAGAGTGTTATCCCCCGGATGGGCCGCCGCTATAGCCTTGAAGGAGGCCTCAGTAAGCACCCCCTTCGAAATTTCCTTCGCCATTTGAGGACAGTCCTCGGAGTACAAATTCATGTCCTCCGTGAACGTCCAGAAAGGCTCCTTTGGTATCTTCCCTTGCGGGATTTTGGCGTCCCGAAGAGCTCGCTTCCGAGCATGTTCGGCCGCCCAGTCAGGGGTAGTCAACTCCCCTGCGTGGCAAGAATGAGAAGGAGATTAAAGACAAAGAAGGCAATCCAGAAAAAACAAAGGAAGTACACTTTGTCTGGAAACAAACCTGGTGGAACCTCGACAACGACGTCCTCGGAGTCCTCGGCCTCCTCGGTCGAAATGCCCTTGCCCTTCCGCCTGCGCCGCTCCTCGGCAGAAGGTACTTCTACCACTACATCAAGGAGGGCCTGCGACGCAGTAGGACTTTGAGGAGGGACGTCGGTTGAAGGGACCTCGGAAACAGCAGTCTCAGGCGCCGGAATCTCGGCTGTCCCAGGCTCCTCAGCAGTCTCCTCGGGAATTTCTTCTAGAGGAACCTGAGCAGGGGACCTCGGCCGAATCATCAGGCGGCGAAGTGACAGCAACCTCGGCGTCCTCGTTTCCCTCCCTAATACTTTCCAAATGGGAAGAAATAACAGTCTTCTTCGCCCGTTTAGACGAGGGACCAGCACCAACGGACTTTCGCCTTCGGGAAGCCACCTTCTTTGTCTATCGCCCTTCTCCACTTGGCCGGAGAAAAGGGACTTGTAATAGGCGGCAGTCCCGTCGCCCATCTCTGAAAAAGGAGAGAAACATCAGCGTAAGTCCGAGGAAAAAAACAGCAAAGGAGTAGAAGATGACTCACTTTCGACAAGCGTTTCGAAAGAAATTTCCTCCTTAAGAAGCTTGACCAACCAGGAATCCTTCCCGGCGATGGCAGGAGCTGGCATCTTGAGGTCAGTCTCGTGCTCCTTTACCACCTTTAGTTCCCGAAGGACCTCTTCGGTCATCAACTTCCAGTTGATTGGAAAAGGGTAAAGGGCGCGCGGAGCGACCTCGGGATCCCAGTCAGAGACAGCCCGAATGCGGGCGTCGAAATCCGCGAACACGGGAGCCAACTCTGGGGTCAGCAGCATCCTCGGATCAACAACGTCCACATCCAGTGTTCCCTGAGCCCATTTGGTCGGAACGTACGACCAGGCCTCGTCCATCTTCAGGAAGAAGAACTTCTGTTGCCACCCCCGCCAGTTGCCACCCCCGCCAGCTATCCTTAGTGGCGAAGGTGAACATGAATTTCTTGCTCCCGGATCCCCGAGGTAGCATGAAATAGAAGCCACCCTTCGGGACCACAGAGAGCTTGTAGTACTGCATAAAGATTATGAAATGGGGTTCTATCCCGAAGACGCCACACATGCAGAGGTAGGCGTTAAAATAGCAGAACGAGTTCGGGGGAAGCTGGTTCACAGCAATGCCATGAAATTTGCAGAACTCGCACACCATCTTCGGGGGAGGATACCGAAGACCGGCCTTCAGCTGGGCTCGGAAAACGGTAACCTCCTTACTATGGTTTGAAAAAGCATAATGGCTAGAACGAGGCAGCCTAGTAATGGCGTAAGAGGGAAGAAAGAATTTTTTCTTCCACCTCTCTAACTTTGCAGGGGTGGTGCAACAAGGATGGGCTAAAAGAGGCTGCCAGCTCTCAGGAATGGGCATTTTCGACATGAAAACGAGTTTGAAAACGGAAGAAAACAGTTTCCAGAGAAAAACTCAAAAGAACAGAGGGATCAAAACGCTCTGGAAAACAAAAACCCACCGAAAGATTTGCCAAAATCTGAGGACGCCGTCGTGAAAGTTGGCTGGAAAAAAGCTCTGATTAAGGTAGCTCCGCCACAGAAAGCAAGAAAATGCAAGAACAGGGGCAAAGCAGAGAAAAGAGCAGAAGAAAAAGCAAAAGGAACTTATGATGGAATGGGCTATTTATAAAGCCAGAGGTGGGTAACCGAAACATCGTCATAAGTACCCTTTGGAGGCGAACCGTCGCCGTAACTGCTCTCTGCACCTGAAAAGGCGCGCCCTCTGTAACCGACGCGACTCTCCTCCAATGGCAAAGCGCCACGTGTCAACCGCTGCGCAAAAATGGGGGACACGTCCTCCAAACGTCCCTTGAAAACTGGGACACGTCTTCTGACATCCCTGGAAAACTGGGACGCGCCGCTCAGACTGACACGCTTGGCCAAACAGACCTGCAGAAACAAAGAGCAGGCCAACTCGAGGACGCCAAGAGACAGGCTATGGCCGAACAGCCCATGACCTTCGGGCAAGAGGTGTATCTTCGGCACAGGCTCCGCCTCGAAGACACCAAAGAACAGGCCAAGGCCGAAGAGCCCATGATCTTCGGGCAAAAGGCGCATCCTCGGAACAGGTTGAGCTTCCAAAGAGACTCCCATAAACAACCTCGGAAAGAGATGCAAAACCGAAGTCTTCACTTCGGCTTTCCAAAGGGGGGCATGTGATAGCCAAACGCTATCGCCTCTATCTGGCCGAACTCCCTGCCACAAGAATGGCCAGAAGAAGCTGGCGCTACCCGAGAAAAGGTGTGATCATGCACCTCGGGAGATAGCCGAAGAGCTCCGAGCCCGGCACGCCAGGAAAACCCGAGGACACTACTTGCCCCCCCAAGGTTGTGAACAGATCGCCTTCGGAAAAGCGGCACCAGACATAGCGAGCCGAACATGATATCCCCGAAGGCGGAACTCCCTGAAACTGGGAACCCCCGAACTGAGGGCTTGTTTCCCGAAGAGGCTCTGTCCGTACCAAAGGACGACCTCACCCAGGGACCTCGGGAGTACGGCAGGAGCAGTTATGGAAGCATTTAAGGAAGCCTCTGACACATCCATTCATAGACGCCACAATCCACCTCAAAAGGCGCACTGCCACACTGACGCCATCAAAATCACATCATGGCCCGTCTCAGCACATGGCTCAAGGCAACCTGCTACCAGCTATCTGTCTCCTACGCCCAGAAATTCAGGAACATCCGACTGAACACGTGTCGCGATCTGAACGGGCTAGGCGCTCCTATAAATACCAGGAATTAATACTTGGCAGGAGGCTGGTTGGCAAAACACTGCTCCCACACTCTGAGAAAATTACCAGGGGAGACTCCTCAGCCCTTTGTGCTATTTCTCTGCCTTTCTCTCAGCCAACCACTGACTTGGGCGTCGGAGGCTCCCCCCTGGAAAAACACTCCGGGGGCCTCCTAACCCTTTGTTTCTGAGCTTTCAGGCACTCTCCTTTGGGCGATCCAATCCACCAGGCGTTCTTCCTCCCAGAAGTCTCTCCTCCAGTCATCATGACTCTGAACGATGAGGCCCCTGGCCATCATCTTTATTATCCTTTCTTTGCACATAGAAATAGTTGTTGTGTCTGTCTTCCTTTGCTGATGACCTTCGCTTACTTACAAATAAAGTAGGTTTTAGAGAAATTATTCAACTTCAATGTTTTGGTTATGAACCTGTCTTCACTTCCTTCTTTTGGGTGATGAAACTAAGGGGCCTTCATAGATCATGAAAATCATAGGTCGTTTAGGAGGAGTGCCTTCACTTTATTTTGAAAAAAAAAAGTGTAGTACATTATCTGAAGCAAATTTCTCATAGTGCAATTATTATGCAAAGTAAGGTAATAGATCATCTGAGTGATAGTTTCTAGGTTGCTTCCTCCCTTCAGAGCTTGATAACTCGTAGACCTCATCTATGACTTTTTTTATGACAAAGTAGGGTTTATCCAGTTGGGTCTCAATGCTCCGTGTCCCTGGGTTTATCCCAATCAACTCTGCTTGAACAAGGGCCATACCTCTGACTTGTATACTCCTCTTCTTGGTCTTTCCTTCATGGGCCAGGGCGGTTTACTGTTTAAAAGCTCTCATACAGACCTTTGTATCCTCTCTTAGTTATTTTAAGAGATCAAGGTTTCCTTCTAGCACATTTTTATTCTTATTTGTATGGTATGCTTAGGTCCTTAAAGTAAAAAAACAAAAAACTTTTACTGGAATGAAGGTGTTGGTCCTATAAACCATTGTAAAAAGAGATTCTCCAGTAGGCCTTCAAGGTGTCATTTTGTAATCCTATAAGATGCTTAACAATTCTTCCACCCATTTGCTTTTAGCTTCTCCCAACCTTTTCTTCAGGCCTTCTTTGATAGTTCTGTTGGTTACCCCTACTTGTCCATTTGATTGAGGATGGACCATGGGCACAAAATATAGGTAGATGCCTCTTTCCTTTGCGAATTAGTTCACTTGTTGCTTATCAAATTGCTTGCCATTATCAATGATAATAACTTAGGGGAAACCGAACCGATAGATGATATTCTTCCAAAAGAATTTAATGATTTGAGAGACTATGATGGAAGCTAGGGGCTCTACTTCTAGCCACATGGTGAAATAATCTACTTCCATGATGCAGTATTTAACCTGTCCTTGGGCCATGGGTAGTGCCCTAATCAAGTCCAGCCCCCTCATAGCAAAAAGCCAAGGATCAGCAGCTAGGGAGGCATCGGAGGAGGGTAGCTTCTGTATTCACGAGTTGATTTGGCAGGCATTGCATCCTTGAAGAAATGTTCTAAAGTCCGCTCGAATCATGGGCCAGAAGTAACCTTGTTGCAAGGTCTTATGGGCCAAGGAGTTGATGTCAATATATGCTCCATAATCTCCTTAATGGATCTCTCGGAGAACATGTTACCTTTCTTGAGGCATTAGGCATTAGGCATCACTGTAAAGGAAAAACGAACCCTTGCCTATATAGTTCTTTGGAAAATTACGAAAGGCCCCTGTGGTTTAACGTAACCTACACTTTGTCTCATCTATTTTTCAAAACTTATATTTTACCCCTACTTTCTTTACAATGTTCGACAACAACTTCTGAAACCATAATTTAAATTGTCTAATAATCATATTCCAGTAATTTCAAGATTTTTGATATGTTTTTTCATATCTAGTTGACATTTAAAAAATACTAATATGTATTTACAAAGAGGAAAATAAATTTATAGAAAAAATTGATAATTTAAAATATCTGTTAAATATAAAAAAAATATTATAGAGATTAAAATTACTAAAAGATGACTACTGTATAATTTAAATTACAGTTTCAGAAATTATTATCGGACAACATAAACAAAATAAAGGGTAAAGTGTAGGTTTTTAAAAATAAAAGGAGCAACTTGTAGGTTAGGGCAAACCTCAAGGGAGTAATTGTAAGTTTCCCCTAGTTCTCATCCGATGATGACAAACCTTCTAGATCGAATTCAGGTCCTTCTTTTCTCCTTAGGTGTTCTGTTTAGGGTTTCGATTTTGAGGTAAAGTTTGTTCGGTTTCCTCCAATCATTTTTTAAGGATGTATATTCTAGCTGGTTAATTAAGGGTTCTGCAAGTTCCTTTGTTAAAGCCAGGCCTCTTTTTGGTCTTTCGAGAGGGCATCTGCCATTGTATTCTAGGACCTCGGGATCTTCTGAACTTACACAAGGTTAACATCTTCATCAAATATTTTTCCATGTTCAGATATTTACAAATAGTAGGGTCCTTGGCCCTTGCTATTCCTGTAGTTTGGTTTAATAATAGCTGTGAGTTACTGTATATCTATAAACATCCCCTTACCCACCATCCATCCATAGCCTTACTAGCATGGCTTTGTATTCAATAACATTATTTGTGACGGGAAATTGAAACTTACTTCTAAGAGCTGCTTCCATGCCCATTGGCCTTTTTTAGCACGTTCATTGACCCTTGGTTTTCTGGTCTTAAGGCTCCGTCAACGTACATTTTCTAAAGTGGCTTTCTTTCCATCATTTTTCTTCACCTTTTTCTTGTGGTGTCATTTCAGCAATAAAGTCTACTAGTGCTTGTGTTTTTATGGCCCTCCTAGGCTCATATTGAATGTTTCATTCTCCTAATTCAATGCACCATTTAGCGAGCCTTCCTGATTTATCTAGCTTTTGGATGATGTCTCATAAGGTCAACTCTGCTGGCACAATAATGTAGTGTGCCTGAAAGTATGGTCATAAATTTTGAGAAGTCATTATGAGGGCTACAACTACCTTCTGTATAGTGGGATATCAAGATTCTGCACCTTGGAAGGTCCAACTGACATAGTACACTAGTCATTGTTTGGATCTGTACTCTTTCACAAGTACAGCGTTGACAGAGCCTTCTATCACAGTTAGGTAAAGGATGAGGGGTTCATCAGGCTTCAGCTGCTTTAGTGTCGAAAGGTGTCAAAGGCAATCTTTAATGTGCTTCAAAGCTTCACGACATTCATCGGTCCATTCAAACATTCACAGACCATGTAGCCAAGGAATTTTCCAGGACCAACTTGAAAGGTACATTTTCTAGGGCTAAGCCTCATGTTAAATTGGCATATTATCTAAAAGGTTTCTCGTATATCATCAAAGTGATGTTCTAGTACCCTACTATTGACAATCATGTTGCTATGTAAATGTCCACGTTTCTCCTTGGTTGTTTTATAAAGATCCAGTTCATGAGTCTCTGATAGGTTATTCTCGCATTCTTTAAACCAAAGGACATTCGTTGGTAATAATATACTGCTTCTCTAGTTGTAAAAGTCATTTTTTCTTCATCTTCAGCATCCATATGAATTTGGTAGTAATCACTGAAGGCTTCCATAAAGGACAGGATTTTGTATTTCGAGGTAGCATCGACCAACTGGTCTATATATAACAACAAGTACGAGTCTTTTGGGCGAACATCGTTCAAATTTATGTAATTAATGCACATGCGCCACTCACCATTTTCCTTTTTTATTAGAACAATATTGGCAAGCCATTCCGGGTATCGTACATCTCGGATGATGCTTACTTTTAACAATCTTTCAATTTATTCTTTAATGAATTCTCTTCTTTTAGGTGCCATATTGCATTTTTTCTACTGTACCAATCAAGGGAAGGGATTACTTGTAATTTCTGACTGATAATTTCTAGATTTATTCTTGGCATCTCATTAGGAGACTATGCAAACGCATTTATATTGCCCTTTAAAAACTTTATGAATGATTGTTTTACCTTATGGGGGAGGTCATGTAGCTCCATCGCACCAAGGCTTGGTGAATAAAAATAGTGGTGGCCTTAATAAGGGTTTTGAAAAGCATCATTAGCCACCTAACATTAGATCTAATATGGAATTGTACTTGGGTAGTTCTTTCAAGGACGGAGTTATATGGTGATGGAATTTCAAGGACTAGGAACTCCGATGTAAGGGAGTCATAGGCAACCTTTCCTTCATTTTTTGCACCCATCAACATGAGTAGTAACTTGATAGTTCCAAGCATAGGGACTTCACCTCTTCCCACTCCAAAGGTAGGCCTCAATATAAGAGATTGAGGATTTTCTGAGCTTGATTTTTTCTAATAAGTCAATAAAGATAATATTAACATTGGCCCTGGTATCCAAATATACCCTTTCTGCATCAAAGTTGTTAATTCTAGCTATGAATACCAGCAGGTCCATGTGAAGGATGAACACCCGTGATCCATCTTACCATTTTTAAGCTGTAGAAGACTCTCATTTGGTAATCATGTGAATGAATTTTTGCTGGGCCCCCCAAATTCTTATGGTCCCTCAATGGGGATCATTGCCTTTCTAGTTGTCATCTTTTATCACAGTTCTCTTCATCATCCCTTTTACGGGGCCTTTCATCCTACCTTCGACAAGGGGATAACTGCCTGAACAAGTATTCCTTCAGCTTTGTTACTTGGATCATCTCTTTGATAAGTCTCTTTAGTTGCCAGCATTCTTTAGTGTCATGCCCTTTGTCCTTATGTTATCTACAATATTTCCTCATGTGTTTCTTGTTTGAGGGTGGCATTGGTAGTGGCAACCTAGGAACTTTATTTTCCCTCTCCGAGGCATAAAGGATATTTCACCTTGTTTCATTTAGAGGTAGGAGTATTGGATCTATCTATGAGCGTTTCCCGCCCCTGTTCCACTTTTTGGGTCCATTTTCTCTAGTCTTCAGTTGCTCCCTTGGCACTGATGGCTCGTTAAGATCCTCCACATGCATGTACCGAGTAACCTGATCAAGGAATTCTTTTATGTCCCTTACAGGGTTTTCATGAAGGTCCCAAGCTAGCCTCGAGTCCCACGTCAGTCCTTGAGTGGTAGCAAACAAATGTAATTCCAAAGATAGTCCCTGTACCTATACTGCCTCAGCATTAAATCTTCGAACAAAGACCCTTAAGGACTCATTGTGGCGTTGCCAAATTTTTAGGAGATGGGCTACTGTCTTGGGGGTTAGTCAGCTCCTTAAGAAGTGGTGGAAGAACTCTTGGGAGAGATCCTTAAAGAAGGCAAGACGATGCCCTCGATTAGTTCTGAACCAAGAAGCAGTGTTTCCCGTCAACATTGAGCTGAAAGCCTTACACATGACCACATTCAAGGCCCTTTACAACCTTGTGGCTGTGGCGTATCTTTGCAAGTGGTTAACTAGATTAGTAAGGCCATCATATAGGTTAATTTTGGGCATATGAAACTCCTCGGGAGTAGTGCGTTGATTATCTCATGTGTGAAAGGTTGGAGCCACATGTATTTGACATCGATGCCAATATCAAGACCTTCATTCGAGGGCCCAGGGACCCACATGTGTTGTTCCATTTGGTTAAGCCTTTGCAAGATTGTGCTAATATCACTACCAGTGGGGCCATCAGACTGTTCAAAGGATATCGACAGCTCATGAATTCGTGCCCTCAGAGGTGGGTCTTGAAGGGCTTGATGGGGCTCCCTAAGTGCCAAGTAGCTCTTGAGAGCTTCTTCTGGGGCCTTCGGCAGGGCTTTCCAAACCTCTTGTTGCATTGTCATTTTTATTGCAGGGCTTGAAACTGATCATCATCTAGGGTGCGAGGCCTTTCCTCTTGCAAGTGTCTTTCTGGGGTACTAAGGGGTCCTTTAGGTTAGCTCCTTGATCGATCTCTTCGCCTTTAGGTCTTGTGCCCCAATAGGGCTATCTCTCTCATGCTTATTTCCTGGTTGGTCCTAGTTTTCCATGTGGGACCTTCGAGGGTTCATCATGGTTCCCACAGATGGCACCAAATTGATAGTTAGTGGGATCATATGGGCTTGGCCCCCACAGTTTAGTGAACTTTAGATTGGGATCCTACGTACAAAGACAATGTTAGAGTCCCGGGGAAATCCTCCGATGATCAAGTTAGTCCTCTGGTGAGCAGAGAAAAGTAACAGAAGTGCAATGTGAGAATGTCATACCTCCGGATTGGCAATTAGGCTAGTTTATATAGTTGATGGTGGATCTGAGGGAATTGCTCTTAGATGGAAATCCTTTTAGCTAAATCTATAATTCTGGGATCTCATTTCCATCTAGAAAGGGGTTTCCCTCATTGGCCTTTTGGGCCTTTTATCTTTAATCTTCAAAATACGGATACATTTATTATGGGTCTTGCATTGGGCCTTTTCCTCACGAAGTTTAAAAAATTTTCTAATTTTTGTTTTTCTTACCAAATTACTTTGTTATGTTAAATTTCAAGAGCCAAAATATATGTCTTTGAAAAATCTAAAAATTATTAAAAAAATGAGAAAAAAGAATATATATATATATATAATTTTTTAGCATACTAGCTTTATATTTTTTTTCAAGAAAAAGGTTACTGGAACAATTGAATAATGTTTATAGTTAAAACAGTTCGCCCTTTGAATTTTGAATGAAAATACAATTTACCCATCTATTTTAGAATTCTGCACTTCATAATCTAGATATGACATTTTTATACAAAATCTGACATCATTGTTTTTAATTATAATGTAAACTATACAATACTATTCCTCAATAAATACAAGTTGTTAAATAAAATTTGACCACTTAAATTAAATTTTTTTTTTCATTTAGATAAATGTAATCAATTTAAGGCATAAAGTGTAGGCTTTTCAAATAAAATAAGGAAAAGTGCAATTTAATCAAATATCAAAGGGCAAACTATAATTACCTTAATATTTAAAACTCGACTCTTTTCTTTATGTGTTAAGTTTTATCACATGAAAAAATCAAATATATATCCTTATTTACTTAAATGTCTCAAAAGTGCATTGAAAATTACTATTAATTTAGAACAAATTGGATGTCTACCATATTTATTTTAATACCTTTAGTTTGACACTTATCTTTCATAATATTTTTTTTTATCCTTGTGGTATTCATATTCCAATAATTTGAATTGTACTATTATAGATTTCATGGACTATACTTTCCAGCAATGCATGTTCAAAGTTACTAGAATGTATAAGTGGAGGTGTTTGTTCAATTAGTTAGATTTGGAATCAATTCGAATATAGCATTCTGATCAGCTTCATACGAGTATATAGATCCAAACAAACCAAATTATATGTAGAATTGATTTGAACCATCCAAATTAGATTTGAGTTTTTTTGGTTTTTGGAATTTGATTCTTCTTCCTTGGTGCTAAGCATATAATAATAATAATAATAATAATAATAATAATAATAATAATAATAATTCATAATTTTACATTTTATACTCAAAGTTACAGTTGACAATGACAATAAATGATCATCTAATCAAAGTGAAATTTAGTTTTAGACTTATCTTGACAAACAAAGAAACAGAAACATTCATTTGGATTTTTGTTTGGCTTTTTTAATTTTATCAGAATAATAAGGCTAAATGGTATGATCTGCCTTTAAAAAATACCCCAAATTGTCGAATGTTGCAATTGTAGGTTTAAATTTACAGTTTGTAGCAATACTGCTCCTGCCGTCTGCAATTGTAGGTTGATAGAAATAGAGGAGAAAACCTAAATTTAGCCCTTGAATACAAGAGAAACGGACACAAGACCCCAAAACATAAAATTTGGACAATTTAGGCATTAATTAATACTAAAATAAATGTAGAATAACAATTTTGATACTCAAATTTTTCTAATCAATAATTTTAATCCTTAAACTTCTAAAAAAGACCAACTATATTCATTTCAAACCTCATCTCTTCTGTTTTCTCCACCCAACCTCAATCAAACCCAAAAATCCTTTCAACCAGGTCTTGCCTCTTCCTTCCCCCCTCTTTCTGTGATCACCATCGCCGCTGCTTCACCGACCTCAATATCCGCCCATTCTCTTCTTTTTTGAATTGATTCTCTTACCGCCCCCAGCGCCCTTTACGTCATCTCGACGCACGTATGAAGCTGTACCATTGACACGACGGCACAAGGTGCATGGGCAAAGATGAGGCATTCGGCAATCAATCGACGGTCTTCCATGAGCTAGAGGGGTGTGGGAAGTGAATTGCCGCCAGTTCTCTTGGTACATCAACGATTTGTCGCGATTCCTCATTCTCTCGGTACATCGCCGATTCGCCTCCACCGCGCACAATTCGACTTCGTGTGAATCGCCAAATAGCTTCATGATCGGGATTCTGACGAGCACAGCAATCAGACCTTTTGGCTTTCAACTGTAGTCAAATGGCAAGGAAACAATCAGTCAAAGGGAGCGGCACCGACAAGTGTGAAGGACAGAGAAAATCATGTAGCGGTGCACTCGTTTGTCTCGTGAATTGATTCGGTGATCCAGCTCCACTTCAGCGCAACATGAGGATTATAAAGAAGATCAAAGAAATCGAGGTGAGAACGAGTGAGTCAAGGTGGCATTTCATGGCGGCGGAGGTTTATTGTTGATGTTTGTTTTCTGAGTTTGACTGAGGTTGGATTGTCTCGAAAGGTCAAGATTGGAGACAGGTGAGATTTCATTGTTGTTCAGTATGATTCTCAGCTGTGAATGGTCGAAAGGGTTGCTACAGAAAATAGTATTAATTGCCCATGAATCTGGCCACGAAAGGGTTCAAAAAGAGGGAAAATTAATGCTTAAGTTTTTGGGTTTGATTGAGGTTGGAAAGAGAAAATAGAAGAGATGAGGTTGGAAATGAATATAGCTGATCTTTTTTAGAAGTTTAAGGGTTAAAATTATTGATTAGAAAAATCTTAGTATCAAAATTGTTAATTTTATATTTATTTTAATATTAATTAATGCCTAAATTGTCCCAAATTTATGTTTGGGGGTCTTGTGTCTGTTTTTCTTGTGTTCAAGGGCAAAGTTTAGATTTTCCCCTCTATTTCTGTCAGCATTGACGGAGGTCGTTGACGGCATGGGCATTATTGCTACAAACAATAAGTTTAAACCTACAATTGCAACATTCGATAAGTCTGGGGTAAATATGCGAAATTGGGTATATTTTAAGGGTAGATCGTGCAATTTAGCAAAACAATAAACACGCCAGTATATAAAAGGCCTAAACCCCTTTTCACCACCTGAACTTTATTCGTCCCTCAAATTTTGGAAATTGGTACCTTTTACATCATTCACTCACTTAAATGATTGTTTAGGTTATATGATAATTGAAAGAAAGATAAATGACTAACTAGCCATTTTACCCACCTAAATCTCTAGTTCTGTGGATGAGTTAGGTACTAAAGTTACATAAATCATATTTGGTGCAGAATACCAATTGGATTATGTAGATTATATAGTGTTGGTGGTTCTCTAAATTGTTTGAAATAGAAAGATTGAAGCCAATAATTGAAATAATGTAAAAAGTCTAAGTCAAAGGGTTAGGTAGCCTCTTATCTTTCATTTTATCCTCATTTTGGTCCTCGTATAACTTAGACATTTAAGTGAGTCGAGGCATTTAAGTGAGTCGAGGGGGTAAAATGTACCAAGTTTAAAAGTTTGAAAAGCAAGTGAAGTGGAGTCAAATTTCAAGGGGTAAAATGTCCAAGTTGGCAAAGTTCAAGAGGTGAAAGAGTCTTTAGCTTTATATAAAAGTATGTTATTACACGGTTATCTTGTCTAGAAGACCCTTTTATTACTTCTTAGATAGTGGCAATTCAGTCTGTGTTACCGAACCACACCTAGTCCTCCACATAGCACACACCATAAACACTTTTGAGTCAGAAATTGGCGTTTTCCAGACAATTTACTTGAGAATGAGATTACTGCTTGCAATTGCTGAAACTAAAAACTATTATTATTAGCTAGATTTTTCTCACCTTTAACACTAATCGCTAGATTAGTTACCAACTAAAGCCTTTCCACCTACATTTCAAGCATCGAAGTACGAGAGCCCTTTCAAGGATCAGTAAGCTTGGTCAGCTGTAACAATTTGAAATAAGAAACTCTCCAACCACCGACCTTCTATGTATTCACCGAAGATAAAAAAGGGCAAAATAAAATTGAACATGTTACTCGGGCCAATATACAACCTTTTACATGCAAATCTTTTAGATAAACAATCCCAGGAATATAAAAATTCTTTACGCATGACACTATAAACACGCTGAATATCACCTGAAAACTAATAAACTTGGGTCCTAAGTCATTGATACAATCTAAACAGTGGGCAGATACCTTCAGCTTCAAAAGTTCCAGTTCAGGTGTTCTGAAGAAGAATCCTAACATACATGTTGGTAACGCATACTAGGAAGAGAAAGTATGGGGCAAACAACAATGTACATCAGGCCATGGACACATTCCTTGATATCTGAGATAGAGCATCCTCAAAGTGGTCATCATCAAGCTTCTCGAAGTTCAGGCTCGAGGGAATGAAGGAGCGGAAAATATCCTCCATGTTCGGGGTTTCTTTGAGCTCACGACAGGCAACTTCCAGGGCTGTGTGGCAGAAAGCAGGATAGAATTTTTTGTGGCAGACAAAGGCGAAAAGCAAAGATAGAATGGGAAGAGGGATGAGTATTGGGGTGTAGTAAAATTTCTTCACACCCAAGAAACCAAGCATTGTGACTTGGAATAACAGAAGAGAAGCTAGAACTCGTGCATGCAAGTGAGGCCACATCCTCCCGTTGCTCTCGAATGATGGAACATAAACTTTGAGCGTCTGCAAGTACATATACATTCATACATATATCATCCGTTCAATATGATATGGTGGTAAGCAATCAAGACAATAGTTCTAGCTCAAAAACTCTCTTTACAGCTAAGAAGAGGTGGGTCATACCTGATTCCGGAGGATAAGCCACCCAAGGCCAAAGTAGAGTATGCCAAATGGAATAATCACAGGAGCAATTATCGAGTAACAGAGGGCAATTATAAGAACAAGCAAGTCTCCTGGAACTCTAGTTGCATAACCCAGGTCACCAGGAAACCAAGCTTCTTTGATTTCAGCTTCTGTCTTGCAAAGGTACTTCTTCTTCAGATGAAATATTATTAGGGGAACAATTCGGGATAGCTCAATTCCATAACCAACAAAAAACCTGCAATAAGCAGCAAAAATTTGAGCATGAGGCAAGGAGAGGCTGTTTAAAGATATCAGCTTTCATTGCAGACTTACTTTAGCGCCACATAGGTGAGGAAGAACGTTGCATTTCCAGGGAGGCTTTTTGCCAACATGGGAACTAGAGTGTTTGGATGTTTCTCAATGGTCTTGAATGCACTGAACAGAGTTCCACCAATAGTGACACCAATGAAGACATTCAACACAGTGAAGTAAAAGTACTTCCCAGAGGCAGCCCTTACTATATGGCTCTGGGATGGAATTCCTTCAGTCTTGGAGAGAAACAAAAGAAGCTTCGGTAACAGTGCCAAGAATATAATGAGCGCAAGCTGTGGAAGATAAGCCTCTAGAATAGTTTTAATGGCTTTCTTATCAACTATAGGCTTCAAAAAGGGTAGAAGTTCCCGCAGATTATCAAGTGTTGTGAATGCCGAAATGAAAGCGATAGGAATCATATAAAACACAATTATCAAGAATATGATTACATAAATAACATACTGCCGTATGTCTCTTTCAAAACACTTGATACTCAGATTGCTCCATATCAGCTGACGAGATTCAGGAGCATCTATAACTGACCATGTGTCAACAATCTGAGCATGCAGACTCTGACCTGCACTTGCAGCAGTCACCCTATTTGTAAAGAACACCAATGCGGAACATTGTTGCTTCTCTCGAAGAGTGACCTTTTGCTCGGCTTCAAGTTTTTGGGTCAGTTCGTTTATCTTCTCATTGTAGTACCCTATGCTATCTACCTTTTTACCAATTAGACCAAGGGTGCCAGTTCTGTTTGTTGGCCTAGTTCCTAGGCCACCTTTTTGCTTTGACTGATCAAATATAGCCTCTGCTCGAGCAAGCGTCTTCTTGCATCCTTCTAATTCTTTCCATATTTTATCAACCTTCAACAAATGTGAAAGAAGCTTAAATCAGCGAAACAGTTGACCGATCCAGTATGAACCTGTGCAGGAATATTCATCAAGAAAAGCACAAGGTAGCAACAAGCAAGCATATGTCCAGCAGCACCTAGATTACTTGTTGGCCAATTTAGTTTAATAATCGTGTGAGAAATGATAACCACCACAAACATTTTTGCTAACTTAATAGATAAGATGTGAAGTAGCTAGGCATGCTCAAGTCTAGATGGGGATGATCTGGAAACAGTGCAAAATGCATAACAAAGTATACAGAACACTTGACCGTTGCTATGCAGCATGTATACCTGTTTGTTGTTTGTGATGATCATTGACCTGTAGAATGTATCAGGATAAATGGATTTAAAATATGCATCAACTTGTTCCTTTCTTGATTGACCTTTAGGAATGTCTGGCAAGTCTCTAACCAGAGCAACAAATTGCTCAGGTTTCACTTCAGGAGACATGAGAGCATTTGCTCTAAGGGCAGAAACATGCTTATATGCCTTCCATAACAGGTAATAGGTGACAAAAGAAACCCAGTAAACAGCTATTAGGAATGCCCACAGCCTTGGACTCTTCTCCTGCAAACAAAGCATTGATGAACTAGTGTTACAAACTTACAGGAAGGCATCCAACGAGCACTGCCATCAAAATGTTGGTGAGTACTTGAACAGCACAACTCATTAAAGCTAACCCTTGAACCTTACAAGTGCTAATGAACTAGGAACAGTTGAAAGCAGGGTAGGATTGTTGAAATCTACGTAAACTAGTACTATCATCCACATACAGAGTGAAAAGCTGGACTAGCTTACTTTGATATTTGCCATTGACAACTTGTCAAGGTCATTGAAAGCTCCTTTGCCGGTTGTATTTGCGTCAGAATTCGACTTCAGTCCATTGTCAGTTGCAGCAATTGGTAGAAGAACCGGAAGCAGGATTATGCCAGACAATACCAGTATGCCCAACACTGGAAAATCAATGGCAAAATAAGAACATAAGGTATCATGTACTTCAGGTCTTTGACCTTCCTTGGGATGTTCGTGGAAACTTATATACGAAAAATTATTTTGGCTTATCATCTACTTTCACTATGCCATTTAGAAATATTTAACCTGTAATTCAAAATTTTCAAGATAACAATTTCGGCCAGCAAAAGGGTATATATAAAGGTAATATCTTTTAAATAACAGTAGGTCTGTATGAAGCTACTCTAAGGTTACATATATAGAAAAAGATTTACACAGTTCAAAACTTTAAATAATAAAACAAGGGGAATTTTTCCAGAAAGCAACTAGGTTAGATCTAGAAGCAAGTCAAAAACTTTCTGAACTAAAAGAATCCTCCAAACCTTCAAATCAAATTCCATTCAGGAAAAAACACAAGCAGATCTCAGACACGACACAACAAAAAACAAGACAAAAAGAGAAACACAAAGTAACCAAACCCAGCAACACTTGGGATACAAACCTGTGCTGAGGAAAACAAAGTAGACGGCTGTGTCAACCCCAGACATCTCAATAACGTCCTGTTCAGTGGAGGACAGAGCTTCCCAGATCCAGGAAACCGGGTTCCGGGTCCTGGACCCGCCTTCCCACGGATCCAGACCCTTCAAGATACGTTTCGGGTAATAGACCACCGTATTGCCCGGTTTTCGTGAAAGCCAAACGAAAAGCAACATCAAAACGACGAAGATCAACAAGGACGTCCCTAAGGACGTTAGAAACGAATGAAAATCCATCTGGGTATTTCAGAAATCTCTCCAAGATCTAACCTTTCCAGAAGTATCTTCCTGGGCTGTTCCCTCTCTCTTTTTTTTTTTTTTTTGGTTGCTTCTGGTTTCAGTAGCTCTGTGACTCTGATGAAATGATAAGTAGCCGTTAAGATAAAGATAAAGGGACTTAAGGTGACATAACGGTAAAGACAAAAGAGGCAGGATTGAGGAATGGAAGATGGTTTTTGATCGGTTGGTGGCCGTTACTGATGTGAATGGGATAAGGAAAATATCTGCAGGGATTTGTGTTCTTGTTCTGTTCTGCGTGTCGGCAAGATTTACCGGCTTCCTTCGTCTTCCCCGCTTAACTGAAAGGTGTTTCAACGTTGTCTTTTTAATAATTGGCTCACGTCTTTAAATCAGAGATCATTTTTTTGTCACTCTCCTCCTATTAAATACTTTTTTTGGAAAGGAAAGATATGTTCAGAACCTATTTCAACTATACTTCTACTTAAAAAATAATGATAAGTATTTTTTTCCACCATTTAAGGAAGGATGAGTTATTTCCTTTTAGGAAAATTTTAAGATAAATAGCACTCGTCGTCCTTAAATTAAGGCTTATGTTACAGATTCATCCTGAAATTAAAAAATATTACATCGTTCATTCTTTAACTATGAAAATGTTGCACTATTCATCTTGTTGTAAAATTTTTCGTTAAAATGGATAAAAAAAAGGAAAAACAAAACATACCCTTGAAAAACTTTTCATTTGCCTTAGAAAACCTTAAAACTTTTACATTTTGCAGTCAAACTATCTTATCCACTTTCTTTCAAACACTTAACCTGAACCCATAGTTTTTCTTCACCCATTTTCACTATCCATCTCCGCTCTGCTCACCTCCACCATCGACCCAATTGCCAATAACCCAATCAACGACCTTTGCCTCGCCTCGCTACTCCGTCACCTCCGTCGCTCGAATCTATCATCTCTGTTTTAGGATTCAACATTATCGTCATTGCTGATGAAAAGATAGCACATCTTGTCGGAGATTTGTTGAACAAGCCAAAGGGATGAAAGCCTAGAAGCTGAAAGGACAAAAGTTCTAGATTTGATATGCTCCTCTGCCATTGTTTGATTGCTTGATTTGCCGATCTTGAAGTCCCTTTTCCTCCCCGATTGCACAATTGCCAATCCGATTGCTCAATTTCTTGATATAAACATCCCTTTTCCACCTTGATTGCCCATCCTTCATCAATCCGATGATCGATCATGATGATTTCTTGGTCATGAACATGCTGGCGGTGGCTAGTAGAGAGATCAGAGAAGCTAGACAGAACAAAATGAATCAAAGTAAAGTTGAGGAGGAGGGGCATAATTGTAAAGTTATGTGGCGAAACTTACTAGACAAAGGAAATGATGTAAAAAATTAGGACATCCCAAAATGACAAATGAAGCAGAAAACTTGGAATAGATGAAGTATCTAAGAGGAAAAGGTAAACAAAAAGCAAAGTATTATTTTATTTTGGTGACATGGTCATATGTTTCTCTGCACTCCAGTAGTATCCATCCTCATAAAGCTACAAAAAGTGATCATAAAGACAATGAGAAACCAATAGCAACAACAACATTTCAATCCATGCATTAGTGTTGGTAGCCTTTGTTCTTATATCCACTGTTGCTACTGATCGAAATACATATATAAATGCAAGAAAATAATACGCCTGTTTAGTTTTTAATATTTTTATACTATGTATTATTTTCACCTTTTTAGTTTTTTTTCAAAAAAATTAATATTATCTGAAATTTAATACTATATATTATTAATAACCACTTGAATAATATTTTAAAGTGTAAAGTTTTAATTAAGTTTTTTATTTGAAAAAATATAGATCAGATACTATAAAAACTAAATGCTTTCAATACATTATTAATTATACTTGAAATGAACAGACACTAAGTAGTTTAATTCTACACCCTTCAGATAGTGATTATATCCAATTAATAAAAAATAAATATATTCCGGACAAGGTTTTGATGGGAAAAAGAAGAAAATTGTTGAAGGAAAACTATGAGTTCGGGTTAAATGGTTGAAAGAAAGTGGAGAAGGTAATTTAATTGCAAGATATAAAAGTTTTGAGGTTTCTAAAGTAAATGCAAAGTTTTTTTAGGGTTAAAACTTGTTTTTCATGTTTTTTTCCATATATTTTAATAGAAAATTTGACGGCAGAACGAATAGTGCAACATTTTCATAGTTCAAGGATGAACGGTGTAACATTTTTTACTTTTAGGACAAATCCGTAATATGGGTTTTAGTTCAACGACGATAGGTGTCATTTACCCAAAATTTTAACATCTAACTTATTTTATTACTCTCATTTAAATTATCTTTACACAAAAACTCAAAAAAAATGTTTTTTTTTCTAATCACCATTTAAACTATCATTATAAAAAATTTTAAAAAATTAATCTTAATTTTAGTGATAAAACTGAAAATAATAATATAAATTATACATGTTTTAATCTTTATTACAAAAAAAAAAATTAAATGAGATGGAGGTAGTATATTTAGATGGCAAATGCTCACTCATATTTATCCAATGCCCATGAACAGATTCGTTGATTCATTAGTTTTAGAATGAAGTATTTGGTAGATATTTTCCATTTTTCAAGGATTTTCTCTGTTTCGATTGCGGCGGAATCCACAACTGAAAAATCTCGTCCGTGTCGGCATAACAGAAAATTGGACTGATGGGAGATGGTAATGGCAAAACATGTAGGCAAATTAATGACGTGGGGACAGCAGACGACTTTTTGCAATCAGGGAGGGTGAGTTGTAAGGCCTGAGGGTGAGTTGAAATGGCGTATGGGCCCTTTTGCCTTCAAAGTACCCCAACCATGTTTTGATTTCTGATTGGGCAAATGTCAACAGTTGTCCATAAACTATCATTTATGTTGCATACTCATCCATAAATTATAAAATATTGCACTATCATTATGAAACTATTGATGATGTTGCAATATTTGTCCTCTATGACTAAACTGAAAATTTAAACCAAACTAAAAATCTAAGAAAAAATTTGACCATAAATATAAAATTAAAATTGATGAAACTTATCTAATTTCTTCCTAGAGTTAAGATTGTCTTGCATTCATACAAAGAAAACAATTGGTAAAATAAATTATTTGTTGACTGTAAATTATTTGACACTTATTAAGAGACAATTATCAAACAGATGAAATTTTATATTTGTGGTTCCATCACCATCCTGGAACTATTAATATTGTTGTTATATCAATATATAGCAACTTAGGCAATAACATAGGCAATAGTTTAGGGATGATCTGTGCTATTTATCCATTTTTAGTTGGAAATTAGAGATGGCAATCAAGGGTGTAAACGGGTAAGGCTTTTATCGAGCCACCTAAGCTTGAGCTCAGCTTAAGCCTTATCAAGTAGAGCCGTATCAAGCTTAAGTTTATTTTCGGGCTCGATACTTAAACATGTGGAGCTTGGACCTAGTGAGGCTCGGCCTTTATCCTTATCGAGCCTCATTGGGCCTTCACATATTATGCTTCCCCTAGCTTAATTCCTATTAATTTATAAAACCCTAGAGTGAGCCCAGCCTAAAAATACATTCCTTCTCTTCTTGGTGCTTGCCCTGCCACTAGTCAACCACGCATGTTACCCACTTCGGGGTAGTCCAATTATGGTGCCAAAATTGTGCATTTAGACTCCTAGAATTGGTAATGTTCTGTAGGCCATCAAAACACTACCTTTAGTGTGCATACCCAAGTGGCCCTCTTGGGCACTATGTAAACACATGCATATTTGTCCAACCATCACACACATATTCACAGTTCATGCACACTAGGGCAGCAAAAGAAGGAAAACACTAGCACAAGTCTTAATCTTAGCTACCAAACATTAGGCAATCTTGTTAAGTTCTAGTGACCAGCCACTGCACCTGTAACTTCCACTAATAAACTGTATCATTTTAGCCATGTACCCCTATTTTCTTTACTCCATTATCAAGTAGAGACTTAAAACAAACCAAGGAATTTTGTTTTACATCAACAGCCCAACTATGAACCAAGTTATGGATTTTTGAAGTTGGTTACAAAATTCTGACTAAATGAACAGTAACTTAGCCAACTTTGCAACGTCATATCTTTGGCTACAGGACTCCAAATTCAGAAATTCCAAATCCCAATTTAGCCTCTAGATGTTCTTTAGGTGTGATCAAACTTTCATACCAAGATTCCTTCTACACAGGGAGATATAAAACTTTAAGTACAGAGTCAAAATTCTGGTCACTTTATGACTATTTTGCCCATATAAAATTTCATAAGTGTGCAAACACTTTATTCACAAGGGCAAAGCCCTCCAAAGTTATCCCATATATGTCCATTACACATAGGAATTATATTCGCTTGCTTTTAACAACTTTATGTGGCCAAAATAGAATTTACAAGCAAGTAGCCCATCATTCACAATTAGGCAGTTTTGCACCACATCACTTACATAGTCAAAATATTACTCAAATGTTCACTTACTTGTCTCATTTTACACACACTACATGTACATGCATACATGCACTACAAAATGGTCTTAACTCAGCTAAATACACACCCTAAGTTACAGGAGTGGCTGAGACACAATGAACTCCAGAACAGGATGCTGGACAGCTACTTCACAAATACAATAAGTACCACTATTAAAAATACCAAATGTGCTCCTAAAATCACCAAACTTTCCAGATTACAACTAGATATATGGAAGTTCATGTACCTGAAATTTTAGTTCAAAACTTAAACAAAAAATGTCAGTTTGAATGAGATCTTTCTGCTGGACCGGAAATGACAGAATTGAGAGGAGTAAGTTTCATTGAGAAACTTAGTAAGGGTAACACTTGGATTCAATAGGCAATGTGACCATCATTAGAACCTGCATCCAAAAATATTAAAACACAAAAATCACAATGCATATATACAAGATATAGCAACCAAATGCAGCAGCCATTCACAACTAACAAACACATGAAATGCAGTAGCAACAATAACTATAGATTAGTCCATAAAACACATAATAAACATAACCAAATCACTATGGCAGCCCTCCTCAAGCTAATGTTTAGTCTTAGGAGGATTTTAACACTAGTTAGTACTAATTTTGGGCTCTAGAAACCCTCACTTTACTGCCATCATTGTGCACTTCACACTAGTTTACTTCAATAAGTGTACTCTCCTTACTAAGCTTGGTTCATCAGCTCATAACTCTCTTCCAATCTTAGCCCTAGCTCCATGGTTGCTTGAAAATACATAAAACAACCCATGAGAGCAAGAGAATCCTTACCTTGATAGGTATGCTAAAATTAGAGCTTGATCCTAGATGCACTTAAGCAATAGCACCAAATAGCTTCCAATTGTGCTTCATTGACTTTAATTCCAAGTAGTTTTGAGTTTGAAGGTATGGTGGCTATGGAGGAAGTGTGGTTGTGTTCTTGGGCTAGAGGAGGACGAAAATGAGAGGGAGATAAGTGATTTGGCCACTTAAATAGCCTTAAATGGGCGTAAGGGCACAAAACACACTTAACAAGCTTAACCTTGCTTTATGTCATTTTTCTTCTCACTAATTATGGTTTCTTTGTCTTAAACTCATCGGTACACATATGCCCAACATTTTTAACTATTTATCAAGTCTTTGCTGCCTCCCCCATGGTGGGATAATTCCACAATCTCACATTTTGACTTAAGTCAAAAGCTTAAACACCTTAAGGTTTACACTAGGACATTTAGGTCCTTAATGCCTTTAGTGTTTCCTTTGTCTAAACTTGTCTTCCATGAGCAATTTGGTCCTCCAATAGCAATTTTCTACCATTCATATCCTTCCCATAACTCTCTAAAGCTCTTTTTTTAAAGTTTTGCAATTGAGTACCCAATTTTTCAAAACCTTACAAAAAAAGTCCATAGGTTGCTTACCAAACAAGAAATCATTAAGACTTTTCTTGGGGGCCAAGTTACCAACTTGGAACGTTTTTTAGGAGGTGTTGATCATGCCTTTTACCCCCCACGCTTCAATCACTATGGTAAGAATTACACAATATAATGGTTTTTAGCCATTATGGCACACTTGTAATTCTCCCATTTTTGTGTGGTGGTAACAACGCCTCTGTTAGTCCTCCACTATTTTCATTCCTCAAGTCTCCCTAATCCTTAACTTATTCACCCCTATCACCATCAACCCTACCCCTACCTCTTTTTCCACTACAAATTCTATCTATAGTTCTTCCACCCCTACTTATGAAGTCGTGGAGTTTGATTGCTAGACCAGACTCAGAATGAAAATTCCACTAATTTTGGGTCCATTTTTTCTTCGCCGTCGCAGATGAGGACCGCTAGATGATTGCTAGATCAGGGGGATCCCATCACCACCAAAAGAGAAGAAGGGGAGGTTGTGTACATTGGAGAGGGAGGTCTAATTAAGCACCAAGAAAATTTAATGACTTAAGTGGAAATGATCCAATTCTAAGAGACTACTCATAGGTTTGTACTTTTTCTTTTTCCTCGTGTGATATCATGAAGTTGTGTGATTAAGAATTTCTTGCTGATCCTTTAACCCAGATTTCATAAATATGTTAGGAACTTTAAGCCCCACACTCACTCCTATTGCCTCATTCAGATCAATTCCATCCTCACACTTAGATTCTCTCTATGAATTCAAGTATCTTTCTGACGATAAAAATATCCCCCTCATAGATCTTTCTCTCATTAATCTGTACAAAGCATTTACTAAGCCGTCTCACTCTCTTATAAAGATAGTTAAGCGTATTGTCTCTCTTTCGCGGAAGCATGTCAAAGAGTATGTTTAAGCCACAAAGTTTGATCAACATGCTCTTCTTGCAACATCTAAAGAATAGTATCTCACTTTGGAGATCCCTTCTCACTTTCGTTGCCAATGGATAGCAGAAAGATATACCCATCTCCATTTCGGAGTTGCTCTCACATATCATGGAAGAAAAAGGTTACCAGTTACTGCTCGACTGGCTCTTCTTGATTCTCGGTACAAGAAGTATAAGCAAGCCTGCATCAGCATAGTTGAGACCACTCTTAATGCTAGCAACATCCTTACAACTTTCTTCCCCAATTTCTGTATGGTTCTTCAAGACCCACATTTTTTATCAACATTAAAGATCCAATTACATATTACTGCAGCAGAACAGATCTTCTCAACTCTAGAGGCAACCCTCCATTATAAGATGGAATATAGAGTCCAAAATCATGCCCTTGATTTCTCTATGCCCAACATGAATAACGATGCTTTGTATCTCTCTGTAAATACAATTAATGTTCCAAACGAGACATATATTCCACAACAAATTCCTCATGAAGAACTCCAACGGCTAATTCCTGCCTCCTGGATAACTGCATATAAATCCCTTCATTAATAGACGGAACCGGTCTAGTCCAAGAAGCCTTTATTCCTAGACATAGGAGAAGGAAAAACTGAGATCTTCTTCCAAAAAGAAGAACCACCCACTAAAGCTGATGTTTTTCCACACGAGTAGTTCTGTCTATAATTAGAGAACCACAAGAACCTCTCCAGATTCCTATCAAGTCTTTTGACTCAAATGGTTCTCCTATCTACTCATTTCAGGATAACAATGGCCATAAATATTTTGATATTTATGATTGCCTGAACTGTTACTAATCCCTTTATGATGATGAAGAAACTACCAAGAAGATTAACCAGAAATCAAAAAAGAAACCTTCACAACAGCTTCTTCGTCAATGGTATGAAGATGGTGGTCCCCAAGTTAGATTACTTGGAGAACTTTCTAGCAAGTATGACTATTATGTTCTTTACTCCCAAAAGGATGAGTCCTCTACCATTTTCTCGACTCCCGCAGAACCATTTGAACTTCCTCCTCCATTTCCGGAATAAAATGGCATCTTATTCATATTACAAGCAAGCTCTTAAACAACTCAAGAAGGAACATATTATTGCTCCTGAGATCAACATATTTGAGCTACAGAGTGAGGAGTTCCTTCCTTTTAAGTTTGAAGACCCTTCTACATCAATAAAGCATGTTTGGAAAATCCCTTAACCTACATTAGTTGATTTAGAAGGTAAATGAAAAGAAAATCTTGCAGCAGAACAAGTTATGAATCGGCAATTAGAGAACATGATGTCTTAAAACAAAGTTCTCAGCAGAATAGGGTACAATCGAGTTAGACTGGAGCAAAAGATGGATCAGATGATAATTGATCCCTTGGCATAATGCTAGCAATGGATTAATTATCTTCATCAAGAAATATTAAGGCTGATTGCAAGATAAGAGAATTTCTCAGCCCAATAACCAGAAATAAACCACCTAAAGCAACAACTCAGATATCTTTAGAACCAACAACAGCCCAATGTTCCAGATTCATTGCTTCTATGTTCAAAATAGCTGATCCATTCAGCCCAACTCCAAGCCCAGTCTATCATCCTTCGGCTATGAACAATCCATTCTTTACATCATTGCTACAAATACCATCAAAGCCGGTTTATATAGCACCAGTTCTTACTGCTGCTTATTCTAAGCCTATAAGGCCTAGTCAGCCAATCATGCCTAGTCTTTCCTAGGACCAAAAGATGAAAGGCCTAATGCATCCACAAAGGCCTCCTTATCCTCTTATAAAAATCTAGGAACCATCTCATGAAGCTTGGACACTCTAACTAATCCAATCACAAGTTTCCTTGATCAATAACTTTAACAAGGCTAAGATACTCCTGCTGTCTTAGCAGCAATTCAAGATTTGAGTTTCAATCCATCCAGCGACCTAAAATGATATGACAATGATACTTTTTCAACTTCCTCCTCATCAAGACTCAAAGTCTATATGGCTAAAGGTTCTGCAAGTCAAACCCAGCCAGCTAAATCTGTTACTATAGATGCAGAATCAAATCAGGCTTCTCTACAACCAGAACCTCAGTAGCAACAACCTCCACCAGCTGCACCATCATCGCCATTGGAACCTTAACCCCATATGGCCATGGAAGAAGATGTTCCTTTCATGAACATCAATCTAACTTGGAATCCTTATTCACTCTCGATCACCTTATCACTAGATGGTGTTCCACCAGCAAAATAGCATGAAAAATTTCTTGAATTTCATGCTTGGTGTTTCACACAAATGTAAAAGGAAGGAGCTACCAATTAGAAGGTTATTGTAGCCTTTATTGCCAACTTGACGGGTATTCTCAAACATTGGTTCATAAGTATTGGAGAATATCATCAAGCTCAATTACTCCAACTCAGCATAACAAATGAACTTGTTATCAAGCTTTATCAAGAGTTGATTGAAGACCCTTTAGCTTTTCTAGATATTGCACAAGAAGAATTCTTCAAGATGAAGTGTTGTTTTTACAACCGAAAAGATCTTGAAAAACATTACAAGAATATGCTCAAACGCTTTTACCTCATCTGCACTGGATATGAAAGTGACAACAATTTGAAGTAGGCCTATTTAAACTCAGTGCCTGAGACTATTGGCCAAGAAGCGCTCATAATTATCCAGCAAAGTGGACAACCTCTCAACAACTATTCATTCAAAAAGCTTCATTAGACTCTCATGATGGCTCTACGAAAGCTGTACAATACACATTTTTTCTTTAAAGAATTCAACCAGACATAAGGTCTATTTGACAAAGCTTGCTAATAGCTAGAACTGTCTATTAAGTACAAAGATCAAAACACTTGCCATTGTACTCCTAGGAAAAAACACCATAGAAGGAAAATCTATTCTCCAAATAAACTTTGTAGATTTCAGAGAAAAAAGAAAAGATTCTTCCGGTACAAGAAAAACACTGGAAAATTCAAAAGGTGTTTCATTTGTAGGTGACATTTTGCCAAAAATTGTCCTAAGAAAAATACTTAATCAAAGAAGAAGATGGCAAACATCATCTCCCATGTCACTAGAGCAGAACTTTCCAATGATGATATGGAATTCTTCTTTTCAGAAACAGACGATGAGGCATCTGCATTATTTGCCATTGAAGCTTACTCTTCAGAATCTGACAATGATTCAGATCATGCTTCCATTTATACTATGTAGATAGCTCCTATACAGTCTTTACTGTTTGTTGCTCAAATCATCCCTCAAGCCAAGATCAACATTTTCTTGGATAAATATGCAAAACCAATTCCGGTCATTGTTCTGTTTGATACTAGTGCCACAAACACCATTATCAATCCCTCATTACTCCCAGAAAGAATGTGGCAACCTTGCAATGAAAGATTCAAAGCAACCAGTGGTGTCTTCTATGTCACCCAAATAAGCAAGCCCATTATGATTAAATTGAACTAACCTATATCTATGATCAAAAGGACCCTTCCAAAATTGTTAGTGTTGTGCCCAAAAGCCAATCATGAGATGATTGTATTTTTGCACATTGAGTCATGATATTTTATTAAGGCATTAATCTAGCAATTATGTTTGTTGTTTTGTTTCTACATAACGTAATAAACATAATTGTAACCTTAGAATAATGATATTCTCAAACGTCCTTGGTCTAGTATTATTGTGGAGGGGGTTGCAATAGTACATAACGACTAGCATATGTGGAGACTAATATGAGATATGTAGTCTACATATGGGTACAAGTTGGAGAACTTGTGTACTGGACTGACCCACCATGAGAACACTACATGGATCGTTATATGAGTGATTCTCATAGTGATCATCGTATATGTAGTCCTTCGACCTAAGATCTTCAAGGTTCCCTACATGTGAGTCACATACTTTGATACTTTCATTTATTGCTCGTAACTGAGTGAACTTGAAGGAGGTCATCGGGTATGCCACATATCATGCGAAGGGATTTGTATGATCAAGATGGGATTTGTCCCTCCTATGTAACGGGACTGATATCTTCGAGCCCTTTGATAGAGTGAGACTTAGAAAATGCATAGCCATGCTCGAGTGAGTTGATATACGATATCAATGTCATCAGTTTAAGTTGGTCTACTCGGTAATCAAGAAACCAAAGATTGGGCTATACGAGAGTGACACATTCCATGTCTCGTGCTTAGTCTTGATATATTGGACAAAGGGACAATGGCATATATCGGTAATGATCATAAAGGTTTAGTCGAATCACCGACAATCTTGTCACTTGGGTAGCAATGATGTGTTGTTAGATACTGCTCATTGCTTATGATCATAAATGTGATTTATGATCGTTGCCAACATGGTAAGAGCTTATTGGGTCGCACACATAGAGCTATTTGGATCATTAGAGTGCATGGGCTAATAATTTGGGTTTTGGTTTCACAATAATTTCGTATTAATAATGGGTTTTGGTTTCACAATAATTTCGTATTAATAATGGGCCCAATAGTTGAGCCATTATTAAGCCCGAAATTAAAGCCTAATTGGATTAGGGCTTTGAAACCCATTAGGCCTAGAAGTTGAGTCTCACTATAAATACAACTTTTAGTGAGAAATTTGAAGCTTTTTGCCCTAGCTTCCCAAAAGGATAGCCGCACTATTCTCTTGCAATTCCTTGGAGGACGTAAGCTAGCACTGCGAGCGTAAGAAAAACACATCTGTCGGGACGTGGTGGAAGCGTGGTGATCCCGAGAGGCTTGTGTGGGTACCATAGAGAGCTTGAACACGTCAATTGTTCAGGTTTTATGAATCGACTTTATAGTTGAGTGAAAAATCTCAACCAAAAATTAGGTATGAAAATTTTTGAACACCCGGTTTACACCGTTTCACTTGGATCCTGGAGGGTTTCGGTTAAATTCCGCTGCGCTGTTTGGCTCCTAAAACCCAACAAAAATAGCCTATTCTAAATGCCGAATTGATAAAATTCTAAATCCTTTCGATTGGAATCAACCTCCCTATAGTTTCAAAGACCTCTATATTCCTTCCTAACCTCCTACTTATAATTATTTTAATTACATAAATGCTTGGTCGATTACATAAATGCTTGGTTCAATACATTTTACATTCGTAATTATGCCCATTTTTTGTTCTTCTTTTTCATAGACACTTGACTTATAATTTTCCTTGTTGGTTCTGTAACAGGTGGTATTACTTCGGTTTTACCAGAGAAGCCTTTCCTAACCCAATTAAGGGAGGATTAGCAGAATACTTAAAAAAAAAATCCATATTCAAAAACAGCTCTTGACAGACTCCTAGATTTCTCCATTACTTTCAGCATCCCTAGGATTATGGCATGGACCTTTTCTATTGATCAAATAGACTTAGGATTGCCTCAATTGTCTAGAGAATTTAAATTTAAATGATGGAAAACTATGAACAAATTAAAGCTAATGAAGAAGCGGTTATTCAATGGATAAATAATCACCCATTATCAACTCAAATTCAAAAGACTCCTCTAATTGCAAAGGACTTGAATTTTCTGACCAAGAAGTCACAAATTCAATCTTAACTTTCATCAACAACTTCCAAAGAAGAATACAAACAATTGATTAAAGAATTAGCATCGCAACTTGATTTAGATTCAAATGAAGAAATGAACATTAAATCTCCATCAGCATCAAGCTGTTCTAAAGAAGAATATTATTTTGACGTACAATTTGCTCAAGACCTTTATACTTATTAAATCTTTCAATTATCATGCCTAAAAAGATTCAAGGTGGAGATTTAGAACAGTTGCTACTTTAACAACATTACTATAGGAGACCTATGGATGATTCTTGGAATAAAAACTTCAACAATCATCTAACAAATGGATCACTTGGATGTTCAATCAGATTTCCCCTTGGATCTATATTTGTAACTCATTCTTTTTATCAAAAGAAGATAGAAACTATTGTATATAGCAGATTTAGAACTATTGGAAAACTAAAGGGCTATACTAACATTTATCATGATTCAATTATCAGATTCCAAGATATCCATAGCACCTATTGATGAGGTTTATTTGGCTGCCCTTTGTCTTATCCTTTTGTCTCAAGACATCTAGAAGCAGAGATTTCATGAATGCTCAATTTGCTATAAAAGATTTCCAATCGGACATGCTCTTGAAGGCCACAAATAATGTCATTATGATGGAAAAATTAAATTAGACTCAATTATTCAGAAAGGACAACACAATATTGTTTGGAAAGACTCAAAGAAAAAGTAGAAAAGATTGACACCAAATAAAGCAGATACCTTCTTATCTAATATCCATAAAGAAGGGTCGAATTATTAGTTTCAAATGTCATTAGTGACTTTATCCAGATTTGAAACTAATTTAAGTCCACGAATTCCAGCATCTCTGAAGTCCAATTACTTCTATAAATATGTAAATTAGTTTATGAAGGGAGCAGGCTTGGAATTAGCGCTTTCTTTGTCTTACTCTTTATTTCTATTTTGTAAATCTCTAATTTCTGATTTTTTTATCCTGTCCCAACTTGGTATTAGAACTAGTGGGAATTGTTTCTAGACTATCTTTGTAAGTGTGCTTATTCAGTAAAGTTTCAGTGTATTTATCTATCATTTTTAATTTATCATTTATTAATATCTATCTTTACAAAATTATTTTGTAAAACTTTTTGTTTAGTAATTTTGAGCATCTTAGAACATTGGTAAGCTAGTATTAGTGTTGGGCAGCCATTTTTAAGCCAAGGTTAGGCGTCTAGTGGTCCCACTTGGTGTTCCCGGTCTAGGTGTTTTGTGTTATTAATCATTAAAGACTGGTAAAATAATTATTCAAAGAATAGATTTTAATAATTGATAGATGAAATGAATAGATTAAAAAATATTTACTAGTAAGGATTCAAACCCCTAATTTCCTTTAGAGAGTCAAGATGAAAGTATTAATTCCACCAAAGTTAATATTGCTAAAACAAAAAATCAACTCCATAATTGATCTATTCCAAAACAAGATTCCAAAACAAGATCCCAAAACCATATATAAAATAGGAAGCTTTGAATTCAATACTGATTATTCAATAAAACAAACTGAACAAATGATTCCTTTAAAGAATGATCATGAAACAATTAGATTACTTTCTTAAGTGGTGATTAATGAGTATAAAAGAAAATATAAATATTTACATATTGGAATGGTTCAAGTTGCAATTAAACCATTGTTTAGATTAGGTTTAGATATTCTTATAGTAATGTGTTTAGGAGATGCAAGACATTTAAGATTCAAAAATTCTTTATTAGCTTTAGCTGAGTCAAATCTTGCTAATGGTCTAGGTTATTTTAACTATTTCCCAAATTTTTCAGTATCTTTATTTGATCCAAATGTTTTAGAAACTCTTATGTTGATTGTTAAAACTAAAGCTACGTCATGGAGAATGTAAAGAATAGAGATAGAGAGATGGAGATAAGTTGATGAGACACAAGCAAAAAAGGAAAAGAACTCTATGTTGTATAGGATATGCTAATTTCTTATTTATATTTGATAATGTGTTACTTTTTCATTTTTTGTACAGCTTCTAAGTGTGTTCTTTTCATTATGTCAAGCCCATAAATTCTTCTTATTATAATTGTACTATTTAGTAAGTTTAACCTATGATAAATATAATTATGTAAAACCCATAAATGTATAATAGTCATATTGCCACCATAAAAAGTATTTTTCTTGCATATATTTTTTTTTACTAGTCAATATCAAGATTTTATAGTGCTAGTACAAAAATTATCCACCTCAAAGTTTCTGGGAACAAAATTTTTATTTTTCCTTTACCTTCTTTGTTGATCTCTCACACATTAATATATTTTAAAATAGATTTTGTAGCATATTTTATACCATTAAATTTGCGCACTAACTTCACACAAAAATGGAAAGCTCTTCAAAATCCTAAAAATGTACATATAATGCAATTAGTAATGAAATACCAATCTTAGCAACACTTTCACAACATTTAATATTTATTCTAAAACCTTTATACTACTACTATTATTCTATTATAGTTATTTAATATGTAAGATGTTTTATGTAATAGGAAGAATTTGTTCATGAGAAAATAATTTGTTAACAAAAATAAAAAGATCACATCAATTAGCACCTATTTAAGAAAAGGAAATAGTTAATTTTTAAAATAATTGAAAATTTGAATCACTTTCTAAATTAGATTTGAAATTCAAGATTAATTTTTTTGAAAATAAAACCAAAGTGACATAAAGCAGCATTTAATTCATTTCAGAAAAATATGGAAATAATTTAACACTTACAAAAAATAATTTTATATAATTTTATTGTTTGCAATGAAAAAAATATTTTTTATTTAATTATCAAGGCTTGAATTCAATCTAAAATTTTTGTGTGATTCTTAAAATTATTTTTTTTAGATTCATCAAACAAATCTTGGCAATATTGGTGTTTTAAATTGGTTTTCTATCAAGTATGTACCGTGCAAAAAAATAAATAAATAAATAAATGTATTATGGAGTTTGTTAACATTATTAACTTTATTACATATTAGACTTTTTTTCATTCCTGCAATAAATTTTTTCACATATGAGTGCGTATTAAAAACAACCTCAACTAATATAAGTTCTCACTCCCCCTCTTTTTCGTTTGTTCAACTTCTTTTGTGGTGATTATTTTCCCCCCTACGGTCATATTTTTCTTCATGCTTTATGTATGCTAGTATTATTTTTTTGTGTCATAGTCTGATGTTTTTTGTTTATTTTTCCTGTGTGTTCTATGATTTGTATAATGCATACCTTTTGTTTTTCCCTTCGTGGTCATATACTCATACTCATCTTAAAATACTCATACTTAAATTTTTTTTTTCTTTGTGTTACTATAACTAATATTTAAAATACTCATACTCAAGTTTTTATTCCTTTTTTTCCCATTCATGTTTTATTACCTTGATACTCCACAATAATTTTGTTTTTCTTGTACTTTTAGAAGAATTAGTTAAACCTGTAACCTTCTGAAGGCTTTGCAGGTAAGGTTGGGTCCCAGTGACTGAGTTTGGGGAGAATATGAGCAATAGAGTAATTTTATTAATTTCTATTGGTAGGGCCAAGCTGGGCTAATTATGCTTAATCTTGGATTTGATTTATTCTATGTCAAAAACCTACCATTGAAGACCTTGATGTAGTTATGTTTTTTTTAAGAAGTTGTTGTAAAGTATAGGGATAACTTGCCTATTTCTCAAAAACCTAGAGGCATATGAGAAAAAATCGGTAGTATGAAGGAGTGTAGTTGGTGTCAGTGTCCCATAGCAGTAGTTGTGTTAAGGGGCTGAGAGTATGTTTTTTGAACTACTACTTAAAATATTCATACTAATTTTTTCAATTTTTTTTTCTTATACATGTTTTAGTGGCCTAACACACTATAATAAATACTTCCTTTGTCCTAAGTTTTGCACCATTTTAGATTTTTACTTAAGGTTGACTTGAATTTATCTATATCACTTTTTGCTAAATTCTTTTTTTTTTATATTTAAATTTAGAAACTACAAGGCTTATATTTTTTTAAATAATTTTTTTTTTAAAAATTTAGCAAATATTAATATAAATAAATTTAAGTCAAATTTAAGTAAAAAAACAAAAATGATTTAAAGAACTTTGTGCAGTGGTAGTATGTTTTTCTTGCACATATATTCTTATCATTCTTCAATCCAAATTTTTGTAAAAAGTGCATAATGATAAAATTTTCTCTATAATTTGATCCTGAGGTAGCACCGGATATTGACGCTAGTTTTGGGTGAAAGTCAATAATTGTGGCTTTGACTATCATATGCGATCACAATATTGCTTTATTTGGTTAGGGGTAGACCACGTGCAAAAGATTACAATTAATGTTGTGTGCTTTATGTTTTAAAACCACACTTTACCCACAAGTGCATAGGGCATTTGTAGAAAAGGTAAGTGAGTCTCAATCCAACAAGGATTGTTGCAATTGAAAAGAACAATTATCATTACTTTTGAAACTAACTTTAGCTAAATAATCAAGAATTAGTGTATTCTACTCAATTAACTCAATGAACACTAGTGAAATTCTAAGCTAACTAGCACTAAACTAAAGCAAGCAGCAATAAACAAGACAAAGAACACAAATAAACTAAGGGTTTTAATTGACACTAAAGAAAGGCACACTTCCTATGGTGCTCATTACTTGACTAAGTTAGTTAGGTGAATAACTCCTAGGGTTTAGTTCTCCTATTTGTTGGTGATGATTCTAATTGAGCCCTCACTTTCTTAAGTCAAGAATCATTCATCCAAGCTTGAATTAGCAAGGATTCCTGTCACAACTACTAATCCAATAGAGGCATTATAAAGAACACTCTTCCACCACTTTAGCAACCTAAATAAGTTTCCCAGCAAGCCTTTGGTTGCCACCTTCTTCTCCTAGGTCCAATTCTTCTTTCACTCTCCCAAGCATAAATGGGAATTTATAAAGCCAATTGATTATGGCCACAAAGCAATCAAGCAACAATAAACATAATGAGATGAAAAAAAACTATTGAGAGGAAAATCTAAACACCCATTCATAAATTCATCCAAATAGACCATTGTCAAGTAACTACAACCATAGAAAGTGTAAAACAAGCTACTCCATGCTTAGATTAAGAACAAACACAAGGATAAACTAAATAGCATTCATGTCTAGTTCAAGAAAATGGAAAAATGAACCCAAGATGGACTAAATGAGCTTGAATCTTCAAGCCTTCAAGAAATCCACATGAACTCCAAGCCTCTTCGAAGAATCCAAGATGAACACCCATTAACACCAAGAACAAATCCTTTTATACTAATGGAGGCATAATGAGGATATGATGGAAACCTTGGCTAGAATAAGGTTCAAATTCTCTTCATAAGCCTTATCTTCTTCCATGTCTTCCTAAGCTCCAATAGCATGCTTGGTAGGTGAGAAATATGGGTTACAAAGTGTAGAAATTCTCCCATGTCCTGAAATGATCCCTCATTTGACATTTGGACAAAGTTTGACAGCACTTCTATAGTGCGATTGTGCTTCTACCTATGGGGTTGGTTTTGCAACTTCAAAGTGTGATCGTACTTTGAAAGTACAATTGCACTTTTTTGTTTTTTTTTTGACAACTTCCACATCCTTTAGAATTTTGAGCATAGTTTTTGCTATGGGTGTCCGATTGACACGATTCAAGAACCCATGGTGAAGCTAAGAAAAAAGGGCCACAACATTCATTCATTCATCAAAATCCTAACCTGTCAATAAAACGTCAAAAATTGACATGCAAGATACACCTCTTCGAAGCTTTCTTTGTCTTCATTTCTCCAGTCCTCCATTTTTATTTCTTCACCTAGTTGTACCCTAAATGTACACAGATCATTAAAACCCCCAAAATGTGTAATGCAACCTACAAAACATAAAATGAAATTAATATCTAGCAAATTCAACAATAATTTAGCACAAAAATGAGGGAAAAACATGTAGGAACGCATGTGACTATCAATTAAGTAACTAAAAAAGTGAAAGTTAGCGACGTGCCATCTTCAAATTTTAGCTATTATGGGAAATGTTTGCAATGCCCTTCATTGATGCTTTTGCTTTATGTATATTGGTGTCTGTCATCCTATTCACTAGATGTAGTCATTATTTCCAATGTTACTACTATGACCATCTGATGAAGAAGGCTTGAAATAGCAAAGAAAGTGAGTCATCATTTCCAAAGCTTTTCTGGGGGGAAGCCTTCAACGCTCAAGTCAAGCGATGTATGTGGAGAGAAGTAAAGTAGAGAATATGAGCAATAGAACTTGTTCATCTTAGAGTAGGGGAATCACCTTATATTTCTAAGGTAAGGGTTGAGTATTTTGTTGTCGAATTCCTAAGACTAGGTAGGACATGAGTCCAACCAGATCTGGATTTCCAAAGCCCATACCCTAAAAAGCCCTATGTAAGCCTTTGTTTTGACACCTAGGGCCCTTGCCTTGTTGGCACTGTTTAGAGTACAGGAGTAATGGTCTTTGTTGTAGGGTTTTGGGAGTCAAACAAGTGCAGCAGAATTTAACAGAAATCCTCCAGGATTCAAGTGAAACAGGATAAACCAAGTGTTTAAAAAATTTCATAGCTAATTCGGTTGAGATATTTTGCCAAACTGTAGAGTTGAATCACAAAAACCTGAACAATTGACGTATTTAAGCTCTCTATGGTATCCACACAAGCTTTTCGGGAAGACCACGCTTCCACCATGTCCCGGTAGATGTGTTTCTCTTGAGCTCACAGTGCTAACTTGCGTCCTCCAAGGAATTGCAAGAGAAGAGCGCAGCTGTCCTCTTAGCGAGGCTAGGGCAAAAAGCTGCAAATTTCTCATTAAAAGTTGTATTTATAGTGAGACTCAACTTCTAGGCCTAATGGGTTTCAAAACCCTAATCCAATTAGACTTTAATTTCGGGTTTAATAATGGTCAACTTTTGGGCCCATTATTAACACGAAATTATTATGAAACCATAACCCAAATATTTAGCCCATGCACTTTAATAATCCAAATAGCTATATGTGTGCGACCCAATAGGCTCTTACCACATTGGCAATGATCATAAATCACATTTATGATCATAAGCAATGAGCAGTGTCTAGCAACACATCATTGCTACCCAAGTGACAAGATTGTCGATGATTCGACTAAACCTTTATGATCATTACTCATATATGCCATTGTCCCTTTGTCCAAGATATCAAGACTAGGCACGAGACATGGAATGTGTCACTCTTGTATAGCCCAATCTTTGGTTTCTTGATTACAGAGTAGACTAACTTAAATTGATGACATTGATATCGTATATCCACTCATCCAAGCATGGCCATGCATTTTCTAGGTCTCATTCTATCATGGGGCCCGAAGATATCACTCCCGTTACATAGGAGGGATAAATCCCATCTTGATCATACAAATCCCTCCGCATGATATGTGACATACCCAATGACCTTCTTAAAGTTCACTCAGTTACGAGCAACAAAGGGAAGTATTAAAGTATGTGACTCACATGTAGGGAACTTTTATGACCTTAGGTCAAAGGTCTACATATACCATGATCACTATGAGAATCACTTATGACACTCATCTAACGATCCATGTAGCATTCTCATGGTGGGTTGGTCCAGTACACAAGTTCTCCAACTTGTACCCATATGTAGACTACATATCTCATATTAGTCACCACATATGCTAGTTATTATGTATTATTGTAACCTGCTCCACAAAAATACTAGACCAAGGACATTTGAGAATATCATTATTCTAGGGTTACAATTATGTTTATTACGTTACCCAGAAACAAAACAACAAACATAATTGCTGGATTAATGCCTTAATAAAATATCATGACTCAATGTGCAAAAATACAATCATCTCATGATTGGCTTTTGGGCATAACACTAACATTTGTCATGTCTTTAGAAGGAATTTGGAGGGCCATGTTCGAGGTGCCCAAGTCAAGGCCACTTGGATGGAGTACCATGGGTACTTTAGATAAGGTAGTCTTGGATTGGGGGTTCAAGGTACCTCTTTCACAACGTAGGGCTACCTCTTTAAGGTACACTCCCTTTGCATTAGGCAGGGTTACTTCGAGTAGGATGGTGAATGTTTCCTGCATTATGTCTCTAGGGTTATGGTTGATGTTGTGTCCAAGGTACCTTGGCACCTTTGTCCATCACATGCCGCTAGGGTCTAAAGTGACTTCAGATTTAGAAGAAAAGGGTGTTGGGCAGCCTTTGTATAGAGGTATCATTTTCCCCAAATTATTTAGGTTGAAGCCTAGCTTTATGCTCCTTATGACCTAGCTTCATACCATATTTTTTTGTGGGTTTGGCCTTTCAAATTTTGTATTTTGACTTCGAAGATAGCTCTTCCAAGTATCCATCTGAGCATCAAACTAGCATTCGACTCCTCATTTTTCTAAGATTGTAACCTTAGATACTTGTTTTGGTCTTAATGCCAAATATCTCAGATATATGTGGCATTTCATCTTCCTTTGATGGTTCAGGTGGTGTATTTGTAGTTCACAACAAACCTTTTCCACTACGCTAGTAAATAGTGTGGATGCTTCAAATCTCTCTATACGCAAACAAATATGTGAACTCTAGGGCAAGTGCACTTATTATCAAAATATAGTAGTGGCAAGTACTAAGATTATTTTTCCTTAGGAACGGAGATTGTCTATCGTACTCAATATCTCCCTATTATCTAACAGGCAATTAAAGAAGAATTGTCTAACTAACTACCATGAATTAACTAAACTAAATGAATGTAGTAAAATAAACTACTAACTATTGGCGGATAATGGAAAATAATTAAAACAATTAATGATTAGAAACCTCACACTTAGAATTAAATCCCTATAGAACTTCCCTTATGTTACTTTTACTCTAGTTTAACAGGATTATGATTAACATAGACCATGAAGTACTACCTAATGTAGATTAGCTCCTTATCATTCTCATTGCACTAACCCTGTTCTTAAGTCATCGGTAGGTGTCTAAGCCTACCATGCTTCCTAAGAATGCATTATAAGTTTTACAACCCACTACTAGGTTTCACCCTAGTCCAAAGGAATTATATGGCACCTATTACTCCCCGGTTAAGATAATATCCCTTTCTTCCAATAGTGATCCATAACAAATATACCGGATACTACTTGACGCATGTTCATCATCCCATAATGAATTAATAAGCTTGCTACTTTTAATTAACACAACAAAGCACATTGGATAAATTACAAGAAAAACACATAATCATATTAAAATAGAAATAATCATAATCATAAAATCATCCTAGGGTTCATATACTTTAAGCATGAGTAGGAAAAGTGTTATGCCTCTCCTAGTGGGAAGCATGTTTGAGGAAGGTAAAATACTCTAAATTAAGTTTGGAACCTTAATTCAGGTTTACTTAGAAAGAATAGGAAATTTTAGCAAAGTTCACTAAGTTCCAAGAAGGTTAAGGCGCTAAATGAGGTTCAGGGGTAAAATGGTAATTTGTATCCTGAATAGCCGGCCTAAGTCCTGAGTGATTAAAAATGTGTTTTTATAACCTAAGTTTTAAATTTAACCCAAACTTGATGAAATAAACAAGGATTAATCAAGAATAGCTAAGGTTACCAAAAGATGGGGACTTAAGTGTATCATGTCTAATACTTTGGTGGCTTAAGTGTTAAATGATAAATGCAAATTTTGTGGTCAAACATGTTGACTTTTTGTCAACTTTGACCACAATTTTCTACCTTACCATTCAATATTTTTGGCCGATTCTTGCTTTGATCCTTTATTTTGTAGGTTGGAAAAGTGGACCGTAGCATTGGAATGGCACCGGGATGAGCGGAACAAAAAACGAGAATGTAAAAGTCAAGGAAATTTATAACTGTGAGGCCTAGGTCTTAGGAGTGAGGCCTAAGCGCTACAATTCAAAAGCTTTATGCCTGAAAAATGCACCTTGGAAGCCTAGGCGCCACCTGAGGCCTAGGCCCTAAGCACCTGCGAGCCTGGAGGCCTAGGTGCCCAAGCACCCCCTCTTGGGGCCTAGGCGCCAGAGCACCCTCGAGCCTGGAGGCCTAGGCACCCAAGCACTCCTTACTGTGGCCTAGGCGCTAGTCACCTGGGAAAGTGGTCCCCTACCTCAAATTTGAACTCAAGCTTGCTATTGGCCAAGGATTTTTATCCAAATGGTTTGGTGAGTGAAAGGGACACCTGCAAGGGGTAGAAGAACTTGGAACCTAGCAAAAGAAGGGAGCTTCATCTTCATCTTCTTATCTTAGACTTAGGTTTGTTTATCACCATTTCTTGCATTTCTTCATCTTCCTTGGGAGCACTTGCGGATTCTTGCTTGGAGAAGGTTTGGAGGACTTGAAGACTTGTAGGAGCCTTGAGGAATCAAGCATCTAGAGTCTATTGGGTTCCTTCTTTCCTTCTTTTATCTTGTATTTAGACATGAATGCTCTTTTATGTATTTTCATGTTTATGTTTAGTTTGATTATGGAGTAGTTTTCTCTACACTTTCTATGGTTGTAGCTACTTGAATTGGTTATGTTGGTTGGATTAGTGGCTATTTGACTTTGGTTTTCCTCCATTTCTTGTTTACTCTTCTCCTTGAGCTTATTGTTGTGTTGATTGATTAAGGGCCCTAGTCAATTACACTTAGATTTTTTTTAAACTCTTGGAAAAGATTAAAAGGAATTAGAATTAGGAGAAGAGTGTAGTGGTCATGGGCTTGTTGGGAGACTAGTCTAGGACACTAGGTGAAGGTAAATTGAACTTGTAATGCCCTACTTGAACTAGCAATTTGGATGGGAGTCCATTCTAGTATAAGCTTGGGAGAGTGACCTTTTCACTTGGGAGAGTAAAGGCCTAATTAGTTAACTTCACCAACAAGTAGAAAAACCAAACTATTAGCCTTAATTCATTAGCTAACCAAATCAAATAGTGAAAACCATAGGAAGTGTGTTTTGTTAATTCACTAGAAAACCTCTAATTTGCATTGTATTTGTTGTTCTTGTTTAGTAGTAATTTAAGTAGAGTTGCAAACTTAGTTATTTTCATAGTGAGTAAATCATCAATTGTTGCTTGTTTAGCTAAAGTAAGTCTTAAGGTAGTGGTAATTAGCAAACAATATAAATCAATCCTCGTGGGATCGATACTCATTCACCCTATCTACACACATACCGTGCGCTTGTGGATTAGGGTTGGAAAACTCACAACATTAAACATGGTTTATAAGATGGTAAAGTGGGGGGGGGGGGGGGGGGGTGGCTGCCATAAACCCGAGTTCATCCTCTCCACCCTCATTTTTCCACCCAATTAAGCTTGAAATCAAAGTTTCTTGGTGGAAAGAGAAGCCATCATAAGTATATAGACCATTGGGAGCTCATTTCAAGCATAAAACCATGGTTTTGGAACTTGGAAGCATGTTTTCTCCCATCCCCTATTTTTAGTACGAGGTAACCAATGTGTTCTTGATTGATTTCATGTTTATTGGTTAGTTAGGAGCATGGGTTTTGGTTAGAAAGCAAGAATTTGATTTTTTATGCCTATGTTTTGCTTGGAACTTAGGTGGTGCTTTGGTGAGCTTAGTGGATTGGAAAAGTGCTTGATTCTTGCTTGTTACTTGGAGTTGAGGTAAGGGAGTTGTGTTTTTGAGTTCAATTATGCTATTAGAATGAGTTTGCTTGAAGAATTCAAATAGTTCTAGCAATAGCATTAGTTAGTGGGTAAGGTTGAATAATGGTGGACTATGAGGTTTGTGATGATCAGAATGATGTTATAATGCATCATAGATTGGCTTGTAATAGTTGCTTGTGACCTATGCAACATGTTTTACATGTATGTGAAGTTTGGAGGCTAACCAAGCATGTTTGATATGTTTGGTAAGTGTCCAAAGTTCTTAGCAGCAAAATCTGTGAAAATTCTGCAGACTCTAGATTGACGACTCGTCGCTAGTTTGGTACTATTGCCCACGACGCGTCGCCAATGCTGGAAAGTTGGGTCGCGATAGTTGGTGACGCATCGCCACAAGCATGTTGGCTGAATTTTTCAAGTTTTTCTAGGAAGGTAAAGGGGAGACCTAAGAGGGTTTTTAGGGCACCTTGGGGTCTAAGCATTCTAGAGGTACTTCAAGACTTTCAAAAGTCTTTCAAGATCTAGGAGTTTTCTTGTGTTTTATAAATTTTTATGGTTACTTGTACCATAAGCAAGAAAACTAGTTTACAAAGGATCACAACTAGGTATCATTAGCTTGGGTGAGAGGTTTAGAACCCTTGGTGACCTAGTCGTGCCATTAGCCACGAGGTTGTAAGGTGAAACCTTAGTGCACCTAGTCTACAAGGTCTTTATGGCCTAGTCTACAATAGTCCTACCATAATACCCCTGTACAACATAAATGGGAGAGGTTCAATTGGTGATTTATCACTAGTTAGGCTGGCAAGCTAAGCTTGCTAGAGGACAAGGCAATGCCTTGTAGTTCAAGGACCAGGATAGGGGGAGGTTTCAAGGGACCTAGGTGTTTGCATATACTAGACCCTCTGTATGAGCTCACAGTAGGTTACATATGTTATCATATGTGGAGTCCTTAATAATTTTCTTGCAAGTACAGTGAAGACCTTTACTGAGAATTTCTAAATTCTCACTCCCTAGTTATGTTGTGCAGATTCTGAAGTCGTTGGGCCGGGTAACCGTTGAGCGTTATCACGGTAGTTAGCTCTTGTTGCAGGTATTGTACTTGAGAATCTCTATGATTCTAGCCTACATAGGTAACTTGTTGGTTAAGTAACAGTACTAATTATAGTTTTCCTTTGGCTGCAGAGCCTAGCACCATGTGGACAAAGACTTTTGTGACTCGTTGTTACCACCTCAACAAATGGGAAAATTACAGTATAAAGGCGTAATGGTTATAAACCATTATATAGCATAATTTTCACCATAATGAATGAAATGTGAGGGGTAAAGTGAATAACCTACACCTCCCTAAAAGATTACAATGGTTACTTGGTACTAAAGGAAGCCCTAAAGGATTGCTTGTTTTACAAGTGATCTATGGGTCTTATTGCAAGATTTCAAGACTTGGGTACTCAATTGTACAACTCTAAAAGAGAGATTTGGAAGGATTTGAATCGTATGGAAGCAATTTTTGGAGGCTGAATTGCATAAAGGAAAGAAAAGCCATTATTCAAGAACCTAGGACAACTAGGTGTACAATTGTTCACAAAAATAACTTAAGGATGAGATCATTTTTGACAAGAGTCAAAGGTGGCCATTTCTAGCATTATCCCAGCCTTTTATTTACAGGTTATAAGGTCAAAAAGGTGGGCTAAAGATTAGCCAAAAAGTCTTTGTTTAAGATATACTTATAGTGACCTAAGTGAGGGTTAAGGTTAAACTAATCAAGTCAAGTAAAATATCTTGATTTCTTGCCATTTCCTACCCATTTTTGTCCCCCACCAGGCACAACCTGTTCCTTAGCTCCTCCATAAGCTTCCATAGCCACCATAGCTCAATCTCCCAAGAAATCACAAAGGAAGGCAATTGGATGCAACAAGAAAGAGAAAAACCCTAGTTTTCGGGTTTATTGTGCATCTCTTGAAGATTTCAGGCTTCACAGCTTAGGTAAGAGTTTTATCTTCATGTTTCATGGTTTTTTACTGTCTTAAGATGATGATCAAGCATCCATGAAGCTATGACCATGCTTGGAAGAGAGCAAAAAGCTCAAGGAACCAAGTATGGGTTAAGGGGGAGTGCATGAACAAGGTTCCAGCCTTACTGTTTTTCATGCACTAACATGGTAGTGTTTACAGGGGCTTCTAGAGCCCAAGTTAGTACCAACTAAGACCAATTAGCCTCCTAAGACCAAGCATTAGCTTTAGGAGGGCTGCCATAGTGATTACATATTGTTTATTTGATTGTTTATGGACTAACCCTAATGATGTATTGCTGCCAGCATTGCATTTGATTGTGTTCTGTTTGTTTGTGCATTTGGATGATGATATTTTTGTATATGTGATTTTTTTTGTGTCTTTATGTCTTTGGATTTCAAGTATGTTGCTGGGAATTCAAGTTTCTAATGATAAGCCCTTACTAAGTTTCTTCAAAGAGACTTACCCCATTTCTATCCATTTCAGGAGCCTTCAAAATAATAGCTGTTGCGTGAATTTCTCTGTGAAATTTCAGGTATATTAACTCCCATATGTTTAGTTGTAAACTGGAAGTATTCATGATTTTTGAAGCACATTAGCTATTTTTAGTAATGGTACTTTCTGCTTTACGCAGCGACTAGTCCCTACAAGTTTCTGGATTGCTTAGTGCTTTTGAAGTTCTCCAAGAAGCTTAGTGTACATATTAACTAAGTTATTGTCATGTATGTAGTGCATCAATGCATGTAAATGATCTGGGTATGTTGTATGTGTAATGTGGGAAGGATATATGGATCAATGGAGTGTGGTTTGAAGTGTGTATACAATGCTGTCCATGTGGTGTTTATGGGTTGTTTTGATGGAATTTTTATGAATGATGGTTAGAAGGACTCTAAATTCAGGGGAATGGTTTTCCCATGTGTGTAAAACATATATGGACACTACCAAGTGGGTTTTGCACGTGGGAACGAAGTGTATGAATATTATGAAATTTTGTATGGGCATAATGGTCAATAGTGGCTAAAATTTGGTACCCTGTACTCCAGCTGCCATAACGTTCTGTACATAAAGAATTTGGCTATGAAATTTTGACCACACTTAGAAAACTTAAAGAGGAATAACTTGGATTTTGAATCACTAGATTTGGTGCCCTGTAGCCAGAGTTATGGGCTGTCAAAATTGGCTGATTTTGCTAAGCACTGTTCATATGGTCATTTTTACCCGGTTAAGTGTAAGATCCATAATTGTAAACTTAGATGGATTTAATGTCTCAAACCTATTTACCTATGAAGGTTTAAGGGTATTAAAGGGTTTAAAACCTTTAGGGCATAGGAGAACATGGGTAGAATTGGAGTTGGACACGGTGTGAAAATTTGGAAAAAAAGATACACACCAATAGCATTCATGTGTGCATATGATTGTACATGCACTTGGGGATTTTACTCAAATTTCATATTGGCCAGGAATAAAGAATTTCATTGTCATCATCACTTCTAGATCAAATTGTATGTGAATATGTGTGTGTTAGTGTTGTGCCCAAAAGCCAATCATGAGATGATTGTATTTTTTGCACGTTGAGTCATGATATTTTATTAAGGCATTAATCCAGCAATTATGTTTGTTGTTTTGTTTCTGCGTAACGTAATAAACATAATTGTAACCCTAGAATAATGATATTCTCAAATGTCCCTGGTCTAGTATTATTGTGGAGCGAGTTGCAATAATACATAACGACTAGCATATGTGGAGACTAATATGAGATATGTAGTCTACATATGGGTACAAGTTGGAGAACTTGTGTACGGGACCGACCCACCATGAGAACACCACATGGATCGTTATATGAGTGTCATAAGTGATTCTCATAGTGATCATGGTATATGTAGTCCTTTGACCTAAGGTCATCAAGGTTCCCTACATGTGAGTCACATACTTTGATACTTTTCTTTGTTGCAAGTAACTGAGTGAACTTGAAAGAGGTTATTGGGTATGTCACATATCAGGCGGGGGGATTTGTGTGATCAAGATGAGATTTGTCTCTCCTATGTAACGGGAGTGATATCTTTGGGCCCATTGATAGAGTAAGACTTAGAAAATGCATGGCCATGCTCAGATGAGTTGATATACGATATTAATGTCATCAATTTAAGTTGGTCTACTCGATAATCAAGAAACCAAAGATTAGTCTATACGAGAGTGACACATTCCATGTCTCGTGCTTAGTCTTGATATCTTGGACAAAGGGACAATAACATATATCGGTAATGATCATAAAGGTTTAGTCGAATCACCGACAATCTTGTCACTTGGGTAGCAATGATGTGTTGCTAGACACCACTCATTACTTATGATCATAAATGTGATTTATAATCATTGCCAACATGGTGAGAGCCTATTGGGTCACACATATAGAGCTATTTGGATCATTAAAGTGCATGGGCTAATTATTTGGGTTATGGTTTCACAATAATTTCGTATTAATAATGGGCCCAAGAGTTGAGCCATTATTAAGCTCGAAATTAAAGACTAATTGGATTAGGGTTTTGAAACCCATTAGGCCTAGAAGTTGAGTTTCACTATAAATACAACTTTTAGTGAGAAATTCGTAGCTTCTTGCCCTAGCCTCCCAAAAGGACAACTGTACTCTTTTCTTGCAATTCCTTGGAGGACGTAAGCTAGCACTGCAAGCGCAAGAGAAATGTATCTTCCGGGATATGGTGGAAGCGTGGTGATCCCGAGAGGCTCGTGTGGATACCATAGAGAGCTTAAACACGTCAACTGTTCAGGTTTTGTAATTTTACTCTACAGTTGGGTGAGAGATCTCAACCGAAAATTAGGTATGAAAATTTTCGAACACCTGGTTTACCCCGTTTCACTTGGATCCTGGAGGGTTTTGGTTAAGTTCCGCTGTGCTTGTTTGGCTCCCAAAACCCAACAGTGTGTGATGGTTGGACCAATATACACATCTTTGCAGAATGACCAAGAGGGCCACTTGGGTAAACATAGTGCACATGTTCTGCTTGGCCTACAGGACATGGACTGCCTGGAGTTTGAGCTCACTAAAATTGATCACTGTATTTAAATACTCAGAGTGGTAACACTCGCCACTGGGACTTGCATCCTAGGTGGGAGTTAGTTGAAGAAGATCTCAGTTGAGGCTTGTATATATAGTATTCTTCACTGCCTCCATTGTCTATATTTTGAGGAGTCCTAGACTCTAGGGTTGTTCTTAGGTGAGGGCATTAGTCTACTTTATGTATGAATGCTCCCACACAGTTGTTTTGCACAGTAAACTTACATAAATGTTGATTTTGTATGCTTTGGCTATTTGAACTTATTTTCTTTGGAAATGTTTTGGCCAAGTCAATGTCTTACGAAATTTTGTTTATCTAAGTTAAAGCATGAGGAGCATGCATTTTGCATATTCTAGGTTAATCAACTAGTATAATGGGATTTTAATCCGCACACATATACAACTAGCCAATTGTAACCACCGTGAGACCAACTCTCACAGGTTTTTTGGGCAGGGGCCAAGGACTACCGTGTCAAAAAGTTTAGCTTATAGTGGTGTAAAATAAACACAACGAAATCAAAAGAAAACTAAGAAAAGAATGATCCATGGTTGAATTTCTTCTTCTCCAAGAAATATTCGATCCGAACCTCAAAAAATGGTGCTCATCATAAGAATTTCCTCTAGCAACCTTCCTCCATGAAAAACTCTCTTTCTCCCTATTAATCCCTACCTCTCTATTTAGCTTTCATCCTTTTTTGAATTAACTTGAGAAACCCTAAAATTTAGGCAAACACGAGTTGGTACACGGCCATGTAACAAGCCATGTTACCCGTCTAAAACTTAAAATCTCACTTATTGCAACATGGTTTTTGAACATGGACATGTAAGGCACTACATGGGCATGTAAGCTCTAAAACATTGCCAAAACTTGTAATTTGGCTCCAAAACTTCACCAAATAATTCACAGGAAGTTGAAACATGGCCTAAAAACAAAATATGAACCAATAAGTGCCATATCCTAGAAAAAGCACATCAGAAGGCAAGCAAATACAATGAAAAAAACCTATAGAGAAAAATAACTAAATATGAGCATATTATGTTTTTTTCCCCACACTTGAACTTATGCTTGCCCTCAGACAAAACTCAAGAAGAGAAGTCTAAAGATTTTTTAAAACCTTAAATACAATGGAAATGTAGAATCATTTCCTTGAGCAAAGAGATATAGAGAGAATTAACACTCTAACTTTCTTGAGAAATTAATAAGACTACCGAGCATGCAATTCCTTCTATCTAGCAGTTCCAAAATAAAATAATTTTGTTGGTAATAATTCATTCTCAACCTAGCAACCCATATCTCTCAAAATTGAAAGGAATAACATCAAATTTTCATGCAAAGTAGAAAGCATAAACTACACTAAGCCAGAGCTAACTATGCACAACCATTCAAACCACAAACCATGGATTGCACAATTAATCAACTTTTCAATATCATTTCTTTCTTTTCTTTTCCTTTCAAAAACTTTTCTTTCTTGTCATGTGTCAAAAACTTTTGTAGCAAGTGTATACTACAGGAGATTTGTCTATACCCAAGCTAATTCTCAACAAAATCCAAGATGATCTTTGATCATTCTCATGCTCTTAGTATCTTTATAAGCTATGATCGACTCTTGCCTTAGGTGAAAAATCTAACCTACTTCAACATTAAAAATAGCGAAGTAGCATACTTTGATACTTCACCTTACTTTATCAACAATCAACCACAAATCCATCAACCAAATGTTCCATCAATCTAACATAGAAACTCAAAAGTTAGCATGTTTTAAATAGTGCACTAAACACAAAAACTTGATGCAAAAATTAACACAAAAGCTCGCTAATGAATTGCAAAAACATTTTAAAAATAGATTAAGCACTAGAAGTGAAAGATTAGGAATCACTTATTTGGTCTTTAAGTTAAGAACTTAAGACATTAAATTAAGAATCACTCTCTAATAAGCACATGCTCAATAAAATGATTCAAAACAAATAAGCTCTAAAAATTGAAAAAAAAAATTTAAAAAATTACCAAAAATATAAATTCAAGAATAATTATAATAAATAAGGGCTAAAAATAAAATATACTCCCCTACACTTAAATTGTACATTGCCCTCAATGTACTAGAATGGAAAATAAAGTGAAAAAGAATGAGTGATAAAAACTAATACCACCCTTGAAAAGAGAAAATTCAGTTGTTTGTCTCACAAGTTGGCATTCCAAAAAGTAGTTTCATAAAGAGTGTTGAATTAGGCTTCTGATAAAAAATTTGAAGGCTTCCAGAGAAAGAAAAAAAAGATGATCAATTACAAAATATAGCAAAAGAAACATAAGTAGATATAGGAACTAAAACATCATAGTATGAAAACTAAACATAGGAGTAACTGATGCTTGAAAGAAAAATACAGGTATCTAACAAACATAACACGGAAGAAATTTTGTGATAACTGAGAAAATGGATAATGTCATGAGGAAAGCAACAGTTCTAGGCCAAAGCAAGGTTGGCTATGGTGTTGGCAAGGGCATCCTTCTTAGCATCGTTCAAAGCGTCACCATTCTCTTGTGGGCATGGTGGAAAGAGCAATAAAAATGCTCCAGCAGGACAAATGATATGCTATGCTTTCAAAAGCTCTGTAATCAATTGCAGGAATACCACGGGCAACGTCAGGTCATGGACAGCTCTCGCAATAGCCCTCAGGATCACACGAGCAGTGCTCACTAAAAGATTAGTAAGAATGGCATGTAGCAGAACAACTTCCTCCTCGGTGACCGAATCGGCACATGGCTGACAGTAGAGGCACTCAATTAGAAAGATGAACCATGGAAAAATGGTAGGCTGTAGCTGCAATGGCAGAGGAAAAGGGCTACACCCTGGCATGGAAGTCCAAGCCATTGAGTGACCGCACAATATCTGTGTCAACTCTGCTTGAGCAGGTTGTGGGAAGTGATCCAAAAATAGGGTGATACCAAAATGGTGCTCTATATCACTTGTATACACATGGAGCTCCACGTGCTAGATGAACCCCCATAAGGAAATCTCATAACAATCGCCTTTGAAAGTGCCATTAGCATAAAACTACCACACTAGGGTCATGAAAGCAAATGTCAGTGGCTCACATAAATTTGTCCAACCATGTCAGACCATGGTATCCTACGTCTTAGGGTTGATGAAGTAATCAAAATGTGGTTGAAAAATTATCACTCGGTCCCTAGAGGCCTCATGGAGTGAGTATGCCTTAATGGAGACAAATTTTGTGGAGATCTCCTATGGTAGGTCATCCATTTCATCATAAGGTCAGACCATAATCCTAAAACTCAGCAAAACCATTAGAATAGCTTGCACAACCCATTAACAAAAAAATATTGAACACTTATTAAACTAAATTACTTGGGTTGCAAGTAAGAAAGTTTGACATATATAGATCATAGCAAAATTAACTCCTTAAAAACAACAATAAATAGCCCAAAAGATAGGTGTACCTATAGCTTGATTGCATTCAAAGAAACTAGATCATGGCCCTAAGAACAGAAAGAACAATAGCAAAAAAATAGCCTTAATCTAGTGTACTTCCATCAATTTCTTGGATAAGGAAACATAGAAAACATAAAAAATCAAAACAAACTTGAATCAAAGAGAAAAAGAGAGATGACTCATACCTTGGAAAGCTCGCAAGCAAAGGAAATTGTTGGTTCTAAGTGCCTTAGGTTGCAAGAAAACAAAAAATTGCATTTAAGATCGCAACAAAGGGTAAACTTTCATTTTTAAGTTGTTTAGGTCAAACACGGTTATGTACATAGGCGTGAACATGATCTTGTTACGTAAAAATTATTTGTGAACACTTTTATTAAAAAGGGTATGTTAGAGACCGTGTTAAGGTGCCGATCTTATTCTGAGTGCGATCAATTTATGACACACGGTTTTTATACACGGTCATGTTATACATGATGTATGGTCTACACTGGCTATTCCATGAGCATGTTCAAGAACGTGTTTGGCTACTGGAAGTTAAAATGCTTTTGTGTAGAGGGTAAACTCGGGCTCAGATTTGGGTGTGTAGTTGACCATGTGTATGAAACAAGCCTTCAAACACTAGTGTGTTATAGCCCGTGTTTGGGTTCTGAAAGCCCAGAATATTAATGAAATAAGAAAAAAAATAAGGAGGCAAACATAGGCATGTTCAAATCTATGTTCGTGAACACAGGTGGCTACATAGGCGTGCTAACAATTGTGTTTGTGTTATGAAGATCAAAACTGAACCAACTCAAAAGAGGAACATGCTTCCAAACATGGGCCTGTGTGAGACCGCATCAAATAAACACACTTTTATACATGGTCGTGTATATGCACATGTTTGAGTTCTAAAACTTTATGGTTTTGAAAAACATGGGTAAGAACATGGGCATTTACAAGACTGTGTTATGCAAAAAGCCTTAATACACGGTTTAGGCACAAACTATGTTCTGATACTGTAGCTCAACTAAAAATGTTTCATGAAAAAATCAATTTAGACAATCAAATACGGTTGTGCAAACTTACTTGGAATTAAACTAAACCTTTCTTCCTTCACTTTGAATACAATTCGTTCCAAAAAAAAATTATAGATTCTTGCTTCAAAAACATAGATTATGACATCACAAGTCCACCCAAGGATAATTAACCTACCTAGAAAACGGCAATTAACAAGCAAAGCAAAAGACTCAATGCTTGGTTTGCCTCCCAAGAAGAAGTTGGCCTAACGTCATCAGCCAGATGTCATGGATCCCTGAAACAAAACTGGGCTCGGGGTGGTTGAGCATGGTATCCTCATGATCAAATTTGGGAATCTCACCTCCAAAATATCACTTAAGTTGGTGGCCATTTACTTTGAATGTTCATTTTTTAGGATGTTTGATTTCTACAACATTAAAAGGAAAATCCTTTGTTACTATAAATGGCGCAAAATAGTGTGATTTAAGCTTACCTGGAAAGAGTTAGAGTTAAGCATTATAGACTAGCACTTGGTCCCCCACGCTTGAAACTGCTTTCCTTGCTTGATCCTTTTATCATGCCATTTCTTCACTTTCTCTTCATAAAGTCTAGAGTTCTTGTAGGCGACATTCCTCCACTTGTTGAGTTCATTTTACGACAAAAAATATTTCTCACATGCATGCTCAAAATCATTGTTAATATTCTTTATAGACCAATATGCCTTATGTTCTAACTTTACGAGGAAGTGGCAGGCTTTCCCATAACAAAACAATATGAGGTTGTTCCAATGGGTGTCTTCTACGATATTCGATATGCCCATAGCACATCATCTAACTTAAGAGACCAATATTTCCTAGACATGGACACTCATTTTTCTAGGATTCGCCTAATCTCTCTATTAGATGATTCAGCTTGACCACTAGCTTGTGGATGACAAGTGGTGGTTGTTTTATAGGTGACTCCAAATCTACTGACCACTTTCTTGAATTAAGAGTTACAAAAGTATATGCCCTTATCGCTAATGATGGCCCTAAGAGTTCTAAATCAGGTAAACAATTTTCTTAAGAATTTAACCACATCCCTTGCATCATTCATAGGTAAGGCTTGTGCTTCTACCCGTTTAGAGACATAGGCTTGTGCTTCTACCCGTTTAGAGACATAATCCATAGCTACTAAAATATACTTATTCCCTATAGAAAATAGAAAAGAACTCATCAAAATCAATGCCCCATATGTCAAACGCTTCACATTCCTAGATTCCATGTTGATGCATCTCATTTTTTTCAAAATGTTGCTAGACCTTTGACAACTGTGAAATAACGCTACATATCACCTCGTATGATAGAACACAGGCACGTTTAAGGGCGTGTTTGGCTCCTAGACTTCAAAAAATTCTGCAAACTTACTTGGAATTAAACTGAACCTTTTTTCCTTCACTTTGAATACAATTCGTTCAAAAAAAAATTATAGATTCTTGTATCAACAACATAGATTATGAGATCACAAGTCCACCCAAGGATAATTAACCTAGCTAGAAAACAGCAATTAACAAGCAAAGCAAAGGACTCAATGCTTGGTTTGCCTCCCAATAAGCACTTGGCCTAACGTCATCAGCCAGATGTCATGGATGCCCTAATCAAGACTGGGCTCGGTGTGGTTGAGCTTGGTATCCTCATGATCGAATTTGGGAATCTCACCTCCAAAATATCACTTAAGTTGGTAGCCATTTACTTTGAATGTTCCTCTTTTAGGATGTTTAATTTCTACAACCTTAAAAGGAAAATCTTTTGTTACTATAAATGGCGCAGAATAGTGTGATTTAAGCTTACCTAGAAAGAGTTAAAGTTAAGCATTATAGACTAGCACTTGGTCCCCCACGCTCGAAACACTTTTCCTTGCTTGATCCTTTTATCATGCCATTTCTTCACTTTCTCTTTATAAAGTCTAGAGTTCTTGTAGGCGACATTCCTCCACTTGTTGAGCTCATTTTACTACAAAAAATATTTCTCACCTGCATGCTCAAGTCATTGTTAATATTCTTTATAGACCAATATGCCTTATGTTCTAACTTTACGAGGAAGTGGCAGGCTTTCCCATAAACAAAACGATAAGAGGCAGTTCCAATGGGTGTCTTCTATGCCATTCGATATGCCCATAGCACATCATCTAACTTAAGAGACCAATATTTCCTAGACATGGACACTCATTTTTCTAGGATTCACTTAATCTCTCTATTAGATGATTCGGCTTGACCACTAGCTTGTGGATGATAAGTGGTGGTTGTTCTATAGGTGACTCCAAATCTACTGACCACTTTCTTGAATTAAGAGTTACAAAAGTATATGCCCTTATCGCTAATGATGGCCATAAGAGTTCTAAATCAGGTAAACAATTTTCTTCAGAATTTAACCACATCCCTTGCATCATTTATAGGTAAGGCTTGTGCTTCTACCCGTTTAGAGACATAATCCACAGCTACTAAAATATACTTATTCCCTATAGAAAATAGAAAAGGACTCATAAAATCAATGCCCCATATGTCAAATACTTCACATTCCTAGATTCCATGTTGATGCATCTCATTTTTTTCAAAATGTTGCTAGACCTTTGACAACTGAAATAACGCTACATATCACCTCGTATGATAGAACACAGGCACGTTTAAGGGCGTGTCTGGCTCCTAGACTTCAAAAAATTGTGCAAACTTACTTGGAATTAAACTGAACCTTTTTTCCTTCACTTTGAATGCAATTCGTTCAAAAAAAAAATTATAGATTCTTGTATCAACAACATAGATTATGAGATCACAAGTCCACCCAAGGATAATTAACCTACCTGGAAAACAACAATTAACAAGCAAAGCAAAAGACTCAATGCTTGGTTTGCCTCCCATGAAGCACTTGGCCTAACGTCATCAGCCAGATGTCATGGATGCCCTAATCAAAACTGGGCTCGGGGTGGTTGAGCATGGTACCCTCATGATCAAATTTGGGAATTTCACCTCGAAAATATCACTTAAGTTGGTGGCCATTTACTTTGAATGTTCCTTTTTTAGGATGTTTGATTTCTACAACATTAAAAGGAAAATCCTTTGTTACTATAAATGGCGCAGAATAGTGTGATTTAAGCTTACCTGGAAAAAGTTAGAGTTAAGCACTATAGATTAGCACTTGGTCCCCCACGCTCGGAACTCCTTTCCTTGCTTGATCCTTTTATCATGCCATTTCTTCACTTTCTCTTTATAAAGTCTAGAGTTCTTGTTGGCGATATTCCTCCACCTGTTGAGCTCATTTTACTACAAAAAATATTTCTCACCTGCATGCTCAAAATCAGTGTTAATATTCTTTATAGACTAATATGCCTTATGTTCTAACTTTACCAGGAAGTGGCACGCTTTCCCATAAACTAAACGATATGAGGTTGTTCCAATGGGTGTTTTCTATGCCATTCGATAAGCCCATAGCACATCATCTAACTTAAGAGACCAATATTTCCCAGACATGGACAGTAACATTTCTAGGATTCGCTTAATCTCTCTATTAGATGATTCGGCTTGACCACTAGCTTGTGGATGGTAAGTGGTGGCTGTTCTATAGGTGACTCCAAATCTGCTGACCACTTTCTTGAATTAAGAGTTACAAAAGTATATGCCCTTATCGCTAATGATGGCCCTAAGAGTTCTAAATCAGGTAAACAATTTTCTTAAGAATTTAACCACATCCCTTGCATCATTCATAGGTAAGGCTTGTGCTTCTACCCGTTTAGAGACATAATCCACAGCTACTAAAATATACTTATTCCTTATAGAAAATAGAAAAGGACTCATAAAATCAATGCCCCATATGTTAAATACTTCACATTCCTAGATTGCATGTTGATGCATCTCTTTTTTTTCAAAATGCTACTAGACCTTTGACAACTGTGAAATAACGCTACATATCACCTCGTATGATAGAACACAGGCATGTTTAAGGGCGTGTCTGGCTCCTAGACTTAAAAAAATTCTGCAAACTTACTTGGAATTAGACTGAACCTTTTTTCCTTCACTTTGAATACAATTCATTCAAAAAAAAAATTATAGATTCTTGCATCAACAACATAGATTATGAGATCACAAGTCCACCCAAGTATAGTTAACCTACCTAGAAAACAGCAATTAACAAGCAAAGCAAAAGACTCAACGCTTGGTTTGCCTCCCAAGAAGCACTTAGCCTAACGTCATCAGCCAGATGTCATGGATGCCTTAATCAAAACTGGGCTCGGGGTGGTTGAGCATGGTATCGTCATGATCAAATTTGGGAATCTCACCTCCAAAATATCACTTAAGTTGGTGGCCATTTACTTTGAATGTTCATTTTTTAGGATGTTTGATTTCTACAACATTAAAAAGAAAATCCTTTGTTACTATAAATGGCACAGAATAGTGTGATTTAAGCTTACCTGGAAAGAGTTAGAGTTAAGCATGATAGACTAGCACTTGGTCCCCCACGCTCAAAACTCCTTTCCTTGCTTGATCCTTTTATCATGCCATTTCTTCACTTTCTCTTTATAAAGTCTAGAGTTCTTGTAGGCGACATTCCTCCACTTGTTGAGCTCATTTTACTACAAAAAATATTTCTCACCTGCCTGCTCAAAATCATTGTTAATATTCTTTATATACCAATATGCCTTATGTTCTAACTTTACGAGGAAGTGGCAGGCTTTCCCATAAACTAAACGATATAAGGTAGTTCCAATGGGTGTCTTCTACAATATTCAATATGCCCATAGCACATCATCTAGCTTAAGGGACCAATGTTTCCTAGGCATGGACACTAATTTTTCTAGGATTCGCTTAATCTCTCTATTAGATGATTCGGCTTGACCACTAGCTTGTGGATGATAAGTGGTGGTTGTTCTATAGGTGACTCCAAATCTACTGACCACTTTCTTGAATTAAGAGTTACAAAAGTATATGCCCTTATCGCTAATGATGGCCCTAAGAGTTCTAAATCAGGTAAACAATTTTCTTCAGAATTTAACCACATCCCTTGCATCATTCATAGGTAAGGCTTGTGCTTCTACCCTTTTAGAGACATAATCCACAGCTACTAAAATATACTTATTCCCTATAGAAAATAGAAAAGGACTCATAAAATCAATGCCCCATATGTTAAATACTTCACATTCCTAGATTCCATGTTGATGCATTTCATTATTTTCAAAATGTTGTTAGACTTTGACAACCGTCAAATAATGCTACTTATGAACTTGTATGATAGAACAAGGTTGGCCAATAAAAGCCTGACTCTAACCCTTTTCTTGTTGTAGCATTCCCTTGAAAGTGACCTTCTACCGGGCCTTTATGACAATGCTCCCATATTTTCTCTGTACCTGGGAAAGATACACATCATCAAATGATTTGATCTACACAAATTATTTAAATTAGAAAAGAACTGCTTTTGTTAGCACATCATATCTTGAGCTAGCTCCCTACATAAAAGAAAATTGGCATAGTCAGCAAACCAAGGTTCATTTGTATGTTTATAATCAAGTAATAAAGATGTTCATCAGGAAATGATTCGTTAATATCCTTCTCCTTCGCAGACATTCTTGCTGGATTCTCTAGCCTGGAAAGGTGATCTGTAGCCAGATTTTTTTCTTCCTTTTGTCTAAGATTTCTAAATCAAACTCTTGTAGTAGAAGAATCCATTTGATTAGCCTTGGCTTTGCATCATTCTTGTTCAAAAGTTACTTCAAATCAGAGTGGTCAGTGTTATGGCTCTCCTAGGTGAAGGCTTGTTTGAGGAAGGTAAAGTACTCTAAATCAAATTTGGAACCTTAATTCGATTCCACTTAGCAAGAATGAGTAAGTTTATCAAAAATCACTAAGTTCTCAGGAGATTAAGGCACTAAATAAGGTTTAGGGGTAAAATGGTAATTTTTGTATCTTGAATAGTTGGGCTAGGTTCCAAGTGTTTAAAATGAGTTTTAATGACCTAACTTTTAACTTTAACCTAAAATTAGTTCAAATAAACAATAATTGACCAAGAATGACTAAGGTTACCAAAAGAAGGGGGTTTAAGTGTTCAATGTCTAAACTTTGGTGGCTTAGGTTTTAAACTTGGGTTATAAGATGGTAAAGTAGGGGATGGCTGCCATAACCCGAGTTCATCCTTCACACAATCATTTTTTCATCCATTTGAGCCTGAAATCAAGATTTTTTAGTGAAAAGAGAAGTTATCATAAGTATATAGGCCATTGGAAGCTTATTTCAAGCATAAAATCACGGTTTTGAAGCTTGGAACCGAGTTTTCCACTATCCCTTATTTTTGATACGAGGTAATCAATATGTTCTTGATTGATTTCATGTTTATTAGTTGATTGGGAGCTTGGGTTTTGGTTAAAAGTTAGTAACTTGATGTTTTGTGCCCATATTTGCTTGGAACTTAGGTTGGACTTTATCGAACTTGGTTGGTGCAAAAGAGTTGCATAATTCTTGCTTGTTACTTGGAGTTGAGGTAAGGGAGTTGTGTTTTCAAGCTTAATTGATTCTATTAGAATGAGTTTGCTTAATGAATTCAAGTAGTTCTAGCAATAGCATTAGTTAGTGGGCATGGTTGAATCATGGTGGACTATGAGGTTTGTGATGATTGGAATGATGTTATACTGCATCATAGATTGGCTTGCAATAGTTGGTTGTGATCTATCCAACATGTTTTACATGTATGTGAAGTTTGGAGGCTATCCATGCATATTTGATATGTTTGGAGAGTGTGCAAAGTTCATACCAACAAAACTAGAATTTTTTGGGCATTTCACAGGATTGGTGATGCATCGCTAGTTCTTGCGATGCGTCATCATTATAGCAAGAGTTCACAGTCCATCAACAACTGTGTCGACGCATCGCCACAGGTATGGTGGCTGAAATTTCCAGTTTTTGTTAGGAAGGTTGAGTTAAGGGGGTTCTTAGGGTACCTTGGGGTCCAAGCATTCCGGGGTACTCAAAGTCTTACAATTTTTTTTTGAAACATTGGAGTTTCCTTGAGTTTTATAGTTTCTTTTACCATAAGCAAGGAAACTAGTTTTAAAAGATCACAACTAAGTATCACTAGCTTGGGTAAGAGGTTTAGAACCCTTGGCGACCTAGTCGTGCCGTTAGCCACAAGGTTGTAAGGTAAAACCTTAGTGCACCTAGTTTACAAGGCCTTTATTGCCTAGTTTACAATATTCCTACCATAGTGCCCCTACACATCATAAAAGGGAAAGGTTCTACTAGTGGTTTATCACTAGTTAGGCTTGCTAGAGGATGAGGCTACGCCTTGTAGTTCAAGGACCAGGATTAGGAGTGGTCCTAAGGGACCTAGGTACATGCATATCTTAGACCCTCGAGCTGTATAAGCTCACAGCAGGTTACATATGTTTTCATGTGTGGAGTCCTTAGTAGCTTTTCTTGCAGGTAAAGTAAAGACCTTTACTGAGAATTTTTGAATTCTCACTCCCTAGTCATGTTGTGCAAATTCTGAAGTTGTTGGGCCGGGTAACCATTGAGGGTTATCTTGGTAGTTGGTTATTGTTGTAGGTATTTCACTGAAGAATCTTTATGATTCTAGTCTACTTAGGTTACTTGTTGGTTAAGTCATAGTGCTAACTTTAGTCTTCCTTTGGCCGTAGAGCCTAGCAGCACGTGGACAAGGACTTTTGTGACTTGCCATTAGGACTTGCGTCCAAGGTGGGAGTTAGTTCAAGAAGATTTGAGTTGAGGCTTGTACACATAGTACTCCTAGTTGCCTCCGTTGTCTATGTTTTGAGGAGTCCTAGTCTTTAGGGTTGCTTTTGGGTGAGGGCATTAGTTTACTTTATGTATGAATGCTCCCACACAGTTGTTATATGTAGTAAACTCACATAAATGTTGATTTTGTGTGCTTTGGCTATTTGAACTTGATTTCTATGGAAATCTTTTGACTAAGTCAATGTTTTATAGATTTTGTTAATCCAAGTCGTTGCATGAAGAACATGCATTTTGCATATTCTAGGTTAATCAACTAGTATCACGGAGTTTTAATCCACGCACATATATAACTAGCCAATTGCAACCACTGTGAGACTAGCTCTCACATGCGTCTTGGGTAGGGGCCAAGGATGGCCGTGTCAGTTTTGGTATCAAAGCTTAGAGCTCACTTCATAGATATTGGAGGCTAAGGTTGAGATATAGTTCTGGGAAGTCCATGTACTAGGATAGTTAGTACTGACCAACATCTGGGGAATGTCTTCTAGCTTTGGTTGCAGGTTGCTATGGTTGACACTAGGTCAAGAGCTTCGAGAGGAGTTAGAAAACTTGGTGAAGGTTCTGGTGACCCAGTGTGGCAAGGTTGGATGAGTTATCCAGGGTACCTTAGGGGTTAACTCAGACTATGACCAAAGTGACGTAGGGTATGGCTACCATCATGACTGAGTTGTTTCAGGATCATGAGGATAGAGAAGTTATCAAAGAGGAGAATGATCCACACCAGGATCAGAAGAGGCATGCTGAGCAGTAACAAGTGCCTAAGGCTCATGAATGGAGAAATCATGTTCATAAGGAGAATGAGGAGCCATAAGTTATGGACGCTCCAAGGAGGGGAGACACCCCACATCAAATAAGGTTGTTGGAAAAGTTTAAGACTATTGACCTGTTACCACTTTGAGAGCTTAAATACAGTGACAACATTTAATGTGTCAATCTCACAGGAGTTATGCATGTTCCATAGGCCATTAGAACAATGCTCACTATATTACCCAAGTGGCCCTCTTGGTCTTTTTGCAAATATATGTATATTGGTCAAATCATAACACACATAATTACATTTATGCACACTATGGCAGCTAAGATGGAAAACACTAGCATAATTCTTAGTTTTGGCTTCCACACATTAGGCAATCTTGTTAAGTTCTAGTGACCAGCCACTGCACCTGTAACTTCCACTAATAAACTGTATCATTCTAGCCATGTAATGCCCTATTTTCCTTGTTCCATTATCAAGTAGAGGCTTAGAGCAAACCAATAAATTTTGTTTTACATCAAAAGCCCACCTATGGACCAAGTTATGTATTTTTGAAGTTGGTTACCAAATTCTGATCAAATGAACAGTAACTTAGCCAAATTTGGAATGTCATATCTTTGGCTACAAGGCTACAAATTTATAAATTCCAAATTCCAGCTCAACCTCTATATGTGCTCTAGGTGTGGTCAAAATTTCACACCGATATTCCTTCTACATAGGGAGTTATGGAACTTTAAGTGTAGAGTTAAAATTCTGGTCACTTTATGTGACCATTTTGCCCATGCAAAATTTCATAAGATTCATACACTTCACTTCCAGGTGCAAAACTAACATGAGTGAGCATGTGAATCATATGGGTAGGAGACAAGTAGGGGATAAATTGGAAGACTTTGGTGAAAGTTGGGTAAATTTGTCAAAAATGGGGGACAAGTAGGTGGAGGAAGAAATCCTAAGTGATGAGTTGGATGGGAGGTGGATTAAAATAATGGGAAATGGAGGGAGGTGGCAGCCATGGTATCTAATGCCTTCAAAATCGGCTAATCTCCCCCTTAGTCACTCAATTCCTTGTATTTGGGCAATTGAGCCTAATCACCGAAAGTCCCTTTTTGTCCAATTGAGTCCCTTACCTTGAATTTCCATCATTTTGCTTGGCCTAAGCCAAGTTTAAAATTTGAGAGTGTCCAACACTCTGTTGGGTTTCGGGAGCCAAACAGCGCAGCGGAATTTAACCAAAACCCTCCAGGATCCAAGTGAAACGGGGTAAACCGGGTGTTCAAAAATTTTCATACCTAATTTTCGGTTGAGATCTCTAACTCAACTGTAGAGTTGAATAAAAAAATTTGAACAGTTGACGTGTTCAAGCTCTCTATGGTATCCACATGAGCTTCTTGAGATCATCACGCTTCCACCACATCTCGGCAGATGAATTTCTTTTGCGCTCACAGTGCTAGCTTGCGTCCTCCAAGGAATTGCAAGAAAAGAGTGCAGCTGTCCTTTTGGGAGGCTAGGGCAAGGAGACCTGCAAATTTCTCACTAGAAGTTGTATTTATAGTGAGACTCAACTTCCAGGACTAATGGGTTTCAAAGCCCTAATCCAATTAGGCTTTAATTTCGGGCTTAATAATGGCTCAACTATTGGGCCCATTATTAATACGAAATTATTGTGAAACCAAAACCCAAATTATTAGCCCATGCACTCTAATGATTAAAATAGCTCTATGTGTGCGACCCAATAGGCTCTTACCACGTTGGCAATGATCATAAATCACATTTATGATCATAAGCAATGAGCGGTGTCTAGCAACACATCATTGCTACCCAAGTGACAAGATTGTCGATGATTCGACTAAACCTTTATGATTATCACTGATATATACCATTGTCCCTTTGTCCAAGATATCAAGACTAAGCACGAGACATGGAATGTGTCACTCTCGTATAGCCCAATCTTTGGTTTCTTGATTACCGAGTAGACCAACTTAAGCTGATGACATTGATATTGTATATCAACTCATCTGAGCATGGCCATGCATTTTTCTAAGTCTTACTCTATCAAGGGGCCCGAAGATATCACTCCCGTTACATAGGAGGGACAAATCCCATCTTGATCATACAAATCCCTCCGCATGATATGTGACATACCCAATGACCTCCTTCAAGTTCACTCAGTTACGAGCAACAAAAGAAAGTATCGAAGGATGTGACTCACATGTAGGGAACCTTGATGATCTTAGGTTGAAGGACTACATATACCATGATCACTATGAGAATCACTTATGAAACTCATATAATGATCCATGTAGTGTTCTCATGGTGGGTCGGTCCAGTACACAAGTTCTCCAACTTGTATCCATATGCAGACTGCATATCTTATATTAGTCTCCACACATGCTAGTTGTTATGTATTATTGCAACCCACTCCACAATAATACTAGACTAGGGACGGTTGAGAATATCATTATTATAGGGTTACAATTATGTTTTTTAAGTTACGTAGAAACAAAACAACAAACATAATTGCTGGATTAATGCCTTAATAAAATATCATGACTCAATGTGCAAAAAATACAATCATCTCATGATTGGATTTTTGGGCACAACACTAACAATCTCCCACTTGCACTAAAAGCCAATCATTCATGTATCTAATACCGATGGACCTAGAATGGCTATAATGCTTCTGCAGCGTAAGGGGCTTTATCAGTGGATCAGCAATGTTGCTGTCTGTCGAAGTCCTACATATCCTTACATCACCCCTCTCGATGATCTCCCTGATGAGATGATAGCATTGAAGTATGTGTTTGGATCGCTGGTGAGATCGAGGGTCCTTAGCCTATGCTGATAGCCGAAGGGCTATCGCCTTTATCTGACCCGAAGTCGTAACGTCAGGAAACTCGAGGATACTGTTAGCCCCCCCAAGGTATTAAACAGATAGCCTTCAGAGATGGAGAATCAGCTATTGCAAGCCGAAGAGGATCTCCCCAAAGGTGAAACCCTGAATCAGGGAACTCCCCGAACTGCGGGCATATTTCCCAAAGGGGCATCATCCGCGCCAGAGGACGACCTCATCCAGGGACTTCGGGAGTACGACATGAGCATTTAAGGAGCCTCTGACATGTCGCCCACAGACGTTACAGGCCGCCCCAAACGGTTGTCTGACACACCGACGCCATCTAGGTCCCGTCACAACTTGTCTCGGCTCAAGGCTCAAGAAACCTGCCACCGGCTACTTGTCCCCTACGCCCAGAAATTCAGGAAAGATCTGACCGAACACGTGTCATGATCTGAACGGGCCGGATACTCGTATAAATACCAGGAAATAAACCTGGGCAAAGGATGGATCCTTGAGCAGACTCCTCTCCTTGAGAAAACACAAATAGGCAAGGCCTTTCTACTTTTCAGGGCTCCTCCCTTATTTTCTTTCAGGGCACTGACTTGGGCGTCGGAGGCTCCTCCCCGGAAACACACCCCGGGGACCTTCTGACCCCCTCCTCTGAGCTTTTCAGGCACACTCCCCTGGGCAGTTCGGGACTCCAGGCGGTCTCCCTCTCAAGAAGTCCCTCTACAAGTTTCAATGTCACTCCACGAAGATGCTGACCGGCATCATATGCGATTGCTCCATTGTTGTCACAATAGAGCTCTATCGGGTCGGCAATGCTTGGAACCACTCCAAGTTCAGTGATGAACTTTTTGATCCAAACTGCCTCCTTCGCTGCATCAGAGGCGGCAATGTTCTCAGATTCTGTTGTAGAGTCAGCTACTGTCTCTTGCTTTGAACTCTTCCAGCTCACAGCACCACCACCAACACAAAACACATAACCAGATTGCGATCTAAAATCATCCTTATCGGATTAGAAGCTTGCATCGGTGTAACCCCTTACAACAAGCTGATCTTCACCTCCAAAGACCAAGAATGCATCCTTAGTCCTTTGTAAGTACTTAAGGATGTTCTTAACAGCTATCCAGTGACTCTCACCAAGGTTCGATTGGTGCCTACTCATTATGCTTAAGGCATATGAGACATCAGGGTGAGTACATATCATGGCATACATGATAGATCCAATTGCTGAAGCATATGGAATTTTACTCATGCGCTCTCTCTCCTTGGGTGTACTCGGATAGTTAGATCTAGAAAGAGTTATACCATGTGACATAGGCAAGAATCCTTTCTTGGAATCTTGCATGCTAAACCTCTTTAGCACCTTGTCAATGTATGTACTTTGACTTAGGCCAAGGTGCTTTCTAGATCTATCTCTATAGATCCTGATGCCTAACACATAGGCTGCTTCACCCAAGTCCATCATAGAGAAACATTTCCCTAGCCAAGTCTTCACAGACTGTAGCTTAGGAATGTCATTCCCGATGAGTAGTATGTCATTTACATACAACACCAAGAAGACAATAGCGCTCCCACTAACCTTCTTGTAGACACAAGGTTCATCTTCATTTTTGATAAAACCAAACTCTTTGATTGCTTCATCAAAATGAAGATTCCAACTTCGAGAAGCTTGCTTCAGTCCATAAATGGACCTTTGCAACTTGCACACTTTATTGGCATTTTCAGGAGTGACAAAACCCTCAGGTTGTGTCCTGTACACATCCTCAAGTAGCTTTCTATTTGGGAATGCAGTTTTGACATCCATTTTCCATATCTCATAATCATAGTGTGCAGTAATAGCAAACTAAATTTGGATGGATTTAAGCATAGCAATTGGTGAAAAAGTTTAATCATAGTCAATACCATGAATTTTCTTGAAACCTTTTGCAACCAATCATCCCTTAAAGGTAATCACATTACCATCCATGTCAGTTTTCTTCTTGAAAACCCACTTGCACCCTATGGGTTTTACCCCTTCAGGTGGGTCAACCAAAGTCCATACTTGGTTTTCAAACATGGATTCCATCTCGGATTTCATGGCCACTAGCCACTTCTCAGAGTCAGGCCCCGACATAGCTTGTGGGTAGTTTGTAGGCTTATCCAGATCCATGAGCATCACATCACCAGGGTGAGTCATGAAAAATCCATATCTCTCAAGCTCACGCCGAATCCTACCAGACCTACGTGGGCTATGTGCTACAGGAATAGACTCTTGAACCACAACATCTTGTGGTGTCTGTTCAGGTTCCATTTCAGGTTCGATGCCTCCTTGTTGTTCTTGAATTTCTTCAAGTTCTACTTTCCTCCCATTAGTTTCTTTAGAGATAAACTATTTCTCTAAAAAGACACCCATTCCAGCAATAAACACTTTTTGCTCAGAAGGATTGTAGAAATAGTAACCATTTGTTTCTTTAGGATACCCAACAAAAAGGCATTTTTGAGATTTGGGCCCTAATTTTTCAGAGGACTGACGTTTCACATAAGTGTCACAGCCCCAAATCTTCATAAAAGATAAATTGGGACACCTCCCACTCCATATCTCATATGGTGTCTTTTGAACCGATTTAGATGGAACTCGGTTTAGTGTAAAAGCGGCTGTCTCTAGAGCATGTCCCCAAAAGGAGTTTGGAAGGTCAGCTTGACTCATCATAAAGCGAACCATGTCTAACAGAGTTTGATTTCTCCTTTCAGATACACCATTCCATTGAGGTGTACCTGGTGGAGTGAGTTGTGATACTATACCACACTCCTTTAGATAGTCAAGGAATTTTTGATCCAAGTACTCTCCACCTTGATCTGAATGAAGCACTTTGATACTTTTACCGAGTTAATTCTCTACTTCATTTTTGAATTCTTTGAGCTTTTCAAAGGATTCTTACTTGTGTCGCATGAGATACATAGCCATATCTATTGAAGTCATCAGTGAAAGTAATGAAGTATTGAAAACCTCCTCTAGCTTGTGTAGACATAGGGCCACATACATCACTATGTATGAGTCCTAGTAAGTCATTAGCCCTTTCACTTTGCCTTGTGAATGGGGCTTTGGTCATCTTGCCCAACAAACATGACTCACATGTCTTATATGATTCAAAATCAAATGAGTCCAAGAGTCCATCCTTATGGAGCTTGGATATGCGGGTCTCATTTATAAGGCCCAAGCTGCAGTGCTAGAGATAGGTTGGGTTCGAATCATTTAATTTGACCTTCTTGGTATTCACATTATAGATTGGATCTTCGAGGTCTAGAGCATACAACCCATTGCTAAGTTGAACACTACCATAAAATATTTCATTCAAATAAATAGAACAACATTTGTCTTTTATTATAAAAGAAAAACCTTTCTTGTCCAAACAAGAAATAGAAATCAAATTTTTACTAATAGTAGGCACAAAGTAGCAGTTGTCTAATTCTAAAACTAATCCACTAGGTAAAGTGAGAACATAAGTCCCTACGGCTAAGGCAGCAACCCTTGCTCCATTTTCAACACGTAGGTCCACTTCACCTCGGGCCAATTTCTACTTCTACTTAGATCCTGTACATTTGCACAAATGTGAGATCCATATCCAGTATCCAATACCCAAGATGAGGAAGTAGAAAAGTTAGCCTCTATAACAAAAATACCTGAAGTGGAAGTCTTACTTCCCTTTTCCTTAGCAAGTTCTTCAAGATAGAGCTTGCAGTTGCGCTTCCAGTGTCCAGGTTGCTTACAATGGAAGCACTCCCCTTCCTTTGCCACACCACCCTTTGGTTTCAATGCAGCTGAAGAAGAATTAGCATTGGACTTTCCATTAGCTTTATCCTTCTTCTTGTTGGCTTTTCCCTTTCCCTTGCCCTTTTGAACCATCAAAATGGGCTTAGCCTTCTTAAGGTTTTGCTCAGCAGTTCTCAACATGTTGAGCAATTCAGGGAGGGACTTGTCAAGGTCGTTCATGTTATAGTTCATGATGAACTGACTGTAGCTTTCAGGCAACGATTGCAAGACTACATCAATAGCCAACTCTTTCTGAAGAGCAAATCCCAAATTCTCAAGATTCTCAATGTACCCAATCATCTTGAGCACATGAGGACCCACGGGACTTCCCTCAGACATCTTGCACTGAAACAATGCCTTAGAGGTCTCAAACCTCTCATGCCTAGCTTGCTCTTGGAAAAGCATTTTGAGATGTTCGATCATATCGAACGCCCCCATGTTCTCATGTTGCTTCTGAAGCTCAGATTCCATGGTAATAAGCATGAGGCATGCAACATCCAAAGCATCATCAGAATGCCTCTTGTGAGCATCCCTTTCAGCTCTTGGAGCAGTGGCAGCAGGCTCATTCGGAATGGGCTGCTCTAGGACATAAGCCTTTCTCTCTTGTTTGAGGACTATCCTCAAGTTTCGGTACCATTTGAGAAAGTTGGTCCCATTCAGTTTTTCCTTCTCAAGGATCGATCGCAACGAAAGTGTCGATGTGTTTTGTGCCATGGTTATCTACAACAGTAAATATGCAGTGTAAGAGTCATGTATTTTAATTCATTTAATAAGGACTTTTATTAAACGATACTCCCACTATTTTCCTCAAAATAATAACCCTCGATATTATTTCGGAACACCTCGGTGCTAAGGTATTCTAGTGGGCCAAGATCCATATTTGACCACAACCTGAGTCAGCTTTGGCTTTTCTCTCAAGTTACAGCTATTTAGGTAGGCAACTCTTTGCCAATTGCATCTTATGCAACTCTTGGATAGTTGGGTGAACAACACTTGTCCAAGCTCATCTCATGAGCTTAAGCCCAACTCTATGCCTCTAAGTCCCTAATCCTATTAGGATGACTTTGTTAAGTTGGACCCAAAGTTAACAATTTGGATATCACTATTATCCCATTGCGCCTTACCAAGATGAACATAGGTGCTTTGCTTTGGCAAACCCACCTAATGTTGATCAAAGTCTTGACGAGTGCCAACATTTGGAAGGCATCACATTTAATGACTTAATATTTGTTTGAGGGATTTTTTGTTTGATCTCACCAATTTGTTACCCCCGGTTGTCTTAAACATGCATCATATGCAAATATAAAACATGCATCTCATGCGTACAAGAAAGTAAACGTGACATGGTTATAGCCAAAACTATGCGATATTCTCAAGCCAATGAGAATATCATAAAAGCCTAAGAAAAGAAAAGAGTCTTCACAAGCTGCTTCTCTTCCTTTCTTGGTTGCCCTTTTGTTGTCACCTCCTTGGACATACCACCTTGGGAACCACCGCCCGCTGACCGGCCAGCGGGACCGCCGTATACGAAGCGCCATATAAATAAAAACTGGTTAATCAACACGTGAAAATTGGCATGCATCTTTGTTGAATGAGATTTGACATGATATGATAATTGGTGTTTGAAGCATGGTGCATGGTTATAGCCCTTGATTGGTTGTACTTGTAAATACGGCCTGCGAGTCGTGCCTTCTCTTGTTACTCTCATTGTACATTCTCTTCTCACCTTACTCCCCTCGAATGTAACTCGAGGTTTCTATTATTGATGTAATGGTGCATTATGGGATCATCCAAGGTGGTATGTCCAAGGAGGTGACAACAAAAGGGCAACCAAGAGAGGAAGAAAAGGAGCTTGTGAAGACTCTTTTCTTTTCCTAGGCTTTTATGATATTCTCATTGGCTTGAGAATATCACATAGTTTGGGCTATAACCATGTCACGTTTATTTTCTTGTAAGCATGAGATGCATGTTTTATATTTGTATGTGATGCATGTATAAAACAACCGGAGATAACAAATTGGTGAGATCAAAAGAAAAAATCCCTCAAACAAATATTAAGTCATTAAATGTGATGCCTTCCAAATGTTGGCACTCGTCAAGACTTTGATCAACATTAGGTGGGTTTGCCAAAGCAAAGCACCTATGTTCATCTTGGTAAGGCGCGATGGGATAATAGTGATATCCAAACTGCTAACTTTGGGTTCGACTTAACTAAGTCATCCTAATAGGATTAGGGACTTAGAGGCATAGAGTTGGGCTTAAGTTCATGAGATGAGCTTGGACAAGTGTTGTTCACCCAACTATCCAAGAGTTGCATGGGATGCAATTGGCAAGGAGTTGCCTACCTAAATAGCTGTAACTTGAGAGAAAAGCCAAAGCTGACTCAGGTTATGGTCAAATATGGATCTTGGCCCACTAGAATACCTTAGCGCCGAGGTGTTCCGAAATAATATCGAGGGTTATTATTTTGAGGAAAATAGTGGGAGTATCGTTTAATAAAAGTCCTTATTAAATGAATTAAAATACATGACTCTTACACTGCATATTTACTGTTGTAGATAACCATGGCACAAAACACATCGACACTTTCGTTGCGATCGATCCTTGAGAAGGAAAAACTGAATGGGACCAACTTTCTCAAATGGTACCGAAACTTGAGGATAGTCCTCAAACAAAAGAGAAAGGCTTATGTCCTAGAGCAGCCCATTCCGAATGAGCCTGCTGCCACTGCTCCAAGAGCTGAAAGGGATGCTCACAAGAGGCATTCTGATGATGCTTTGGATGTTGCATGCCTCATGCTTATTACCATGGAATCTGAGCTTCAGAAGCAACATGAGAACATGGGGGCGTTCGATATGATCGAACATCTCAAAATGCTTTTCCAAGAGCAAGCTAGGCATGAGAGGTTTGAGACCTCTAAGGCATTGTTTCAGTGCAAGATGTCTGAGGGAAGTCCCGTGGGTCCTCATGTTCTCAAGATGATTGGGTACATTGAGAATCTTGAGAATTTGGGATTTGCTCTTCAGAAAGAGTTGGCTATTGATGTAGTCTTGCAATCGTTGCCTGAAAGCTACAGTCAGTTTGTCATGAACTATAACATGAATGACCTTGACAAGTCCCTCCCTGAATTGCTCAACATGTTGAGAACTGCTGAGCAAAACCTTAAGAAGGCTAAGCCCATTTTGATGGTTCAAAAGGGCAAGGGAAAGGGAAAAGCCAACAAGAAGAAGGATAAAGCTAATGGAAAGTCCAATGCTAATTCTTCTTCAGCTGCACTGAAACCAAAGGGTGGTGTGGCAAAGGAAGGGGAGTGCTTCCATTGTAAGCAACCTGGACACTGGAAGCGCAACTGCAAGCTCTATCTTGAAGAACTTGCTAAGGAAAAGGGAAGTAAGACTTCCACTTCAGGTATTTTTGTTATAGAGGCTAACTTTTCTACTTCCTCATCTTGGGTATTGGATACTGGATGTGGATCTCACATTTGTGCAAATGTGCAGGATCTAAGTAGAAGTAGAAGATTGGCCCGAGGTGAAGTGGACCTACGTGTTGGAAATGGAGCAAGGGTTGCTGCCTTAGCCGTAGGGACTTATGTTCTCACTTTACCTAGTGGATTAGTTTTAGAATTAGACAACTGCTACTTTGTGCCTACTATTAGTAGAAATTTGATTTCTGTTTCTTGTTTGGACAAGAAAGGTTTTTCATTTATAATAAAGGACAAATGTTGTTCTATTTATTTGAATGAAATCTTTTATGGTAGTGCTCAACTTAGCAATGGGTTGTATGTTCTAGACCTCGAAGATCCAATCTATAATGTGAATACCAAGAAGGTCAGATTAAATGATTCAAACCCGAACCTATCTCTGGCACTGTCGCTTGGGCCATATAAATGAGACCCGCATATCCAAGCTCCATAAGGATGGACTCTTGGACTCATTTGATTTTGAATCATATGAGACATGTGAGTCATGTTTGTTGGGCAAGATGACCAAAGCCCCATTCACAGGGCAAAGTGAAAGGGCTAATGACTTACTAGGACTCATACATAGTGATGTATGTGGCCCTATGTCTACACAAGCTAGAGGAGGTTTCCAATACTTCATTACTTTCACTGATGACTTTAGCAGATATGGCTATGTGTATCTTATGAGACACAAGTCAGAATCCTTTGAAAAGTTCAAAGAATTCAAGAATGAAGTAGAGAATCAACTCGGGAAGAGTATCAAAGTGCTTCAATCAGATCGAGGTGGAGAGTACTTGGATCGAGAATTCCTTGACTATCTGAAGGAGTGTGGTATAGTATCACAACTCACTCCACCAGGTACACCACAATGGAATGGCGTATCTGAAAGGAGAAATCAAACTCTGTTAGACATGGTTCGCTCTATGATGAGTCAAGCTGACCTTTCAAACTCCTTTTGGGGACATGCTCTAAAGACGGCCGCTTTTACACTAAACCGAGTTCCATCTAAATCGGTTCAAAAGACACCATATGAGATATGGAGTGGGAGACATCCCAATTTTTCTTTTATGAAGATTTGGGGCTGTGACGCTTATGTGAAATGTCAATCCTCTGAAAAACTAGGGCCCAAATCTAAAAAATGCCTTTTTGTTGGGTATCCCAAAGAAACAAAGGGTTACTATTTCTAAAATCCTTCTGAGCAAAAAGTGTTTGTTGCTCAAATTGGTGTCTTTTTGGAGAAAGAGTTTATCTCTAAAGGAACTAGTGGGAGGAAAGTAGAACTTGAAGAAATTCAAGAACAACAAGGAGACATCGAACCTGAAATGGAACCTGAACAGACACCACAAGATGTTGTGGTTCAAGAGTCTGTTCCTGTAGCACAGAGCCCACGTAGGTCTGGTAGGATTCGGCGTGAGCCTGAGAGATATGGATTTCTCGTGACTCACACCGGTGATGTGATGCTCATGGATCAAGATGAGCCCGCAACCTACCAACAAGCTATGTCAGGGCCTGACTCTGAGAAGTGGCTAGTGGCCATGAAATCCGAGATGAAATCCATGTATGAAAACCAAGTATGGACTTTGGTTGACCCACCTGAAGGGGTAAAACCCATAGGGTGCAAATGGGTTTTCAAGAAGAAAACTGACATGGATGGTAATGTGATTACCTTTAAGGGACGATTGGTTGCAAAAGGTTTCAAGCAAATTCATGGTATTAACTATGATGAAACTTTTTCACCAGTTGCTATGCTTAAATCCATCCAAATTTTGTTCGCTATTGCTGCACACTATGATTATGAGATATGGCAAATGGATGTCAAAACTGCATTCCTAAATGGAAAGCTACTTGAGGATGTGTACATGACACAACCTGAGGGTTTTGTCACTCCTGAGAATGCCAATAAAGTGTGCAAGTTGCAAAGGTCCATTTATGGACTGAAGCAAGCTTCTCGAAGAATCCACACGTTGGATGATCAAAGACGTTTGGTTTTATCAAAAGTTTTGATGAAGCAAGTGAAGAGCGCAAAGAGTACTACTTGGTTTTATCAACTTGGCTAGGCCTAATGAAGAATGAACCTTGTGTCTACAAGACACATGGTATAAGGTGCTAAAAAGGCAGCGACTATTTGCCACATTGTCTAACTCTTTCTAGATCTTAAGTGTTGTATGTAGATGAGTAAGATTCATACTATGCTCTCATCGGGATATGACATGTATGCCGTGATATGTACTCCTGAGCTCACATGACCGAGTAGGTACCAATCTTAACCCTGATGACATGAGAGTATATCAACCCATTCGAGCATGGCCATGCATTTTTCTAAGCTGTATAAAGGGGCCTTAAGTACTTTCCCAGGACTAAGGATGGGACATTCTTGGTCTTTGAAATGAGCTCGTTCTCTATGCAAGGAAGCTATCTTGGGTAGAAGATGAGCCTATGTGCTAGGTGGTGGTCTCATGTGAGCTGGAAGAGTTCAGGATCTATAAACAACAGAATTTGATAGATCTAGAAAACTCATCATTCTTGGCATTATTCTAAGTTGTGAAAACAAGCAAACAAAACAACAAACATTCATTGCTGGAGAAATGTGCACCAATACATTGACAAGGTGCAATGAATAAATGAGATAACAAGAGGTTTAGCCATTTATGGACTGAAGCAAGCTTCTCAAAGTTGGAATCTTCATTTTGATGAATCAATTTTGGTTTTATAAAAAATGAAGATGAACCTTGTGTCTATGAAGGTTAGTGGGAGCGCTATTGTCTTCTTGGTGTTGTATGTAGATGACATACTACTCATCGGGAATGACATTCCTGAGCTACAGTCTGTGAAGACTTGGCTAGGGAAATGTTTCTCTATGAAGGACTTGGGTGAAGCAGCCTATGTGTTAAGCATCAGGATCTATAGAGATAGATCTAGAAAGCTTCTTGGCCTAAGTCAAAGTACATATATTGACAAGGTGCTAAAGAGGTTTAGCATGCAAGATTCCAAGAAAGGATTCTTGCCCATGTCACATGGTATCACTCTTTCTAGATCTCAGTGTCCGAGTACAACCGAGGAGAGAGAGCGCATGAGTAAGATTCCATATGCTTCAGCAATTGGATCTATCATGTATGCCATGATATGTACTCATCCCGATGTCTCATATGCTTTGAGCATGACGAGTAGGTACCAATCAAACCCCAGTGAGAGTCACTAGACAGCTGTTAAGAACATCCTTAAGTACTTACGAAGGACTAAGGATGCATTCTTGGTCTTTGGAGGTGAAGATGAGCTCGTTGTAAGGGGTTACACCGATGCAAGCTTCCAATCCGATAAGGATGATTTTAGATCGCAATCTGGTTATGTGTTTTGTATTGGTGGTGGTGCTGTGAGCTGGAAGAGTTCAAAGCAAGAGACAGTAGCTGACTCTACAACAGAATCTGAGTACATTGCCGCCTCTAATGCTGCGAAAGAGGCAGTTTGGATCAAGAAGTTCATCACTGAACTTGGAGTGGTTCCAAGCATTGCCGACCCGATAGAGCTCTATTGTGACAACAATGGAGCAATCGCACAGGCTAAGGAACCTCGATCTCACCAGCGATCCAAACACATACTCCAACGCTATCATCTCATCAGGGAGATCATCGAGAGGGGTGATGTAAGGATATGCAGGACTTCGACAGATAGCAACATTGCTGATCTGCTGACAAAGCCCCTTGCGCAGCAAAAGCATGATAGCCATTCTAGGTCCATCGGTATTAGATACATGGATGATTGGCTTTAGTGCAAGTGGGAGATTGTTAGTGTTGTGCCCAAAAGCCAATCATGAGATGATTGTATTTTTGCACATTGAGTCATGATATTTTATTAAGGCATTAATCCAGCAATTATGTTTGTTGTTTTGTTTCTGCGTAACTTAACAAACATAATTGTAACCCTAGAATAATGATATTCTTAAACGTCCCTGGTCTAGTATTATTGTGGAGTGGGTTGCAATAATACATAACGACTAGCATATGTGGAGACTAATATGAGATATGTAGTCTACATATGGGTACAAGTTGGAGAACTTGTGTACTGGACCGACCCACCATGAGAACACTACATGGATCGTTATATGAGTGTCATAAGTGATTCTCATAGTGATCATGGTATATGTAGTCCTTCGACCTAAGATCATCAAGGTTCCCTACATGTGAGTCACATACTTTGATACTTTCCTTTGTTGCTCGTAACTGAGTGAACTTGAAGGAGGTCATTGGGTATGCCACATATCATGTGGAGGGATTTGTATGATCAAGATGGGATTTGTCCCTCCTATGTAACGGGAGTGATATCTTCGGGCCCCTTGATAGAGTGAGACTTAGAAAAATGCATGGCCATGCTCGGATGAGTTGATATACGATATCAATGTCATCAGTTTAAGTTGGTCTACTCGGTAATCAAGAAACCAAAGATTAGGCTATACGAGAGTGACACATTCCATGTCTCGTGCTTAGTCTTGATATCTTGGACAAAGGGACAATGACATATATCGGTGATGATCATAAAGGTTTAGTCGAATCACCGACAATCTTGTCGCTTGGGTAGCAATGATGTGTTGCTAGACACCACTCATTGCTTATGATCATAAATGTGATTTATGATCATTGCCAACGTGGTAAGAGCCTATTGGGTCGCACACATAAAGCTATTTGGATCATTAGAGTGCATGGGCTAGTTATTTGGGTTATTGTTTCACTTTAATTTCGTATTAATAATGGGCTTAATAGTTAAGCCATTATTAAGCCCGAAATTAAAGCCTAATTGGATTAGGGCTTTGAAACCCATTAGGCCTAGAAGTTGATTTTCACTATAAATAGAACTTCTAGTGAGAAATTCGCAGGTCTCCTTGCCCTAGCCTCCCAAAAGGACAGCTGCACTCTTCTCTTGCAATTCCTTGGAGGACGCAAGCTAGCACTGCGAGCGCAAGAGAAATGCATCTGCCGGGATGTGGTGGAAGCATGGTGATCCCGAGAGGCTCGTGTGGATGCCATAGAGAGCCTAAACACGTCAACTATTCAGGTTTAGTGATTCGACTCTATAGTTGAGTAAGAGATCTCAACCAAAAATTAGGTATGAAAATTTTCAAACACCCGGTTTACCCCATTTCACTTGGATCCTGGAGGGTTTCGGTTAAATTTTGCTGCGTTGTTTGGCTCCCGAAACCCAACATACACCTGCACTAAGAATTGTTTATTGTCCGACTTAGACTTGTCCCCCACCTTCACCATATTTAATTATATTTGCCCATCCTTTGTCTCCCACTACAAACTCCACTATGATTAGTTTATTGTCTTCACTACCAATTGTTGAATGGTCATTGGAAATTGTTCCCCCTCTCCACCAAGTGCAATAACCGGCCATCATCCTTCAAACACTCTCATTTCACTTACACACCAGTCTCTCTCTAGCCCTTATGTTCTCCCTTCTCTCTAAACTCTTACACAACCGGCCATGGCTTTGTTCAAGCTCCATCATCTTCTTCCTTCATCCTACCTCTTGGCCATAGCTAAAATCACTCTTGCTTGCACATGCAAACACATTTCTGTAGAGATTTCAAGCTCCTAAACCCATCTAGAGCAAGTAATCAAGAGAAAGGTCCAAGAAATGCTCTCTTGAAGTTTCGGTCATGGAGGATTTTTAGTGTTCTTGAGCTCAACTCAACAGCTCATGAACATGCATGACGTTTTTAAGCCATGGGGAGCAAGGAAATCAAGAAGAACTCCAAGGAAAAGTGAAGCTCATTTTCAGCCATTTTCCTCCATGTGAGGAGTTGTAAGTAAACCAAGTTTCCTTGGTGATTTTATGTGTTTTTGACCTAGAATAAAGCTTACTAAACTTTCAACCATTTTGGATTTATGCTAGAAAAGCAAGTTGAGCTTTTGGCCTTGGATTTTTATAAAAGATACCAAATTTTTCTTGGTGATTTTAAAGCCATGCAAAGCAAAGGATGCAAGAAAACCAAGAATGGATTTCCGGCCAAATGGGTATTTTTGGCATGCAAGCATAAAACCAAGTTTTCTTGGTAAAAATGGAACTCTTATGAGTATACAAGACAATGGCCAAAAGATGGATGTAAAAAAGATAAATTTTGTAAACTAAGGAAGCTAGTAAAGTTTCGGCCATGTTGTAATTTTTGTGGCTTGGCATTTTAGCCATGTGTTCTTGACAATTAATGAGTTCCTAGTTGCATGTCGAACCAAAATAAGCAAGAAAGAATGAAGAGCACTTTCGGCCTTAGTGCCATTTTTGTGTATGTGTGCGTAAACCAAGTGTTCTTGGTGTTTATGTGTTCCTGGTGAAAAATGGAACTAAAATGGGAAAGAAGAAATAAAGAACAATATTCGGCCAAGAATTGTTCTTAAAGTCCTTAAATGGAAAACCAAGTGTGCTTGGTAAATATGAAGCTTCTAAGTGCAAGAAAGCTTAAAATCAAGTAAAGCTTGAGAGAGAAGTCAAGATAAATATTCGACCATCTCCATTACAGAAAAATACCATGAGCTAAACACTTGAGCATAGTGTTCCTAAACTCCTACATTGGCTAAATTGGCTACATTGGCTACATTGACTTGAGACTTGGACAAAGGGTAATAACCAAGAAAGGTTAAGTTTTGGGCCCTTACCTCATTAAGTGAGGTTGAGTAAGTTAAACCAAGAGTTCTTGGTAAATTATGGTTCTCATGATTAATGAAAAGCAAGTAAATAACTTGTTAGTGTTTTTGGGCTTTATAGGTCCATTAAGGAAAGACAAGTTCCAACAATAAACAAAGCAAAGCAAGGCAAAGACAATGAGCAAAAGGTTACACAGATTGTGGTAAGGATCCCTATACTCACTTTTTGCATGGTGATTTCCATGACCTTGTTTGTGAGTATCAGTGCCCCTATGTGATGGTCAAAGAACCAAGTGACCATAGGTGTACATGCTGGGATAAGTGGTTGTGTTACTTTGTGTGAGGACTCATCATACTTTCTTAGTGAATATTTGGGCACATAAGTGCATAGTGGGCAAGGTAGTGTTGCTTCGGTAACTATGGTTTACTCATGAGTAGTTATGCAAGCATTTGGGTCTTGGCATTGAGTTTGGCCAACTCGGTCCCAAGCTAATGAGCTCAGTAGGTTAAAAAAAAATTAATGGATGGCACGCCGGGATTAAGGATATGGAATAATGCTAATACTTGCGATGCCCACGGTGTCATGGGATACGATGTTACAAGGAAGTGTGTGTTGTGTTGTGTGCTCCTTTGATTTGATTGTGCATGCTGACCCAAATTATTATTATTATTATTGTTATTGTGCTATATCTGTGTTTTCTTTGTTTTAGTGTTTCCCTTTGCAGGAACATGGATAATTGCCATTACATTCTTGGCATGAGAATTAGGCTTTAAAAGCCGTATGATGACTTTGAAAGTCATGAGTTAATTACCTCACTATGTTACCGGGATCCTTACTGAGTTTTATAACTCACCCGCCCTTTTCTACTTTTGTAGGAAAAAGGATTTCTTGAAAGATCAAGCTAAGAGTATTGGAATACTCTTTCTGATATGTTAAAGGGTTGGGTATGTGTATGGTATTGCTCAACATATTCATATGATTCTAAGTGACTTATGTGGTATAGATTCCTTGTGAATCAAGCTAATGTTGTGGACTTACTTTTGCAGGCTTGTGGAATCTAGAAGTTGTGGGAACAAGGTCTATTAAGGTGGAATGTGTTCCATGTCATTATGAGTTAATGGTTGAGTAGTTATGAGAACTTGGTCTGTAAAACTTGAAATTGGCTAATTTTAGATATGTAGCATCCTTGGTATGTTTTCCAAGTATGTGATGCTTGTTTGCTGCTCATTATGGATAGGCATAACTATGGATGACTTATGATGATGATTTTGCCTTGGATGGATGATTATGATGACTTATGATGTTGATGATTTTGAAGGATGATTATATGAGAAGAATGCTTGAATTCATGCAGGTGGAATGTCTTGATGGATGATTGTGTTATGTGTACTAGATTTGGCAGAATGCTCATGGATATGAAATATGGTTTTCAAACTTGAAATGGAATATGGGCTTCTTGGTTGCCATGCATTGAAATAGTACACTTGATGGACACATATCTGATGCACTTAGTGGATTAAGTGTATGGCTATATGTAGCTTGGATGAAATGAGCATGTGAAGATATTACAGGAGAAGCTTATGTTGAATTGGAATAAAGTATGCATGTGATGAAGTATGCATGTAAGCAGGATAAAATCATGAATGGAACACTAGAAATTCCACTAAGGTGCTAGCTTGTACCTAAAGAGCACCCTAACATCACCTAGGAAGTAATTAATTATCAAGCTAGTGCCAGAATAGATCCTGGAGTCACACCATAGGTGCTTATAATAGATAATAAAGCCCCTTCCGTATGAATAACTTCCGCTGTACTACTCTGATAATTGGGCCCAAATAGGCCAGGGGCAGTTCGGGGCGTGACACCAATAGCGTAAAGAATAGTAACGCTCCTTAGATTAGTAATCTTTCTTGACAAGTCATTCTAAATGTTCATCGAACATTGTCCATTTAGGATTAATAAGCACAATTTTTCTAGCTTCTTCTTTTTGGCCAAAATATCCTTCCAAAACTTTGGAAAATGCAGCATTTGTTCTAAAGCTTCTGCAAAAGGAATGTTAATACAAAGTTGTTTAAACATAGCAAAAAATTTAGCAAATTGTTCCTCATCCTTATCTTTTGATAAATGAGAAGAATACGATAATGGTGGATGATACTCCTTCACTTCCTTTTTCTTCCTTGGCGGTTCTGACGGTTCTTTCTCTTTGTGTGGAGTAATGACTTCTTGCTGGGGCTTTTGATGTGGGTTCTCCACTTCTGTCTACCTCTTTCTCTTAACACTTTTTCTACTAGGCAACTCCTTCCCACTGCGAAGAATGATAGCTTCTAGTTGCCTAGCCGCCAATGTCATGATTGCCTTGTTAATTTCCATCACAGATTGCAATATCCTTTCCCTTTGCTTTTAAAATATTGATTTTTGCCTCTCCATAGTGTCCTTTAGAATTTGACATTGTGCTTCAATATTGCTAATAAATCTCGTCACTACTTCTTCAAAATTTCTAGCATAAGGAGGTTATTGTAAATTCGTGCCCATTCCTCGAACATTCTAGCTATCCATAGGGTAACTCTCCCATCTTGGTCTAAAATAGTTATTTCAAGTTAGACATAAAAAATTTTCAACGAGGTTAACATACTTGTTCTTGCTTCTCCAGTTTGTTATCTGACACTCCTAGGTTGGATGTTCTCCATGGAAATTATCAAAAAGCATTGGTACAGTGTTACCCACTCTGAGGTAGTCCAGTTATGGTGCCAAAATTGTGCATTTAAACTCCCAGGTTTGGTATGTCCTGTAGGTCATCAGAACAACACCCCTAGTGTACATACTCAAGTGACCCTCTTGAGCACTATGTAAATACATGCATATTGGTCTAACCATAACACACATATTTACATTTATGCACACTATGGTAGCTAAGAAGGAAAACACTAACACAAGTCTTAGTTTTCGCTTCCACACATTAGGAAATTTTGTTAAGTTCTAATGACCAGCTACTGCACCTGTAACTTTCACTGATAAACTGTATCATTCTAGCCACATACCCCCATGTTTTATTTGCTCCATTACCAATTTGAGACTTATACAAAACCAAGGAATTTTATTTTACATCAATAGCCCACCTATGGACCAAGTTATGGATTTTTGAAATTGGTTATAAACATCTGACAGAATAAACAGTAACTTAGGCAACTTTTCAATATCATATCTTTGGATACAGAGCTCCAAAGTCAGAAATTCTAAATCCCAGTTCAACCTCTAGGTGTTATCTAGGTGTGGTGAAAATTTCATACAAATATTCTTTCTACACAGGGATATATAGAACTTTAAGTGTAGAGTCAAAATTCTGGTCACTTTATGACCATTTTGCGCATACAAAATTTCATAAGTGTGCAAACACTTCATTCACAAGGGGAAAACCCTCCAAAGCTATCCCATATGTTTCCATTACACATAGGAATTACATTTCCTTGCTTTTAACAACTTTATGTGGCCAAAACAGAATTTACAAGTAAGCAGCCCATCATTCACACTTAGGTAGCTTTGCACCACATCACTTACATAGCCAAAACATTACTCAAATGTTCACATACTCGTCTTATTTTACATACACTACATGTACATGCATACGTGCACTACAAAATGGTCTTAACTCAGCTAAATACGGACCCTAGGTTATAGGAGTGCCCAAGACATAATGGACTCCAGAAACAGGGTGCTGGACAGTTGTTGCACAACACAATAAGTACCATCATTAAAAATACCAAATGTGCTAATAAAATTACCAAAATTTCCAAATCATAACTAGGCATATGGAAGTTCATGTACCTGAAATTTCAGGTCAAAACTCAAACAAAAAATGTCAGTCTGAATGTGATCTTTCTGCTGGACGTGAGATGACAGAATTGAGGGGAGTAAGTTTCATTGAGAAACTTAGTAAGGGTAACACTTGAATTCAATAAGCAATGTGTCCATCATTAAAACCTGAATCCAAAGACACTAAGACACACAAAAAAAAACAATGCATATATACAAGATATAGCAACCAAATGCAGCAGTCATTCACAACCAACAAACACATGAAATGCAGCAGTAACATATACCATAGGTTAGTCCATAAAACACATAATAAACATAACCAAATCACTATGACAACCCTCCTTAAGCTAATGATTTGTCATAGGAGGATTTTAACGCTAGTTAGTACTAACTTTTGGGCTCTAGAAACCCAGAAATTCGCTGCCATCACTTTGCACTTCACACTAGGTCACAAAACCTTCAATAAGTGCACTCCCCTCACTAAGCTTGGTTCATCAAGCTCATGGTTCTCTTCCAAGCTTAGCGCTAGCTCCATGGTTCCTTGAAAATATAGAAAACAACCCATGAGAGCAAGAGAACCCCTACCTTGATGGGTATGCTGAAATTGGAGCTTGATCCTAGGTGCACTCAAGCAATAGCACCAAATAGCTTCCAATTGTGCTTCCTTGACTTCAATTGCAAGTAGTTTTGAATTTGAAGGTATGGTGGCTATGGAGGAAGTGTGGCTGTGTTCTTGGGCTGGAGGAGGACAAAAATGAGAGAGAAATAAGTGATTTTTCCATTTAAATGGCCTTAAATGAGCTTAAGGGCACAAAACACACTTAACAAGCTTAACCTTGCCTTATGTCATTTTCCTTGCTACAAGACCATGGTTTCTTAGTCCATTTGACCATCCTTATCTTGATTTAGCAGCCCCTCCTTAGGTGGGATAACCCCACAATCTCACCATTTGACTTAAGTCAAAGACATACACATTTTAAGGCCTACATTAGAACATTTAGGTCCCTTATGCCTTTTTGTGTTTTCTTTGGCCTTAGTTGTCTTCCATAAGAAATTTAGTCCTCCAATAGCGCTTTCATACCATTTATATCCTTCTCATAACTCTCCAAATCTCTTTTGTGAAATTTTTGCTATTGAGTACCTGAATTTTCAAAATCTTACAAAAAAGTCCACAGGTTGCTTGCCAAACAAGTTGGAACACTTTTAAGGAGGTGTTGATCATGCCTTTTACCCCCACACTTCAATCACTATGGTGAGAATTACACAATATAATGGTTTTTAGCCATTATGATACACTTGTAATTCTCCCATTTTTGTGAGGTGGTAACATACAGGTTATTTCTGATTAGCTAAAAAATTCCTAAAATTTCTTAGTAAGGCTTCAACATGACTTGCTCGAGTTGAATAAGTGTTAGAATTTTGAATTGCAACTACTTTATTCAACTTGATCCTGGATGATGATTGTCATGGATATCATGGATAGTTGTTTAATGCCATCTCCTTAATCAATTCTGGGCTGCTTCAGGTATCTTGTTATTCAAAGTGCCGCCCGTTACTGCATTAATCATCTACTTGGAAGCATAACTCAAACCATTATAAAATGTTTGCATTTGCATCCATGTGGGTAATCCATGATGTGGACACCTTCTTAATAAGTCCTTGAATATTTCCTAAGCTTCATGTAATGTTTCAAAATCCATCTGATTAAAAGTAAAAGTATCATTATTGAACTTCACAGTCTTAGCTAGAGGAAAATACTTTAAAAAAAACTTCTTAACAAGAGCATTCCAAGTGGCAATAGAACCTCTTGGAAGTGAAGCCACTCAACGCTTAGCTCCTCCTCTCAATGAAAATGAGAATAGTATTAATCAAATTGTATCCTCACTAGCTTTATTAATTTTGAATGTATCACTTATCTTTAGAAAATTGGCAATATAAGCATTAGGATCCTCATCCACCAACCAATCAAACTGAACACAATTCTACACCATTTGAACAATATTTTGCCTAATTTTAACATTGTTGACATTGATAGGAGGTTTAACAATACTTGATTTCATCCCTTCAAGAGAAGGTTTAGCATATTCTGGCATAGTCCTTTGCTTGATTGTAGTCATCCATGATTAGTCATTCCTGCTTCTTTCTTCACTACTCCAACTTAAAATGTGATGGTTATGACTTGAGACCTTTCGAAGACAAGAGTTTCTTCAAAGTTCTCTTAATTTTCAGATCCGCTTCAACAACTTCACATGGATGGCTTGGAGTCATACACTAAATAATCTTGAAAGAAAAGAAAAAGAAATCAATTACTAAAAAAACTAAAAATCTAAAGAAAAATACTACAATAAAATAAATGGCTAGATTAATAAAGATAAATTTTTCAACTACCAAGCTCAATAGATGTTCCCCGGCAATGGTGCCAAAAATATGATATCTTCGTAGTTCATAACAAACCTTTCCCACTACTTTAGTAAATAGTGTGGATGCGACAAATCTCTTTATACTCAAACAAATATGTGAACTAACAAGCAAGTGCACCTATCGTCAAAGTCTAGCAGTGGTAAGTACCAAGATCATTTTTCTTTAGGAACAAAGATTGTCTACAATACTTAGTATGTCCATATTATCTAACTAGTAATTAAAGATGAATTGTTTAACTAACTACTATGAATAAAATAAACTAAATTGAAGCAGTAAAATAAGCTACTAACTATTGTCAGGTAGTGGAAAATAATTAAAATAATCAAAAATTAAAAACCTCATACTTTGAATTGTATTCCCCTATAACTTCCCTTGTGTTGCGTTTGCTCTAGTATAACAGGATTATGATTAACTTGAACCGAGGAGCACTACTTAATGTAGATTAGCTCCATATTATTCCTGTTATACTAATCCTATTCTTAAGTCACCGATAGGGTGTCTAGGCCTATTGTGCTTCTTCAGAATACATTACAAGTCCTATAAGCCACTACTAGGTTTTACCCTAGTCTAGAGCTATGATATCGCAGCTATTACTCCTAGTTACAATAATATCTCTTTTATCTAATGGTGATCCACAACAAACATATCAGATATTACCTGACTCATGTTCATCATCTCACACTGAATTAATAGGTTAGCTACTCTTAATCAACACAACAAAGCACATTGGATAAATTGTAAGAAAAACACATAATCATATTAAACCATAAACAATCATAATCATAAAATCATCCTAGGGTTCATTTACTCTAAGCATGAGCAGGAAAAGTTTAACTCATGGTGCCATAAAATAAACACAAAAAAATAAAAAGAAAACTAAGAAAAGAATTGTCCATGGCTAAATTTCTTTTTCTCCAAGAAATCTTTGATCCGATACTCATAAAATGGTGTTGATCATTAGAATTGCCTACTCCAACCTTCCTCCAAGAAAAACTTTATTTTTCCCTGTTAATCTCTGCCTTTTTGTTCTGTTCTCAAATTTTTTTGAGTTAACTTGAGAAACCATAAAATTTAGACAAATACAGGTTGGTACACAACCATGTAACAGGCCATGTTACCTCTCTAGAGCTTAAAATGATGCTTACTGCAATACGGTTTAGAGCATAGGTGTGTAAGGCACTACATGGGCATGTACAAGGGATGTAAGCTATTAAAGTTTCCCAAAACTTGCAATTCAGCTCCAATATTTCACCAAAATCCTTCCTAACTCACATGAAGTTGAAATATGACCTGAAAAAAAAAATCAACCAATTAAGCACCATATCAAAGCAAAAACACATCAAAAGACAAGCAAATACAATGGAAAAACCTATAGAAAACATAAATAAATATGAGCATATCATCAAGCTTTTCCTATATTCTTGTGTGATTATTATGATGATGGATTTGTCAATCAAATTAACATATATACATGCCTCCATTAGGTTCCCTGGGCCACCTATTGTGTTTTTCTAGGCTTTTCCTTCCCTTGAAATGTCACTTCATTTTAGAAGGGCAGAATGGTCATTTAAGGAGGGCAATAATTACATTCATTAGGATTCCATCCTTGAGCTACATATACACCTCCCATTAAGAGAAGTTCCTCACTTTTTTTTATTTTCTTGTTACTGTTTCCTTTCATTCTTTCGCTCTATATTCTTTTAGCCTTATTTCTCTTTGGCTAGCATTTTTTGCAGTGGAGTCTCTTTCTCTAGCACTCAGACAGTCATCAATGGAATTTTTTGTAGCTGATTGGTAGAAGGCTGGTTGTGATCTTTTTTTTTGTTTTTGTTTTACTTTTTGTCTATTCCCTGGCCAAACTAGGTTAGTGACTCGGTGAAGCAACTCTTTTAGTTGTCAAAGTCATTCCCTCGTCTTCATTTAACCCGATGTAGCTTAAGCCTCTCCACTTCCTAAGGTCTAACCTACTCAATTAGAAAACCTCTTGAGCTCCCTAAATGACTATCCTTGCTATGCCACTTTGTCAGATTTGGCAAAGTGGAAGCAAACGAACTATCTTCCTTCTGATGTTATCCTTCATCTTTCCTTATGTTAACTGACTTCTGCCACTTCAACGGTATTGCCATTAATTAGCTCCCCCTAAACAGTTGTGCCCACATCAATGCCTTGCTCTACATGTGAGATGTTTTCAAGGTCAAGCCCCATTTTTTTTATTTTCATGCAATATTGCAAATTGCATCCTTAGCCAAAAGGCTCATTCTAATATTTTCTTACCTAGGGCACCATGGAAAGAAGTACCTTTTCACCTATGGGACCAAGGATAGTTGGAGGGGTTGGTAGAGTAAGTACTGCTTCATGACTATCCAACCATTTTAGAAGATATCAGGCAAATAAGCATCAGGGGTCTTAAATATAAGGGTCGAGGATACGTATAATCTTTTGCAGGGGACAAAGCTAGAGCTGCTCTATAACTTTAATAGACAAGTCCAACAGGTGGCTGAATAAGTGAAGGTGAAAGAGGCCGAAGACCTCTTTCTTTTTTTGATAAAATATGATCAAATGATGGAGCATGTCCTTTGGCATCTGAAGATGATTACATATTAGAAGGATGATACAAACTCACTTCAGCCTCTACTATATTCTGAAGTCCGCTTTTTAGTGAAGTTACTCTTAAAGGAATATAAGTTTGCCTACGTCATTAGGCATAAGTATAGTTCATATTATCTACTTGTTCCCCAGATAACTTACTGATTCATTTTTTCTTTTTAGATGAAATGGATCTTGTTGAGTCCTATAGGAGAAAATTCAATGAGGATAAGAAAGAGGTGAAGGAGGAAGGCAAGAGGCCATTGAAAAGGAAGAAGTCTAAAAAGGCTTATGAGTGTCCCCAGTAGAAGAAGGCTAGGTCTTATGCTTGTGACTTGTATAGGCCATGGGCTGTGATGAAATGTACACATAATGTACATTATGTGGATATATGAACAATACAAGTCACAAGTATGAAATAAAGACTAAATAGAACAAGTATCCTATGAGAGTGCCCCAAAAGTATTTTAAATGTACCAAGAGAACCTAAGGAAAGTGGTGTGGTTGTGAACCAAATAAGGCTAAACCCATTTTGAGAAGGGGACTTAAATTTGAAGACAAATTTGACCAAGAAGCCAAGTGAATAAGGTGCTCCAAGATGGGGTACAGAAGGGGCCCTCTGACACACCTTTGTGTGCATTCATATGAACTAAGGACTTAAAAGTCTAAAACACTAAAGGGAATTGTGTGGGCTCAATGCCTAAGGTTAAGATACAAGTGAGGGTAGCCACATAAACCCATGAAATGTGAAGAACACACAAGAAAGAACAAGGGCACCCTAGAATGGACTGGTGGACCCTTAAGTGCACTTTTGTGTGCAACCATGTGCTTATGAAGGCTCTAAAGCCTAATGTCTTAAAAATAATCATATAAGAATGATACTCATCATTAAAATAAGAATGAGGGCTACTATGTGGGGTAAGAGAAAGTGGAAAACACAAGGGACCTATGGAAACACCTTAAAGAACACTAAGGACCTCTAGGATGCACTTTTATTGTACCACTTGAAGAGTAAATTAGGATGAAATTAAGTATTAACAGAATTCAACTGCTTGCAAGGAGTTTGGACCAAGAACTAGCCAAAGTCCTTGGTGGCTAAGTCATTGAGCCACCATTTGGTCTTGAAGACTTCAAGACAGCTTCAATGTAGCCTCTTAGCTATTTCCTAGCTCATTTACAACTTGAAAACATGGACCAAATCTTGGTAAAATCCACCAAAAGGAAAGAAGAACAAAAAGAAACAAAACTGAAGCTAAGTATCATTGTATATGGCAAGCCAATGATGGTGCCCTTTGTGAGTTGATGTCTTCTTATTTTCTTGCTATCTTTTGGTCCTATACAACCTAGCCAAGCACCTAGAAAAACCTCCTAAAGCCACAAAAAGAAGGAAGGCAATAAAGGACAAGAACAAGCCAAAACCGAAGCATGGCAGTGTAAAACTAGCTCATGGTGGTGTCTATGTTGATGTCTATGCTACATGATGTGTGATCAAGCTTCCTTGATGCCATTTTAGCCATTGGTTAGGACCCATATGAAGCTTTTTCTCCTGTATTTTGAAGGGGAAAAGCTACCTTAGGGGATGGCTAAAGGCCAAAGGAACCTAAAGTCAATATAATGGGCTATGTGTGCATTAAGCACTATGGTAAGCTAGCTAGTTTGATTTTGGTAGGCATAGGGTTTTTGTTCAAGTTAGGCCAAGCTTAATCAATCACCTATAGCTTTATGTTAATTGGACCTAATCAAAGTGATCGCATGAAGAAATTGGAAGAAAATCATGCTTGCAATGCTAAGGAAACCATGGGCATGTGGTGTGTATGTTTATGTGCTTCTCTAAATGGATGTGTGTGCTAACCCCTATTATATATATGTATATGCACCTTGTATTATCTTGTATATACTACTTTTGGTATTTCCTTTGTCTTTGGATGTAGGTTATTAAGCAAAATTGGAGGTTTATATGTATAGCAATGTTATAAACATTGTGAAGGTACTAGGTGCTGTATTTAGGTTCTTACTGAGTACCTATGTACTCATGCCCTCTTTTGCCCATTTTAGGTAAAGAAGTACAAGATTGAAGGCTAGGGAACCTTTGGAAAAGATCTGTGTATAGAGAGGTATACTATGAATTAATGGCTTACGGAAAAGAAGCATGCAAAAGTTCACAAAAAAGAACTAATGGCTGTGTTATGTTGCTATGTTTGTAGGCCCTGATGGCTACTGTGGGGCTAGCTGTGTTTGGATCCATCCTTGTATGGGTTAGAACAAGAAGAGTAAAGAGGCAGTTATGGCCTAAATATTAGGTCAAAGTGGAGGTCAAAGTAACTGTGGGCTTAGAAATAGTTTAAGCCTGGCTATTTATCAAGCATGACACTCAGTGGACAAAACTTTTATTGTACGTAACTTTGGGCCATGTAGTCCCTGTCTACTAAATTTTGGCCTGTAAATAGTTATATGTAACTAATGGAAAAGGGACTTGAGCAAAATATGGCCTGTGCCTTGTTTGTACTTATTGGGCTTGAGTGAACCTTAAAGCACTAAGTATGGCATGATAAGAGAAATGCATGCATGGTTTGTAATCTAGTGTGTATGCATGTTTGTTTGCTTGGATATGTGTATGTGCTCACATGGCAAATGCACTAGGTAGGCCTTAGGTAAGCCTCCTAAATTCACAAAGACACACACACATGCTCATGTGACCCATATGCATTAAAAAAGGAAGGTAATAAGATTGACTAAGTAAATGCATTCACTAGAATAACACATTAAATTGATGACTTAATGTGTTAATATAGCAACTTAACCTATTAATCAATTACTCCCACCTATGTTCTGGTTAAGAATCCTAAGAGTCATGACCTAATCCACCATATGTTAGATAAGCAACTAAACCTCCAAAAAAGGTTTAGGGTGGGGGTGAATTAGGTCCTGACACTAGGGAGGATGTAGTCCTTAGCCGGATGTAGTCCTTAGCCTTTCTTTTACTGCACTAGTCAAAGTTCTAATCGAGGTACTCCCATTTGAGATCCCTTATTTGCCTATTGAGCATATTACCTTCCAAACCTTGTTAGTGCGTTGGCAACATTGGGGGGCATCCTACAGCTTTCGAGATCCCTATCTTCTTTTCAAGAAAATGTTCTTGATGCTCTCTAAGAAAAATGCAAAGGCAAGGGGAACATTAGTCTTGGCACTACCAATGAAATTTTGGACTCTAAAGTCCCCTAATTTTATACCACTGAGGTTCCCCCATGTTCAATTCCCAACTTCCCATCAATTAGTCCCAGAATTTCATTTAAAAGTGGTGGAACACAAACCCTTATTAATAAAAGGTGAATACCCAGGGTTAAATGGAACAGAAGTAGAAATAGAGCTGGGTAAAATACCCATAGTAAGAAAATTCCCTGAAGTGTTCCCCACTGATCTCCCAGGACTCCCTCCTGCAAGAGAGGTTGAGTTTGAGATCAAATTAGTGCTAGGAGCTGCACCAGCATCTATTGCTCCATACAGGATGGCTATTCTTGAAATGATGGAACTAAAGAAGCAACTGGATGAGTTGCTTGAAAAGGGTTTCATAAGGCCAAGTACATCTCCCTGGGGAGTGCCTGTACTTTTTGTAAAGAAGAAGGATGGAACCCTTAGATTGTGCATTGATTACAGGAAGCTCAATGCATTGACCATAAAAAATAAATACCCCCTCCCAAGGATTGAGGATCTATTTGATCAGTTGAAGGGAGCCAAGGTCTTTTCCAAGATAGACCTCAGATCTGGATACTTCCAGCTGAGAGTCAAGGAGTAAGATGTCACGAAAACAGCTTTCAGGACCAGATATGGTCACTATGAGTACACGGTGATGCCATTTGGGCTCACTAATGCACCAGCCTTTTTCATGGACCTCATGCAAAGAGTGTTTAAAGCTTATTTAGACCACTTCGTTGTGGTATTTATTGATGACATATTGGTATACTCAAAGGATGAAGAAGCCCATAAGGAGCACCTAAGAGTGGTGCTAAGACTGTTAAAGGAACATGAATTATATGGCAAACTAAGTAAGTGCCAATTCTGGGCTAAACAAATTGGATTTCTCGGACATGTGATCAATGAGCATGGATTAGCTGTTGATCCCGAGAAAATCAAAGCTGTCTTAGAATGGAAGCAACCTCAGACTGTGAGGGACATAAGAAGTTTCCTGGGACTTGCTGGCTACTACAGGAGATTCGTGCCTAAATTTTCTGTACTAGCAGCTCCACTCACTCAATTGACAAGAAAGGATCAAAAGTTTGAGTGGAGTGAGCAATGTGAGGCTAGCTTCCGAGAACTTAAGGAAAGATGGACTACAGCCCTAATACTGGTTCTACCAGACCCTACTAAGGAGTATATAGTTTACACGGATGCTTCTCGAGTTGGGCTGGGTTGTGTCTTAATGCAAGGGAAGCAAGCAATAGCCTATGGGTCAAGACAATTAAGGCCTCATGAGAAGAATTATCCAGTTCATGATCTGGAGTTAGCGGTAGTGATCTTTTCTCTGAAGCAGTGGAGACACTACCTACTTGGAGGCAAATTCCAAGTCTTCACAGACCACAAGAGTCTAAGGTACCTGTTTACACAAAAGGACCTAAACATGAGGCAAAGAAGATGGCTTGAGTACCTGAAAGATTTTGAGTGCGTCATCGAGTATACGGCCGGAAAAGCCAATGTAGTAGCTGATGCTCTCAGTAGGAAGTACACAGGAATACTCAAAGCCACTGGAGAGCCTACTGAGGCAGAGGTACTCAGTATATCTGAGTTGGCCCAAGATTGGGATAAGTGGGAAATGGACCAAGTAAAGGTTCTAACTATTAGGCCTGAGTGGAAAGACCTAATTCAGGAAGCTCAGCTTCAAGATGAGGAGATTCCCAGGATCTCTGGGCAGAAACAAGGAAAATTGTATCAATGATTTTCCTTTAAGGCTGGAATATTATATTTCCAGGATAGGATTTATGTGCCAAATAAGGATGGAATCAGGCAATAAATCCTAGAAGAAGCCCACTCCAGTTTGATGAGTATGCATCCTGGAGCTCAGAAAATGTATAAGGATTTGAAATCCCATTTCTGGTGGCCATATATGAAGCAAGAGATTGGTGCTTCTGTGGCTAAGTGTATGACTTGTCAACAAGTCAAAGTGGAGCACTAGAGACCTGGTGAAAAATTACAGAGCTTACCTATACCAGAAAGAAAATGGGGATCCATATCCATGGACTTTGTAGTGGGTTTGCCACTGACCCGAAGAAAGTGTAATACAATCTGGGTCATAGTGGATAGATTGACTAAGGCAGCCCACTTCTTGCCCATAAACCTTACAGACTCCCTAGAGAAATTAGCCCAACTATACGTTAAGGAGATAGTAAGGCTACATGGTGTACCAGACGATATTGTCTCGGATCGAGACCCAAGATTTGTTTCCAGATTCTGGAAGTCCTTGCACCATGCCTTGGGCACTAAGTTAAAATTCAGTTCTGCATACCATCCTCAAACGGATGGACAGACTGAAAGAACCATTCAAACATTGGAAGATATGTTAAGGTGTTGTGTTATTGACTTCCAAGGAGAATGGGATAAACACTTGCCTTTAGTGGAGTTTTCATACAACAATAGCCATCACTCAGTGATTGGCATGGCACCTTATGAAGCACTCTATGGAAGAAGATGCATAACTCCACACTGCTGGCATGAGCCAGGTGATAAGTTGGAAATTGGCCCAGAACTCATAAGAGAAACTACTGGGAAGATTAAGCAAATCCAGGAAAGGATTAAGACTGCCAATAATAGGCAAGAATCATATGCCAACCTCAAGAAAAGAAGAGACCTGGAGTTCCAGGTAGGAGACCGAGTATGGTTGAAAGTATCTCCTATGAAAGGAGTAATGAGGTTTGGAAAGCGGGGAAAATTAGCCCCGAGGTATGTAGGACCATACCTAATACTCGCAAGAGTAGGAAATGTAGCCTACAAGTTAGGGCTACCGCCTAAGCTGGGACATGTACATGACACATTCTATGTAAGCCTATTGAAGAAGTGTGTTTTTGATCCTAAACAAGTGGTACATGTCACTAGTGTTCCCATCACCCAAGATCTCACCTATGAAGAAGAACCAATTCAGGTATTGGCAAAGGACACTAGGAAGCTCAGAAGTAAGTGGATATCGATGGTAAAAGTCCAATGGACTAATCATTCTGAGGAGGAGGCCACATGGGAGGTTGAAGCTGAAATGCTTAAGAATTATCTTAATATCTTCCCTAAACTTCTAGGAAATTTGGAGGACAAAATTTCTTAAGGAGGGGAGTGTTGTAACGCCCGAACAATCCAAAGTGATTAGGTCCCGGGTCAACTGGATTTGGAGCATAAGAATTCTTCCTTAATCGGGAATTTAGCTCAATTAAATTGAGGAGACAATATGGCATGTGCATAATTGAGTGTTGAACATCTTAAAAATAAGCTTGGCTTAGGCCAAGAGAAATAGTAATGAAAATGGTGGTTTTTAAAGATGAGGGACTCAATTGAACAAAGGGATTTTTAGTGGTTGGGCTCAATTGCCCAAAATTAGAAAGTTGGAGGACTAAAGGGGGAATTAGGCCATTTTAATGGCCTAGGATGCCTTGGCCAGCCATGCCCCTCCAATTCCCAATATTTTATGTCACCTCCCTCCAAATCCTATTATTTTAATCCACCTCCCACCCTTAGTCATCACCTTGGATTCTTTCTTCACCTACTTTTGACTTTTTCTACCAAACTTACCCAAAAGTCTTCCAATTAGTCTTCATTTCTTTTAATCTTGTCTCCCACTCATTTCAAACACATTATTAATTTCCTACTATTTTAATCCACCTCCCATCCTTAGTCAAGACTTTGGATTCTTTCTTCACCTACATGTCTCCTACTTTTGACTTTTTCTACCAACTTACACAAAAGTCTTCCAATTAGTCTTCCTTCCATTAAATCTTGTCTCCCACTCTTCCAAGCACATTATACACTCATTTTCCTTCCCATATGGCTGGCCATCACCTTCCCACACATTAAAACATAATCAATCCACTCATTCAAAGCCATTTGCTCTCAAACTCTCTCCTTCTCTCTCCATTTTCTTCCATACCAAGTCTCACCATTCCAAACACATTTCCAACTCTTTTCCTCATCTAAATATTCGGCCATAGCTAGAAATAATCCTTCCTCAAATTAAAACCAAGTATTCTTGGTTGAATTCAAGCTCTAAGACCATAAAGAGCAAGAATCAGGTGAAGAATTCAAAGAAAACCAAGGAGGAAAATTCGGCCATTTCCATTTCTTGGAGGTTTTAAACTCTACTCAAGGAGCTCTTTGTGTGATTGAGTTCCTAAGTTCATTAGAAGCAAGAAATCAAGAAGAAGCTTGAAGAACATCAAGCACAAGAAATTGGCCTTACCTCTTCTGTGAGGTTCTGTAAGTGTACACCAAGTGTTCTTGGTATTTTGTGTTATTTGAGTTAATCACCAAGTGTTCTTGGTACCTTATGGTTACTAATAAAATTTGGCCCATCTTGGTTCTTATGCTAGAAAACAATTTCTAGAGTCAACAAGCAAGGAAAACGAAGGAAAATAAGCTTCTAAAGCTTTCAGTGTTGTGGGTAAGGATTCCTATACTCACTTTATTGCATGGCCTAGTTCCATGGATTTTTTGTGTGAGTATTCGGGCCCCTAGGTGATGGTCAAAGAACCATGTGATCCTAGGAGTGCTAAGAGGGCTTAAGTTATGTTATTGCTTCGGCAATTCTGTTTTGCTCATGAGCTAAGTTAAGTAAGCAAGCATTATGGGCTAGGAGTTAAGGCGGCCACCTTAATTCCTATGCTAAGTGAGCTCTCCGAAAACATTAAGTATATGAAATTAATGAATTAAAACTTGAGGGATGCTTGCTGCCCTTCTGTGAACAAAGTGTTAAGTGGTGTGTGTTTGTGTGCTTCTTTGATTTGTTGTGCATGCTAACCCCCGATTATGATATTATTGCTATATGCATGTATCTTTTTGTTTTCTTTGTCTTTATGTTTTCTTTGCAGGAATAAGGATTATTTTGCCATTACATTCTTGGCATATGTTAGGCCTTGGAGGCCATAAGTTAGGCATTGGATGCCACGGAATCCTTATTGAGTTTTATAACTCACCCGCCCTACTCTACTTTTGTAGGTAAAGGTTTGCTTGAAAGATCAAGCTAAGAGTCTTGAGTACTCTTTCTGTATGCTAAGGTTGGATTTGTGTATGGTATTGCTCAAAATATTCTAAGTATTCTAAGTATATAAGTTGCTTGTAAACAAGCTAAAAAAAAATGTGGACTTTCTGTGCAGGACTTGAAGTCTTAGAATTGTGGGAACAAGGTCTATTAAGGTGGAAATTTGTGTTCCATGGCTTTGTGGATTTATGGCTTGCTTTTAAGCATGTTTTTGTTGGTCTAACTTTAGTGACCAAATTATGGACTTAGCTAAAATTTGGCCAAACTTGGCTTTGGGCTTGTATTATGGACTTGGACATTTTTGGGTATTTTTATTGCTTGGTGGACTTACCAAGGCCCATGCATGAATTTATGGGTTACTTTTTCATGAAACTTGAAGCATGTTGAAATTGGGCTTAAATGTACGTTTTGGGCTTAAATAAGAACTTGGAAAATTTAATTTTATTCTTGGTTAATTTTGGGCCATATGCATGTTAAGTACTAAAAGGCCCATAAGCCCATGTCTATGTTGAAAGCATGCAATGTTTGGCTATGTATGCTCACTTAGTAAAGAACACGCAAGCAAAACTTAGAAAAAGCATGAAATTGGATGCTTGTGTAAAGTTTGGCTAATAAGAAATTTAAGTGCACGTATGTGAATTAATACATGCCTAAGCATTAGTTGCATCTAAAGGCATTAATTGATTATGTGCACTAGTGAACACCAAAACACATAAGCATGCAAAGCATATGCAAGAAAATAAGTTTTTAAACTTAAGTTGGTGTTTTGGTTACCATGCATATTCTTGGCTAAGCTTGGTAAAGACCATGAAAATGAACGCATGAAATCCACATAGGTGCTAGCTTGTTTTTGAGAGCACTTCAACTTAACCTTAATTAAAGAACTTAATGAGCTAGTACTGATAAGTATCCTGGGGTTCGTGCCCATAAGTCTTAGTGAGTTTTAAAAGCCCCTGATGTGTAATGAAAACTTCCGCTGCATGTTTTAAAAAAATCAGGCCCAAATGGGCCAGGGGCAGTTTAGGGCACGACAATAAGGGACCTTGATAATAGGCTTGAGGCAGAATGTTGCAAAGTTGTAGAGGAGAAGAAAGCCAGGCAAAAAATTTGAGGCTAAGGTGGTAAATCTTATCGAGGAAAACAAGAACCTCGTCTCTACCCTTGAAGAAGCCAAGAAAAAGATTAAAGCCTTTGGGAATGATAACTCAAAGGTTGTGAAGGATAAGGAAAACATGAAGGACTTGGCAGTCATTAGATTTCATGACTGGTGGTGCCTTTTTTAACATCAAGTCTTGGAAAAGCACCCGAACCTCAATGTATTTGGCATTGATGCCTTCTTCCATCCTGGGAGTTCTCATCCTATGTGGTACAAGAAGAAGTATCTTAACTTGGATCTGTCTTCAAAGTCTGGGTGGGAAAAGAAGAAAGAAGAAGATGATTTCGAGGAAGAGCCCAAGCAAGAGGCCCATGATCCTCAGGCTTATGACCTAGCTTTCTCTTCCTATTTAGTTATATGTCTCTTTTTACTACTTCAGCTATATTATTTATTTCCTTCAATGAAGTCTATTTTTCCAATGTTTATTTTTTGAAGTCGCGTTTCGCTTGGACTATGTTTGTTTACTTAACATCTTTCAAATGAAGTATCTCTTGAATAAGGTATATGTATGGGTATTTCCGTAATTTCAGATTTTCTATTTTGACAATGTTTTTTCAAACAATGTTTTAGGATCTCTGGATTTTACGTGATTATTTAGGAACTCCTAAAAGGTTTCTAAGATCAACCTTGAGCTAGTCCAAAGTCCTATGTTAGACTTCTTTCTAAAGTCAGATTTCACGACCTCGTTAATGCACTTGGAAAAGGTGCCTTTTTAGTGTAGATGCTTGAAGTACCTATACTAAGGGTACTTCAGCTAGTGTTCCAGATTTTTGGTTGTCTAGTACACTGATTTTTCTGCTTTGGTATTTATTGAAGATGTACGATCTTTTGACACTTTGGTCATTTTTGCCTTGGTCATTTGTCCGAACTGCCAAGTTCTTGGCCCTTCATCTTTAGTCATAATACTTTTTTAGATTGTTCACTTGCCAAGTGTTTTTTTTTGTTTACTGTAGACCATTTTTTAGTTTGAAAACTCCCGGCCTTTCCTTTATCGTGACAAGGTAAGGCCATTCCCAATCAGCCTGAAGTACCCACTGTGAGGGTTTTTAGGTCTCAAGTTTGGTCTTCTGGAGGATAAGGTCCCCATCTTTATGGTTTTAGGCATCACTTTCTAGTTTGTAAACAAAGTGACCCTTTGCTGGAAGGCCTTTATTTGTAGTTTGACTGTTTCCCTATGTTCTCTAGTTAGGACAAGCTTTGCTCTTAAACCAACATCATTCTTTTCCTAATTGAAAATATGTACTCTTCTTAAAGGATATATTACTGTGATTGGTAAGAATGCTTCTGCCCTGTACGCGAGGGAGAAAGGGTTCTTTTGTTAACTTTCTTGGTGTCATGGAGTAACTTCATAACACACTTTGTAGTTCTCTAGGCCATTTTCTTTTAGCATCACCCAACCTTTTCTTCATCCCATCTTTTAGGGTCCAATTAGATACCTCTACTTGCCCATCACTTTGGGAATGTGCTACATGAGAAAAGTGTATCTTGATCAAATTTCTGGAATCCTTTATTAATAAATTGTGTTCCACTATCTCCTATATGTACCCTCACAGATCCAAACCTGCAAATAATATTCTTCCAAATGAATTTCTAAATTTCTTTGGTCAATATACTAGCTAGTGATTTGGTCTTAATCGACTTTGTAAATAAGTCAATGGCTACTACAAAGTACTTCACCCTTCATGTGACTATGGGGAGAGGTCCAATGAGGTTGATTCTCCACATGATGAATGGAGAAGGTTAGTTAATTGAATTTACTGCTTCTGATGGTGCTTTTATATCAAGACATGCCTTTGGCATTTGTCGTAAACTTTGACTATCTTCAGGCATCCTGCCTAAGAATGACCCATAAGTACCCCCACCAGAGAATTACTCCAGTAAAGGCATCAGTGCCTATATGAGATCTGAATACTTCTTCATGAACCCTTTCAAGAATACTTTTGATGTCCTTTTCCCCGATGCTCGTTTGCAATGGATTTGAGCATCCTTTCATACACAACTTATCATCGATAAAAAAACATCTCTCACCTCTCATTTTCACTTTTGTGCCTTGCAAGGATCCTCGAGCTGGTGTCCTTCTGCTAAGAAGTTCCATATTGGGGCATACCAACCTTTGTAAGTTTGCATGATGTACAGACTATTGATGCTCAAATTTTCCAAGGTTACCCTATATTCAGATGATTTTGCCAATGGATTAGCCTAAGTGTTTTCCTTTTAAAGTACCCTTTTCTATCTGTATTTGTTCAAATCTCTCTATTAGTTTTTTTGTAAGGTCAAAGTACTTATTGAGTCTTGATTCTTTAACTTTCATATTGTCCCTTTAACTACTGAACTAGTAGTTAGGAATCACAATACAATTAAAAGGTTTTGGTACTGATGCTCCAGGCCAATTGGAGTCTAGCAATCAAGGCCTTATATTTAGTGACATTTTTTGTTATTAGGAACCTAAATTTGGCCCTATCAACAAAGAGAATCCACTTTGGCTCTTCATTTTCTATAGCAGACACCACTCCTTTAGCACATTTTAAAAGCTTAGCAATGAAATCAACTAGAGCATATGCCTTTATTGCCTTTCTTAGCTCATACATGATGTTATATTCTCAAAGCTTGATGTACCATTTGGACAGGTGCCCTAAATGATCGACCTTCTTAATGACATCTCTCCATGGGAGACTACTCCAGACAATAATGTTATAACCCTAGAAATATGGTTGAAGTCTCTGCCCCACTAACACCAAGGTGTATATTACCTTTCACAAGATTAGATAGTTGACTTTGCCACTGTTATCCATTCTTTTCTTCATGAACCAATACAGAGCTTATTGCCTTTTCAATTATAGAGAGGTAAAGTATGAGGGTTCCCCTTCATTTGGCTATTGAAGGGTTGGGAGTTCGACTAGGTACTCCTTTAACTTTTCCCAAAGCTTGCTAACATTCCTCATCCCAACAAGGCTACTCTCCACTCACCAAGTCTTCCTTTTTTTTTCTCCTTAGTCAGGATCTTAAAGAAGAGGTGACATCAGTTGCCATAGCGGGAGATAAAATGAATGAGTGCCGTTATTCTTCTAGTGGGTTTTGTACATCCTTGATTGAATTCGGAGTATGAGAGTCAAAGAGTGGCGTATTTTTTTCTGGGTTCACATCTATTGCTCTTTCAAAAACCATAAAGTCGAGGAACTTGCCAAATTTTATACCGAACACATATTTTTCAGGGATTAGATAAACACTAAACTTCCTCAAATGTAGAGAGGTTTCTCTTAGGTCCTCAATGTGATCTCTAGGATTCCTATTTTTGATGATCATGTCATCGATATAAAATTTCATGTTCCTCCCAATTTGTTCGATAAATAATTTTTCAATTAAGCACTAGTATGTCACCCCAGTACCTTTCTGCCCAAAAGGCATTCGCATGTACTAGAATGTTCCTTCATCGATTATGAAGGATTCCTTTGCCTCATCCTTTGGGTTCATCTAGATTTGGTGATACCTTTGAAGGCATTCAGGAAACTTAACATCTTATATTTAGCCATCGAATCTAGTAAGCAATCGAGCGAAGGCAATAGGTAGCAATTCTTCGAGCAGGCATCATTGATCTTAATGAAGTCAATGCACATCTAAAACTTATCACTCTTTTATTTTATAGTAATCACTACATTCCTTCGCCATTCTAGGTACTTTACTTCTCTTATCACTCCGGCTTCTAAGAGTTGTTGAACTTCTTGTTTAATAAAGGCTCTTTAGTAGGGTGTGATATTACACTTTTTCTGCCATATTGGTCATGTGTTAGGATCTACTCTAAGGCTATGTTGCATAATGTCCAAACTAATTTCTGGTATATCTTTGAGTGAGTAGGCAAATAAGTCTTCATTCGAGAGAAAGAAAGACACAAGTTTAGCATTTTCCTTTTTAGGCACGTACTTCTCGACCTTGGTATTTCACCCAGGAATGAACTCCATGCTCTCAGTGTCAAATCCTTTGCCCTTGTTTTCATTGACCTTAATGCATGGCTTCGATGGTCTATTAATCTTGCCCGAGGACTTTATTTCCGATGTATGTGCACAAATCCTGCTTGGTGCTCAGTGAGCCTTTGTGAACACATTCTTTACTTTATGTTGGTTAATGTAGATGCACATATCCCCTCATTCAGCTTCAAATGCCACAATCAAGTGTTTAACATCTGACCTCAAACGAAGGTTCCATTGAGTCTACCTATGGAAGATGGCATTGTAGGGGAATGGTACTTCTACGATGATGAATCTCATCATTGCAGAGGTGAAGAGTTTAGCACCATCCTTCATAGACCTCCCTCACAACATTAAAGGGAGGTCGATCCATCTAAGGACGGGTACTTTTCTAATATTGACCCTATACGTGGGTGACAACATTAGTCTGAGCATCTTTGGGGGAAAGTGTAAGCTTGTAAGTAAGTTAGCGAACAGAACATCAACATTGGAGCCATTATCACATTTAACCCTCTTCATATCCTAGTTCTAATCTGACCTATGATTAACAGAGGATTGTCTGATTGAAATTTGACACTTGACCCATTATTCCTCAACAGCTTGTTCCTTGGGCTGTCAAACTCCATTAGTGTGGCCTTGCACCTTTTCTATTCCTTTAAACCAAATGGCATCTGGTGGTTATTGTTAGTGTTGTGCCCAAAATCCAATCATGAGATGATTGTATTTTTTGCACATTGAGTCACGATATTTTATTAAGGCATTAATCCAGCAATTATGTTTGTTGTTCTGTTTCTGCGTAACGCAATAAAGATAATTGTAATCCTAGAAAAATGATATTCTCAAACGTCCCTAGTCTAGTATTACTGTGGAGCGGGTTTCAATAATACATAACGACTAGCATATGCGGAGACTAATATGAGATATGTAGTCTACATATGGGCACAACTTGGAGAACTTGTGTACTAGACAGACCCACCATGAGAACACTACATGGATCGTTATATGAGTGTCATAAGTGATTCTCATAGTGATCATGGTATATGTAGTTCTTTGACCTAAAATCATCAAGGTTCCCCACGTGTGAGTCACATACTTTGATACTTTCCTTTGTTGCTCGTAACTGAGTGAACTTGAAGGAGGTCATTGGGTATGTCACACATCAAGCGGAGGGATTTGTAGGATCAAGACAGGATTTGTCCCTCCTATGTAACGAGAGTGATATCTTCGGGCCCCTTGATAGAGTGAGACTTAGAAAATGCGTGGCCATGCTCGGATGAGTTGATATACGATATCAATGTCATCAGTTTAAGTTGGTCTACTCGGTAATCAAGAAACCAAAGATTAGGCTATACGAGAGTGACACATTTCATGTCTCGTGCTTAGTCTTGATATATTGGACAAAGTGACAATAGCATATATCAGTGATGATCATAAAGGTTTAGTCGAATCATCGACAATCTTGTCACTTGGGCAGCAATGATGTGTTGCTAGACACCGCTCATTGCTTATGATCATAAATGTGATTTACGATCATTGCCAACGTGGTAAGAGCCTATTGGGTCGCACACATAGAGCTATTTGGATCATTAGAGTACATGGGCTAATAATTTGGATTTTGGTTTCACAATAATTTCGTATTAATAATGGGCCCAATAGTTGAGCCATTATTAAGTCTGAAATTAAAGCCTAATTGGATTAGGGCTTTGAAACCCATTAGGCCTGGAAGTTGAGTCTCACTATACATACAACTTTTAGTGAGAAATTCGCAGGTCTCCTTGCCTTAGCCTCCTAAAAGGATAGTCATACTCTTCTCTTGCAATTCTTTGGAGGACGCAAGCTAGCGCTGCGAGTGGAAGAGAAACGCATCTGCCGGGACGCGGTGGAAGCATGGTGATCCCAAGAGGCTTGTGTGGATACCATAGGGAACTTGAACACGTCAACTGTTCAGGTTTTGTGATTCGACTCTACAATTGAGTGAGAGATCTCAATTGAAAATTAGGTATGAAAATTTTTAAACACCCGGTTTATCCCGTTTACTTGGATCCTGGAGTGTTTCGGTTAAATTTCGCTGCACTGTTTGGCTCCCGAAACCCAATAGTGGTATCAGAGCTACTGGTGGAACCCTAAATCGGGCTTGAATGTTGAATCACATGATGTTATGTGTTCGATTGCTTTCGGCCATGATTAATTAGATTGATTCATGATGCATGAAACTGGAACTTGTAATGAACATATGACATATTTGAAGAAACGACACTAATTGGTTAATGAGATTAACCCGAAATTGATTGGTATGAGAAACCTATATGGATTAGGATTCTTGCAATAGTTGCAAAAACCCTAGCTTTGTTCGGACTCGGGCTGTTCGGGCACCGAAAGTAAGGTTTTTTTGGTGGCTCGAATGGAGGATTCTCGGGTGCCTACTTGCTGATCAGCCAGCGGGACCGCTGTATGCGAAGCGCCACGTAAATAAAAATGGTTAATCAACTCGTGAAAATTGGCATGCATTTGTTAAATGAGATTTGACATGTTATGTTGATTGATGGTTGTAGCATGGTGCATGGTTATGGCCCTTGATTGGTTGTATTTGAAAATATGGCCTGCGATTCGTGCATTCTCTTGTTACTCTCATTGTACGTGTTCTTCTCACCTTACTCCCCTCAAATGTAACTCGAGGTTTCTATTATTGATGTAATGGCACATTATGGGATCATCCAAGGTGGTATGTCCAATGAGGTGACAACAAAAGGACAACCAAGAAAGGAAGAGAAGGAGCTTGTGAAGACCCTTTTCTTTTCTTAGGCTTTTATGATATTCTCATTGGCTTGAGAATATCGCATAGTTTTGGCTATAACCATGTCATGTTTACTTTCTTGTAAGCATAAGATGCATGTTTTATATTTGTATATGATGCATGTATAAGACAACCGGAGATAACAAATTGGTGAGATCAAAAGAAAAATCCCTCAAAACAAATATTAAGTCATTAAATGTGATGTCTTCCAAATGTTGGCACTCATCAAGACTTTGATCAACATTAGGTGGGTTTGCCAAAGCAAAGCACCTATGTTCATCTTGGTAAGGCGCGATGGGATAATAGTGATATCCAAATTGCTAACTTTGGGTCCGACTTAACTAAGTCATCCTAATAGGATTAGGGACTTAGAGGCATAGAGTTGGGCTTAAGTTCATGAGATGAGCTTGGACAAGTGTTGTTCACCCAACTATCCAAGAGTTGCATGAGATGCAATTGGCAAGGAGTTGCCTACCTAAATAGCTGTAACTTGAAAGAAAAGCCAAAGCTGACTCAGGTTGTGGTCAAATATGGATCTTGGCCCACTAGAATACCTTAGCGCCGAGGTGTTCCAAAATAATATCGAGGGTTATTATTTTGAGGAAAATAGTGGGAGTATCGTTTAATAAAAGTCCTTATTAAATGAATTAAAATACATGACTCTTACACTGCATATTTACTGTTGTAGATAACCATGGCACAAAACACATCGACACTTTCGTTGCGATTGATCCTTAAGAAGGAAAAACTGAATGGGACCAACTTTCTCAAATGGTACCGAAACTTGAGGATAGTCTTCAAGCAAGAGAGAAAGGCTTATGTCCTAGAGCAGCCCATTCCGAATGAGCCTGCTGCCACTACTCCAAGAGCGGAAAGGGATGCTCACAAGAGGCATTCTGATGATGTTTTGGATGTTGCATGCCTCATGCTTATTACTAAGGAATCTGAGCTTCAGAAGCAACATGAGAACATGGGGGCATTCGATATGATCGAACATCTCAAAATGCTTTTCCTAGAACAAGCTAGGCATGAGAGGTTTGAGACCTCTAAGGCATTGTTTCAGTGCAAGATGTTTGAGTGAAGTCTCGTGGGTCCTCATGTGCTCAAGATGATTGGGTACATTGAGAATCTTGAGAGTTTGGGATTTCCTCTTTAGAAAGAGTTGGCTATTGATGTAGTCTTGCAATCGTTGCCTGAAAGCTATAGTCAGTTCATCATGAAGTATGACATGAATGACCTTGAAAAATCCCTTCCTGAATTGCTCAACATGTTGAGAACTGCTGAGCAAAACCTTAAGAAGGCTAAGCCCATTTTGATGGTTCAAAAGGGCAAGGGAAAGGGAAAAGCCAATAAGAAGAAGGATAAAGCTAATGGAAAGTCCAATGCTAATTCTTCTTCAGCTGCACTGAAACCAAAGGGTGGTGTGGCAAAGGAAGGGGAGTGCTTCCATTTTAAGCAACCTGGACACTGAAGCGCAACTGCAACCTCTATCTTGAAGAACTTGCTAAGGAAAAGAGAAGCAAGGCTTCCACTTCAGGTATTTTTGTTATAGAGGCTAACTTTTCTACTTCCTCATCTTGGGTATTGGATACTGGAAATGGATCTCACATTTGTGCAAATGTGCAGGATCTAAGTAGAAGTAGAAGATTGGCCCGAGGTGAAGTGGACCTACGTGTTGGAAATGGAGCAAGGGTTGCTGCCTTAGCCGTAGGGACTTATGTTCTCACTTTACCTAGTGGATTAGTTTTAGAATTAGACAACTGCTACTTTGTGCCTACTATTAGTAGAAATTTGATTTCTGTTTCTTGTTTGGACAAGAAAGGTTTTTCATTTATAATAAAGGACAAATGTTGTTCTATTTATTTGAATGAAATCTTTTATGGTAGTGCTCAACTTAGCAATGGGTTGTATGTTCTAGACCTCGAAGATCTAATCTATAATGTGAATACCAAGAAGGTCAAATTAAATGATTCGAACATGACCTATGTCTGGCACTGTCGCTTGGGCCATATAAACGAGACCCGCATATCCAAGCTCCATAAGGATGGACTCTTGGACTCATTTGATTTTGAATCATATGAGACATGTGAGTCATGTTTGTTGGGCAAGGTGACCAAAGCCCTATTCATAGGGCAAAGTGAAAGGGCTGATGACTTACTAGGACTCATACAAAGTGATGTATGTGGCCCTATGTCTACACATGCTAGAGGAGGTTTTCAATACTTCATTACTTTCACTGATGACTTTAGCAGATATGGCTATGTGTATCTCATGAGAAACAAGTCAGAATCCTTTGAAAAGTTCAAAGAATTCAAGAATGAAGTAGAGAATCAACTCGGGAAGAGTATCAAAGTGCTTCGATCAGATTGAGGTGGAGAGTATTTGGATCGAGAATTCCTTGACTATCTGAAGGAATGTGGTATTGTATCACAACTCACTCCACCAGGTACACCTAAATGGAATGGTGTATCTGAAAGGAGAAATCGAACTCTGTTAGACATGGTTCACTCCATGATGAGTTAAGCTGACCTTCCAAACTCCTTTTGGGGACATGCTCTTGAGGCAGCCGTTTTTACACTAAACCGAGTTCCATCTAAATCGGTTTAAAAGACACCATATGAGATATGGAGTGGGAGGCGTCCCAATTTGTCTTTTATGAAGATTTGGGGCTGTGATGCTTATGTGAAATGTCAATTGTCTGACAAACTAGGGCCCAAATCTCAAAAATGCCTTTTTGTTGGGTATCCCAAACAAACAAAGGGTTACTATTTCTACAATCCTTCTGAGCAAAAAGTGTTTGTTGCTCAAACTGGTGTCTTTTTAGAGAAAGAGTTTATCTCTAAAGGAACTAGTGGGAAGAAAGTAGAACTTGAAGAAATTCAAGAACAACAAGGAGACATCGAACCTGAAATGGAACTTGAACAGACACCACAAGATGTTGGGGTTCAAGAGTCTGTTCCTGTAGCACAGAGCCCACGTAGGTCTGGTAGGATTCGGCGTAAGCCTGAGAGATATGGACTTCTCGTGACTCACACTGGTGATGTGATGCTCATGGATCAGGATGAGCCCATAACCTACCAACAAGCTATGTCCGGGCCTGACTTTGAGAAGTGGCTAGTGGCCATGAAATCCGAGATGGAATCCATGTATGAAAACCAAGTATGGACTTTGGTTGACCCACAAGAAGGGGTGAAACCCATAGGGTGCAAATGGGTTTTCAAGAAGAAAACTGACAAGGATGGTAATGTGATTACCTTTAAGGGATGATTGGTTGTAAAAGGTTTAAAGCAAATTCATGGTATTGACTGTGATGAAACTTTTTCACCAGTTGCTATGGTTAAATCCATCCGAATTTTGTTCGCTATTGCTGCACACTATGATTATGAGATATGGAAAATGGATGTCAAAACTGCATTCCTAAATGGAAAGCTACTTGAGGATGTGTACATGACACTACCTGAGGGTTTTGTCACTCCTGAGAATGCCAATAAAGTGTGCAAGTTGCAAAGGTCTATTTATGGACTAAAGCAAGCTTCTTGAAGTTGGAATCTACATTTTAATGATGCAATCAAAGAGTTTGGTTTTATCAAAAATGAAGATGAACCTTGTGTCTACAAGAAGGTTAGTAGGAGCGATATTGTTTTCTTGGTGTGGTATGTAGATGACATACTACTCATTAGGAATGACATTCCTGAGCGACAGTCTGTGAAGCCTTGGCTGGGGAAATGTTTCTCTATGAAGGACTTGGGTGAAGCAGCCTATGTGTTAGGCATCAGGATCTATAGAGATAGATCTAGAAAGCTTCTTGGCCTAAGTCAAAGTACATATATTGACAAGGTGCTAAAGAGGTTTAGCATGCAAGATTCCAAGAAAGGATTCTTGCCCATGTCACATGGTATAACGTTTTCTAGGTCTCAGTGTCCGAGTACACCTGAGGAGAGAGATCACATTAGTAAGATTCCATATGCCTCAACTGTTGGATCTATCATGTATGTCATGATATGTAATCGTCCCGATATCTTATATGCCTTGAGCATGATAAGTAGGTACCAATCAAACCCCGGTGAGAGTCACTGGACAGCTGTTATGAACATCCTTAAGTACTTACGAAGGACTAAGGATGCATTCTTGGTCTTTGGAGGTGAAGATCAGCTCGTTGTAAAGGGTTACACTGATGCAAGCTTCCAATCTGATAAGGATGATTTTAGATTGCAATCTGGTTATGTGTTTTGTATTGGTGGTGGTGCTGTGAGCTGGAAGAGTTCAAAGCAAGAGACAGTAGCTGACTCTACAACAGAATCCGAGTACATTGCCGCCTCTGATGCTGTGAAGGAGGCAGCTTGGATCAAGAAGTTCATCACTGAACTTGGAGTGGTTCTAAGCATTGCCGACCCTATAAAGCTCTATTGTGACAATAATGGAGCAATTGCACAGGCTAAGGAACCTCGATCACACCAGCGATCCAAACACATACTCCGACGCTATCATCTCAGCAGGGAGATCATCGAGAGGGGTGATGTAAGGATTTGCAGGACTTTGACAGACAGCAACGTTGTTGATCCACTGACAAAGCCCCTTACGCAGCAGAAGCATGATAGCCATTCTAGGTCCATTGGTGTTAGATACATGGATGATTGGCTTTTAGTTCTAGTGGGAGATTGTTAGTGTTGTGCCCAAAAGCCAATCATGAGATGATTGTATTTTTTGCACATTGAGTCATGATATTTTATTAAGGCATTAATCCATCAATTATGTTTATTGTTCTGTTTCTGCGTAACACAATAAACATAATTTTAACCCTAGAATAATGATATTCTCAAACGTCCCTAGTCTAGTATTATTGTGGAGTGGGTTGCAATAATACATAATGACTAGCATATGTGGAGACTAATATGAGATATGTAGTCCACATATGGGTACAAGTTGGAGAACTTATGTACTGGACCGACCCACCCTAAGAACACTACATGATAATGTCATATGTACTAGACCGACCCACCCTAAGAACATCCTATAAAACTATTCTAAAGTGTCTAGAGGATCCTTCGAGCACTTATAAAATGGATATGAGTTATGCCGAAGTCCCCATCCCCATATTAGTGCCAATATACATACTTCAACATTGAGGTCTGGGGCATTTTGTGCCTCCTGATTGAAACACTCGATGCTGTTTCAAAGGTGATAGCCGAAGGGCTATCGCCCCTGAAGGACTTTGCATGTGCGCGCCACCCTTGGCCAGTGCACGACCTCTGGTCGAAACAGACACGATGAAGCCCCGGCAAAGAGAGGGCCTCAGCACCCTCGGACAAGCCGGATAGGCGCTACCCTCAGGAAACCCATGAGATCAACTTCAGTCAGAAGGGGTCACCACCCTTCCTAAGGGTGACCTCGCGCCGACCTCATGTGCCAAAACCACCTTCGGATACTCTTTGCGCCACCTTCGGAGTGCGCTCACGAAGTGCCATCATCAGGTACCCGAGCCTGACCTCGGGAGAGCCCAACTGAAGGTGCGTCGTTTAAACAAGGGACCTCCCTCCAAAGGAGCTCAACTCCCCGAATGAGCTATGCCCTCCGAAGGAGTTCAGTCCCCCAAAAAGGCTACGTGGACATACGACAAAATGGCTGAGGAGCCTCTGACACAAAAGCCTCACACACGCCCCTGACACGGGTACCCCTGTCACAGCATCCCCACCGGCACCCTTGGTCAGAACGGCCTAAGGCCAGATGGAAGAGCCCTCTGCAGAGGTACGGACTAAATCGGGCCGAACACGTGTCACCATCTCAGCAGGCTATGTCAAACGGCCTTCTCCCTGCACCCTTCTATAAATACTTGCACAGTGCTTTCATAAGGACCACGAAGAGGTAACAGGGAATTCTTGTTATACTCTGCTTACTATTCTTTTTCTCTACTTTCACAAAGTACTGACTTGGGCGTCAGAGGCTCCTCCCTCGGAAAATACTCTAGGGAGCTCCTAACCTTTGCTTTTTCTGAGTCCTTGCAGCCTTTTTCCCACCGGAGGCCCCTCACTAGGCATTCCCTCACCGGAAGTTCCTGCTCCAGGCTCAACATGTTGCACAATGAAGATGCGGAACGGCATCATTTGGCGCCGTCTGTGGGAAACCCTTCCCAGGTCGTCGTCGTAGAGACTTGGCGTTCCAAAGACAAGGGGCTCCCGAAGTCCCCCTCTATGCCAGAGGCTCAGCTGGCGACCGAGCAGTCCTTGTAGTCCTTCTCCCACCGGAGGCCCCTTGTCCAGGCATTCCCTCACCAGAAGTTCCTGCTCCGGGCTCACCATGTTGCACAACAAAGATGCGGAATGGCAGCATTTGGCGATCACCCATCTCTGCAAAAGGAAAAAACATCAGTGTAAGTCCAAAAGGAATATAGGTAGCAAAGCCTGGAAGACAACTTACTCTCAGCAAAAGCCTCGTATGAAATCTCGGCCGAAGAAGCATCACCAACCATGCCTTCTTTCTTGGAAGAACAGGCACGAGCAGGTTCAAGTCAAACTCATGCTCGTGGATTACTCCCAGTTCCCGAAGGACCTCTTCAGACATAAGTTCCCACTTAATGGGAAAGGGGTATAAAGAACGCGGAGGGACCTCAGAGTCCCAATCCGCAATGGCCTGAATGCATATGTTGAGCTCGTCAGTCTTCAACACTCTCGAAGCCCATCTGGTTGGAACGTGGCACCATCTTTCAGGAACTGACAGGAAAAAGAACTTTTTTTTCCAACCTCGCCAACTGTCCTTCATCTTGAAGGTAAAGGTGAACTTCTTGCTCCCGGATCCTCGAGGAAGCAAGAAATAGAAGCCACCCTTCGGGACCGAGTGGAGCTTATTGTATTGCATGAAGAAAAGAAAATGGGGTCTTATCTTAAAGACCCCACACATGCAAAGAAAAGCATTGAAATAAGAATAGGAGTTTGGAGGAAGCTGGTTCACAGCAATCCCATGGAACCTGTAAAACTCACACACCACGCGTGGGGGAGGATATTGAAGACCGGCCTTCAGTTGGGCTCGGTAAATGGTGATCTCATCAGGATGGGCCATGTAACCATACACACCCGAGGTAGGTAATCTCGAGACAGCATAAGTAGGGAGATAGAATTTTGCTACCCACGTTTTCATTTTCTCTGAAGTAATGCAAAATGGATGAGACTCAAGGGGGAGAAAACTCTCGGCAATAGGATAGACGGTCATCAATGGAACAGAGTTTGACCTTTCTCAAAGAGAAGAGAGGTAGCTTCGGGAAAACTAAAGAAAGAGAACCGAAGGGCTTTAAAAAATAGTAAAACTTTAGAACAAACAACTTCAGAAAGAAGGAAGAACTTCGGAAAGCAAACCCACTAAAAGTTTTGCCGAAGTCTAGATTCCTGGACGCCATCGTGAAGGGTTGTCGGAAATTGCTCCGCCGCTAGAACCGCCGTCGGAAGGAGAAAAAAGATGAGAGAGAGTTCTGGAGCAAACAAGAGCGAAGGAAAAGAGTGTGAAGGTCTGGGGCAAGAGGTGTTTATATAGGTCGAAGTGGGCAAGCGAAACATCGTCATTATTGCTTCTCATAGGTGAAGACACGGAATTGATATAACCGACGTAACCGTTCACCACTCATCAGCTGCTATGTGGAAACTAACAAGAGAAACGAGGGCACAACCCAGACAACTGGCAGACTTACATAACCCTATCTGAAATGACTCGCCCATCTGTATGTGAAGATGAAATGATTCACTGCCAGAAAGGTCAGTGGAAGTACGCGCCTTAGATGATGACCTCGGTGAAAGAGCCAGGGACACCACTCAAATGCCAGAGGAATTGCCCCGGTAAAGAACCTTAGTTCGCCGGAGTTCCTTCATAGGAAGAAGGAGACTTCGGATGGAAGCCCATCATGGCAACAAGACCAAGCATTGCTTGCCACAAAAAGGCTCCCGAAACTCCTTAAATCGAAGAAACATCTTTGATTTTCTGAGGGGGGCATGTGATAGCCAAAGGGCTATCACCCCTTGAAAGACTTCGCATGTGCGCACCACCCTTGGCTAGCGCACCACCTTCAGTTGAAACTGACACGACGAAGCCCTGGCGAAGAGAGGGCCTCGGCAGCCTCGGACAAGCCAGATAGGCGCTACCCTCAGGAAACCCATGGGACCAACTTCGGTCAGAAGGGGTCACCACTCTTCCCGAGGGTGACTTCACGCCGAATTCATGTTCCAAAACCACCTTCGGATACTCTTTGGGCCACCCTCTGAGTGCACTCACGAAGTGCCATCATCAGGTACCCGAGCCTGAGCTCGAGAGAGCCCAACCGAAGGTGCCTCGTACAAACAAGGGACCTCTCTCTAAAGGAGCTCACCTCCCCGAATGAGCTCTGCCCTCCGAAGGAGTTTGGTGCCCCGAAAAGACCACGTGGACATACGACAAAATGGCTTAGGAGCCTCTGACACAAAAGCCTCACACACGCCACTGACACGGGTACCCCTGTCACAGCACCCCCACTGGTACCCTTGGTCAGAATGGCCTAAGGCCAGCTGGAAGAGGCCTCTGTAGAGGTACGGACTAAATCGGGCCGAACACATGTCACCATCTTAGCAGGCTATGTCAAATGGCCTTCTCTCTGCGCTCTCCTATAAATACTTGCACAGTGCTTTCATAAGGACCATGAAGAGGTAACAGGGTATTCTTGTTATACTCTGCTTACTATTCCCTATCTCTACTCTCACAAAGTACTGACTTGGGTGTCGGAGGCTCTTCCCCCGGAAAATACTTCGGGGAGCTCCTAACCCTTGCTTTTCTGAGTCCTTGCAGTCCTTCTCCCACTGGAGGCCCCTCATCTCGGCGTTCCCTCACTAGAAGTTCCTGCTCTAGGCTCACCATGTTGCACAAGGAAGATGCGAAATGGCATAAAAAAGGACTCATCATTTCCCTAAGTCAAGTCAGATATTTGTACGGCTATCTTTACCATTGGTTGACTTTGGATGAACTTAAGGTATTTGCACAACACCACATTATTCCCACCATTGCAATATCATACTGCTTTTGAAATTGACAAGGTGTGCTTGAGGGTCACCTCTATATCCATAGTATCCAGGCATGGAAACTTGAAATCACTTGGTTTATGGGCACTAGCTATTGCTCGAATAAATAGACACCAATTGCTACCAAGGACTCCTAAAGACTAGACCAAACAGGCTTTTTGGTCAATTGCTTCTACACCTTGTCATGCCTTTCAAGAAGTTCTCCATGAGAGCGCCACACAAAGATGATTTTTTCCTTAACAGTGAGTGTCCAGCTCAGGTGAGTAATGCTGCCATTTCAGTGAGTAACTCTTTTGATGAAGAGAAGGATCCCTATGCCTTGGAGACCGATTTTCTGTAGGAGGAAAACACCTTTCCTTTTGTTCACTTTTTTACTACGAGGAGGAAATTCTTTAAAGGAAGACGACTCATGAGTACTCTTTTTTTAGTCATCCTTACTATGGGAAAACTTGGCCTATCATAACCTTCATTTCCCTACTAGGCTTATGTGAAAAGTTTGAATAAAATTGAAGTGGAAGACTAATTCATGTGCATGATTGAAGGGTGCATGTGATAAGCCTAGTGAGTACATGTGAGTACATTGAAATTTTGTCTGCCGAAAGCACAAGAACAATTATTTTAATGAATTACGGTTGTAATGGTGATTTTTTAAACTTGGGACCACTTTGCACACAGAATTGGGTGGCTTAAATGAGGTAAATGTATCTTGAAGGACCAAAAGGAGCCATACAAGAAATGAGGGCCTTAACACTAACATTTTGCCCATTTTTACACCAAGTGGCACACCACCGGTTATGCATTCTTCTACTTAGTCAAAACTCTTCCATTTTTGGGTCAAGGCTCCTAGTTCAGCTAGTCATGTCTTCTTGGCTTTAAGAGCTTAGGTTCTTGCAAAATTGGTGATGCATTGAGGTTGAATTAAAGAATCAAGCTTGATTAAGAGTGATTAAGACATAGGTGACCTTGGAGGTTGCATTTGAAGCTTGATTCTTTGCTTTGGGTGCTTGGCTGAGGTCTAATGGCAAGGATTTGGTAAGGTTTTCATTATACTCCACATGATTTTTGGTTACATTCTATATTCACGTGAGTGTTAGGCTTCTAAGTGATGGTTATTGAGCTAAATGACCTTAGAACGCTATAAGGGCTATGCTTTACCTTCGGGTTTATATGATATGTGTGCTAGCTAGCTAAGTACTGGCACTACTAGAGTTCTTACATGGGTCAGCCGCCTATGAAAGAACTTGGAGCTCTATGTGAATTAGTATGACATGGTTGTGTTATGGTGTGTACTTGCTAGTGTACTTGTTGGCCGAGACCAATGCCTAAGTGTGTGGTGTGTGAGTTGTGTGCTTTCGTGCTTTGGATGTGCATGGTAACCTTTATTACATAGCTAGTTGTTATATTATTGTGTATAGCATGTGTTTTCATGTTTTCATTTCTTAATGCAAGTTAAGCTAATGGATGGGAGGTTAAGCTCTCAGGCTTAACTAAATAGGCTTATAAGAGTTGTGTCAACCTTACTGAGTTATGGATATAACTCATGCCCCATAACTATGTGTTTTTAGGAAAGGATATTGACGTTAAGTAGCTTGTGTACCAAGGAATTGGGTTCGGGTACCTTGGAGGTATGGTTACTATCTTGTAGTTTCTAGCTCAATAAGAGTAAGTGCAAGTCTATGTGAATGGGCAAGCTCATATATTTTATGTTGCTTGTAGGATTTGTGTTTAGTGTTATGGGAACAATCTAAATTCATGGATGTGTGCTCATGGGCTTTAACCTTGTGGATGGCACTTTTGATTATGGGAGTAGTGGTGGGACTTGTTTTGAAAACCACCATTACGTATTATGTGTTTAAGGTGGCTTCCGGGTACTATTAAGTACAGTGGCATGTATTATGTATTTCAAATATGTTTTGTATGAATGTTCTTGGTAGTGTTCTAAGGAACCGTGTACTAGTTTTATGTATGCTGTAAGGTGGGCTTTAGATAAGCTACCTAAACTTATGTATAAACTTGAAGTTGTGCATGTTTGATATGAAGGTTGTGTGAACTTGGTGGCGGAGTTATGCTTATATAGTTTCGGTTGCATGCATATGTGTGGTATGGCTTGTGCAAAATTAGCCGAATGCATCTAGTTAACCTCATTTGCAAATAAAAAATGATTTTCAAAACTTGAGAATGGGCATTTTGGTTGATATGAATGGTGTATGCACACTTGATATGCACAAGAGCACATCACCTAAAAATTTGTATTAGATCCTTGCTTGTGCCCAAGTTTGATTTAAGGTTAGTTTAGTAGGCTCCTAGGGTACTTCCTAGTGTCCTACTGATGCTTGTAGTTGAATATGTGACTAGTGCCCCTAGGTGCTCAGTTCGTACCTAGATAAGCATATATTTTGGTAGTTAGGTTAAGGCCTGTGTGAAGCATGACAACTTTGTTGGCATCATAGTAGGTTAGGACCTAAGGGTCTGTTTAGACTTGTTCCCACTTAAGTTTAATTAAACTTATACTTATTGAGCATATGTGTGTGTATCGGATCTATTGTGGAGGAGGAGAACCCAAGGCAATGATAGAAGAGTTCTTGAGCAGGATGAGAGTAGGGCAAGCCATTTAAAGGATGGTCCACCTACTTATGACCTAAAAGGCAGCAGGAGGCTGTGAAGCCTATTGGGGCCGAGAGCCCTAATGCTAGGGATAACTTACTTGGACCCAGTAGGGGTAGACAAGAGAAGATAGAACAAATGATGGAAGCTATGCAAGCCACCATTGCTCAGTTAGTAGTAGGCATGCAAGCCTTGGTTAGAGGCCAAGCTCAAGCACAAGACAGTGCTGGAGAAGTTAGGGTAGCTGAAGAAGCGCAAAGAGGCAGGATGCCTAACAAAGAGCCAGTGCATCATGACCAAGCAAGCAAGAATGGGAAAGATGGAGATAAAGGTGAAGGTAAAAAGGAAAGGACGCACCCAAGAACAAGGAGAGTCAGATCTAAAGTGAGGTAGGAAACAAGAGTAGAGGTGGAAGAAACTCCAGGGGTGGAAGAACTAAACATTGTTATAGTTCCAAGGAAGACTAAGCTTCTTATAGAGGCAACTGCAAGAGAAGAGCCACCAAGAAGTAGAACCCAAGACATTGAAGCAGAAAGAAGAATACCTGGAAGTGGTGGACTTAGGGAAGGCCAATTAGAATGATTCCTGGCATTAAAACCTCTTGTATTTAAGGGTGAGTGTGATCCTGAAGAAGCAGAGTTCTAGGTTTACCAGTCGGAGAAAATATTTGAGAGGATGGAGGTGTCCTCTAAACAAAAAGTCCTACTGGCCAGCTTCAAACTTGAAGGGAATGCAGAGCTTTGGTAGAGAGCTGTATAGAGGACTTATCAGAGTAAGAACCAAAGGAAGCCATATACTAGGATAAGGTCTATGAGATGGGTTGAATTTCTCCAAGTCTTCCAACAACAATATGTTAGTGACGCCCTGAAATATCAGAAGCAAGTGGAGTATGAGTAGAAGTTTAATAACTTAATAAGATATGCTCCACAGTATGATAGGCAAGAGGAGCTTAGAACTAAGAGGTTCCTAAGGGGCTTGAGGCCTGAGCTGAAGCAAATCCTTAAAGCTGTGGGTGCTAAAGAGTACTATTAAGTAGTACAAAGTGCCATAGCACTTAAGAAGGAGTTTAAAGGGCAGGCAAGGGGTGGCGCAAGAGGTATGAGTGGTACACACAAAGGGCATAAGAAGAGGATCAAGGAGGAGGCTGAATCTTTAAATTGGAGAAGGAAAGCCAAAAGAGAAAGGGGACCTCAACAATGTGGACCCTAGTGCACCACTTGTTGAAAGTTCCATGGCAACAAGCCATGCTTTAGACTTTCCAATGGTTGGCTCAAGTGTGGATCTTAGGACCATTGGGTGAAGGACTACCCAGCTAAGAAAGATGACAGGAAGATGACAAGGGTTTTTAACCCCAGCTGGGCTAGAGGGCAACCACCAATGAGAAGGCAAAATGTGCTTAACTCGAGAGGTGATCAACTATCTATGCTACCACATGACCAAAGGAGGCAAAATCCACCTCCAGGCAGGGTGTTTCATGTTGAAACATCCAAGAGGGTGTAGGATGCACTACAAGTAGAGGCAGCAAAGAAGGAAGCTAGCCACCAAAGGCTGAGGAGAAGAGCCTTAAAAGGTACCATTTACCTTAATGGCCATCTAGTTTTTGAATTGTTTGATATTGGAGCTTCATTGTCTATCATTTCTTCTAAGCATTTTGCCAATTTTCACACCAAGTGGCACACCACCGGTTATGCATGCTTCCACTTACTAAAAAATCTTCCATTTTTGAGTCAAGGCTTCTAGTTTAGCTAGTCATGTGTTCATGGCCTTAAGAGCTTGGGTTCTTGCAAAATTGGTGATGCATTGAGGTTGAATTGAAGATTCAAGCTTGATTAAGAGTGATTCGGACATAGGCAACCTTGGAGGTTGAATTTGAAGCTTGATTATTTTCTTTAAATGCTTGGCCAATAGCTAAGGGCAAGGTTAAGGTAAGGGTTTCACTACACTCTACTTGCTTTTTAGTTAAATTTCATGTTCAAGTGAGTATTAGGCTTCTAAGTGATGGTTATTGAGCTAAATGGCCTTAGAACACTGTAGGGGCTATGCTTTACCTTCGGGTTTATGTCATATGTGTGCTAGCTAGCTAAGTAATGGCAAGTACTAGAGTTCTTACATGGTCAACCAACCTATGAAAGAACTTGGAGCTCTATGTGAATTAGTGATCAAAAGAAGTATGACATGGTTGTGTTATGGTGTGTACTTGCTCGTGTACTTGTTGGCCGAGACCAATATCTAAGTGTGGGGTGCATGAGCTGTGTGCTTTCATTCTTTGGATGTGCATGGTAACCTTTATTACATAACTAGTTGTTATATTATTGTTTATAGCATGTGTCTCGTGTTTTCATGTCTTAATGCAGGTTAAGCTAATGGATGGGAGGTTAAGCTCTCGGGCTTAACTAAATAGGCTCATAAGAGTTGTTTGAACCTTACTGAGTATTGTATATGACTCATGCCCCATAACTATGTGTTTTCAGGAAAGGATATTGAGCTTGAGTAGCTTGTGGACCAAGGAATTGTGTTCGGGTACCTTGGAAGTATGGTTACTATCTTGTAGTTTCTAGCTCAATAAGTGTAAGTGCAAGTATATGTGAATGTGCAAGCTCATATGTTTTATGTTGCTTGCAGGATTTGTTTTTAATGTTGTGGGAACAGTCTAGAGTCATGGATGTGTGCTCGTGGGCTTTAACCTTGTGAACAACACTTTTGATTATGGGAGTAATGATGGGACTTGTTTTGTAAACCACCATTATATATTATGTGTTTAAGGTGGCTTTCGGGTACTATTAAGTACAATGGCATGTATTATGTATCTCGAATGTGTTTTGTATGAGTGTTCTTGGTAGTGTTCCAAGGAACCATGCACTAGTTTTGTGTATGTTGTAAGGTGGGCTTTAGATAAGCTACCTAAAGTTATGTATAAACTTGAAGTAGTTCATGCTTGAGATGGAGGTTGTGTGAACTTGGTGGTGGAATTATGCTTATATAGTTTCAGTTGTGTGCATATGTGTGGTATGGCTTGTGCAAAATTAGCTAAATGCATCTAGTTAACCTTATTTGTATATAAAAAATGGTTTTCAAAACTTGAGAATGGGCATCTTGGTTGATATAAATGGTGTATGCACACTTGATATGCGTAAGGCACATTTGTATTAGATCCTTCTTTGCAGCCGAAGTTGAATGTGTGAATAGTGCCCCTAGGTGCTCAGTGGGTACCTAGATAAGCACATTTTTTGGTACAGTTAGGGTAAGGCCTATGTGGGGCGTGACATGGCCTAACCAAGATACTGCTTCAGTTTTTATGTGATTTCACAACGATGCAGGACTAGAAGTTGCACAAGAGTCCCATGACCCTGGCGAGTAGCTGCATGTCTTTTGCGACAGAGGTACCTCTAGGAGGAGCGAGATCAACCTTCATTTGAAGGTTGAAGAGCCCCTTGTCCTTGGAGCTTCGTGTGGTCACTATAGTAATCTGTGGTTGGGTTCCTACTAACAACACCAAATGGTGTTTGTCATCCTTTCCACCAAATGTAGTTGTCATTTTTTGTGTCGTTAAAGAAGGCTTAAAACAAGAAACAAAGGAGCTATGGGGCCCCCCAGATTTTTTTCTAAGGGGAAGCCTTCAATGCTCAATTCAGGCAAAGTATGAGGAGAAGAGTAAAGTAAAGAATTTGAGCAATAGAACTTAGTTATCTTGGAGTGGGAGAGTCACATCACATTTTGTTTGGTTTTAGGAGCCAAACAACACAGCAAAATTAATAAAAGCCCTATAAGGATCCAAGTGAAACGGGATAAATCAAGTGTTCAAAAATTTTATACCTAATAGGTTGAGATCTTTCACCCAACTATTGAGCCAAGTCACAAAACTTGAAGAATTGATGTATTCAAGCTCTTTATGGTATCCACACAAACCTCTTAGATCACCACACATCTTTCAAGTTCTAGTAGAAGCATTCCTCTTGTGCCCGCAGTGCTAGCTTCCGTCCTCCAAGGAAAGATAGTGCGCCTGGAGATTTTCAGAACACTTTCTAAATTTTTTCCTTAGGAGGCTACCACAAAAATAACACTATATAACATATATTTAGTGAAGCAAAACTCCCAAGCCTAATAGGTTTCGTAACTGTAATCTGATTAGCCTAATTTCTGGCTTAATAATGGCTCAACTATTGGGCCAATAATTAATCTAAAATTATCATGAAGCCAAGACCAAACAATTTCGCCTATGCATTCTAATAATCATATCATGATTGGCTTTTGGGCACAATACGAACAAACTCCCACTTGCACTAAAGCCAATCATCCATGTATCCAATACCAATGGATCTAGAATGACTATAACGCTTCTGCTATGTAACGGGTTTTGTTAGTGGATCAACAATGTTGTTGTATATCGAGGTCTTGTATATCCTTCTATCATCCTTTCCATGATCTCCTTAATAAGATGATTCCGTTTGAGTTTGTGTTTGGATTACTAGTGAGATCGAGGTTCCTTAGCCTATGCAATTACTCCATTGTTGTCACAATCATGCTCTATTGAGTAATGCTCATAACCACTCCAAGTTCTACGGTGAACTTCTTGATCCAAATCGCCATTTTTACAACATCAGAAGCTGCAATGTACTTAGATTCTATTGTAAACTCAAGTATTGTCACTTGCTTTGAACACTTTTAGTTCACAGCACTTCCACCAATGTAAAACAAATAACTGGATTGCAATCTGAAATCATCTTTATCAGATTGGAAGCTAGCATCAATGTAACCTCTTACAATGAGCTCATCTTCACCTCTATAGTTCAAGAATGCATCTTTAGTCATTCTCAAGTACTTAAGGATATTCATAACAACTTTCTAGTGAGTCTTACCTGGGTTTGATTGTTACTTGCTCATTATGCTCAAAGCATACTAGACATCAGGATGAGTAGATAACATGGCATACATGATAGATCCAATTGCTGAGGCATATGAAATCTTACTAATGTGCTATATTTCCTAAAGTGCACTAGGACACTGAGATCTGGAGAGAGTTATACCATGTGACATGGGCAAGAATCCTTTCTCGGAGTCTTGCATACTAAACCTCTTTAGTACCTTGTCAATGTATGTACTTTGACTTAGGCCGACCAGTTTTCTAGATCTATCTCCATAGATCCTAATGCCTAACACATAGGCCACTTCACCCAAGTTCTTCATATAGAAACATTTCCCCAACCAAGTCTTCATAGACTATAGCTCAAGAATGTCATTCCCAATGAGTAGTACCTCATCTACATATAACACCAAGAAGCCAATAGTGTTCCCACTAACCTTATTATAGAAAAAAGGTTCATCTTCATTTATGATAAAACCAAACTCTTTGATTGCTTCATTAAAATGAAGATTCCAGCTCCGAGAAGCTTGCTTAAGTCCATAAACAGACCATTACAATTTGCACACTTGATTGGCATTATCTGCAATGACAAACCATTAGGTTGTGTTATGTACACATCCTCAAGTAGTTTTACACTAAGGAAGGTGGTTTTGACATCCATTTTCTATATCTCATAATCATAGTGTGCAATAATAGCCAAGAAAATTTGAATGGATTTAAGCATGGAAATTGGTGAAGAAGTTTCACCATATTCAATACTATGAATTTGCTTGAAATTTTTTGCAACCAATCATCCTTTAAACATAATCACATCTGTTACCACTTCGGGGTAGTCCAATTATGGTGCCAAAATTGTGCATTTAGACTCCCAGGATTGATAATGTTCTGTAGCCATCAGAACACTACCCTTAGTGTGCATCCCAGGTGGCCCTCTGGGGCACTATGTAAACACATGCATATTGGTCCAACCATCACACGCATATTCACATTTAATGCACATGATGGCAATAAAGAAGGAAAACACTAGCACAAGTCTTAATCTTGCCTACCACACATTAGGCAATCTTGTTAAGTTCTAGTGACTAGCCACCGCACCTCTAATTTCCACCAATAAACTGTATCATTCTAGCCATGTACCCCCTATTTTATTTTCTCCATTATCAAGTAGTCTTAGAGCAACTTAAGGAATTTTTTTTTTACATCAATAGCCCACCTATGGACCAAGTTATGGATTTTTTAAGTTGGTTACAAAATTCTGACCAATGAACAGTAACTTAGCCAACTTTGCAACGTCATATCTTTGGCTAGAGGGCTCCAAATTTAGAAATTCCAAATCCCAATTCAACCTCTAGATGTTTCTAGGTGTGGTCAAAATCTCATACCAAGATTCCTTCTACACAGGGAGATATAGAACTTTAAGCACAGAGTCAAAATTCTAGTCACTTTAAGACCGTTTTGCCCAAACAAAATTTCATAAGTGTACAAATATTTCATTCACAAGAGAAAGCCCTCCAAGGCTACCCCATATATGTCCATTACATGTGGGAAATAATTCTCTTGCATTTAACAACCATATGTGGCTAAAATAGAATTTCCAAGTAAGCGGCCCATCATTCACACTTAGGTAGCTTTGCACCACATCACTTACATAGCCAAAACATTACTCAAATGTTCACATACTCATCTGATTTTACATACACTACATGTACATGCATACATACACTACAAAATGGTCTTAACTCAGCTAAATATTCACCCTAGGTTATAGGAGTGCCTGAGACACAATGGACTCCCGAACAGCATGCTGGACAGCTACCGCACAACACAATAAGTACCATCACTAAAAATACCAAATGTGCTCCTCAAATCACCAAACTTTCCATATCATAACTAGACATATGGAAGTTTATGTTCCTGAAATTTCAGATCAAAACTCAAATCACAAATGTCTGTTTGAATGAGATCTTTCTACTGGACCTGAAATGACAGAATTGAGGGGAGTAAGTTTCATTGAGAAACTTAATAGGGTAGCACTTGGATTCAATATGAAATGTAACCATCATTAAAACCTGCATCCAAAGACACTAAAGCATAAAAACAACAATGCATATATACAAGATATAGCAACCAAATGCAGCAGCCATTCACAACCCACAAACACATGAAATGCGGCAGCAACAATAACCATAGGTTAGTCCATAAAACACATAATAAACATAACTAAATCATTATGGCAGCCCTCCTCAAGCTAATGCTTGGTCTTAGGAAGATTTTAACACTAGCTAGTACTAACTTTGGGCTCTAGAAACCCTCATTTCACTGCCATCTTTGTGCACTTGACAATAGGTCATAAAGCCTTCAATAAGTGCACTCCCCTCATTAAGCTTGGTTCATCAAGCTCATGGCTCTCTTCCAAGCTTAGCCCTAGCTCCATGGTTGCTTGAAAATACAAAAAACAACCCATGAGAGCAAGAGAACCCTTACCAAAGTGGGTAGGCTGAAAATCAAGCTTGATTCTTGAAGTATCCAAGCAATAGCTTTAGTTTGCTTCCAATTGCTTCCTTTTGCCTTCAATTTCAATCAATTGCAAGTTTGAAGGCGTGGTGGCTATGGTCTTGGGCTGGAGAAGGCCGAAAATGGGAGAGAGATAAGTGAATTAGGCACTTAAATGGACTTAAATGAGCTTAAGAGCACAAAACACACTTAAACAAGCTTAAGCTTGCTTTATGTCATTTTCCTTCTCACTAATTATGGTTTCTTTGTCTTAAAATCATTAGTACACATGTGCCCAAGATTTTTGACTCATTCACAAGCCATAGCCGCCCCTCCCTAGGTGGGAAAATTCCAAATTGCTTCCTTTGACTTAAGTCAAAGACATACACATCCTAAGGCCTACATTAGAACACTTTGGTCCTTCATGCTTTTTTGGATTTTCCTTGTCCTTAGTTGTCTTCCATAATCAATTTGGTCCTCCAATAGCACTTTCATATCATTCATATCCTTCTCATAACTCTCCAAATCTCTTTCTTGAGAGTTTTCCAATTGAGTACCTGAATTTTCAAAACCTTACAAAAAAGTCCATAGGTTGCTTGACAAATAAGCAACCCTTAAGACTTTTCTTGGGGGCCAAGTTACCAACTTGGAACACTTTTAAGGAAGTGTTCATTATACCTTTTACCCCTTGCACTTCAATCACTATGACAAGAATTACACAATATAATGACTTTTTGACCAGTATGCTACACTTGTAATTCTCCCATTTTTGTGTGGTGGTAACAACATCGCCATCCATGTTGGTGCCCATTTGCACCCTATGGGTTTTTCCCATTTAGGTGGATCAACCAAAGTCCATACTTTGTTTTCATACATGGATTCCATCTCAGGCTTCATGGCCTTAAGCCATTTCTTAAAGTTTTGTTCCGACATAGCTACTTGGTAAGCTGTAGGCTCATCTTGATCCACGAGCCTCATATTATCAGTATAAGTCACAAGAAATCAAAATCTCTTGGGTTCACATTGAATCCTACTAGACCTACATAGGCTATGTGCTACAAGAATAGACTCCTAAACCACAACATATTGTGGTGTCTGCTTAGGTTCTATCTCTGGTTTACTATCCTCTTATTGTTCTCAAATTTCTTCTAGTTCTACTTTCCTCCCACTAGTTTTTGTAAAGATACACTCTTTCTCTACACTAGTCCAAACAACAAACATCTCCTGCTCAGAAGGATTGTAGAAATAGTAACCTTTTTTTTTGTTTGGGATCCCCAATACAAAGACATTTATGAGATTTAGGCCCTAGTTTGTTTGAGGATTGATGTTTCATGTAAGCCCCAAACCTTCAAAAAAGACAGACTAGGATACCTCCCACTCCATATCTTATATGGCATCTTTTGAACAGATTTAGATGAAACTTGATTTAGTGTCAAAGCAACTATCTCCAAAGCATATCCCCAAAAAGAGTTCAGAAGATCAACTTGACCAATCATAGATCAAACCACACCTAATAGAGTTTGATTTCTCTTTTCTGATACACCATTCAATTGAGGTGTGCTAGGTGGAATGAGTTGTGATGTTATACCGCACTCCTTAAGATAGTCAAAGGATTTCTTAGTCCAGGTATTCTCCACCCCAATCTGGTCAAAGTACTTTGATAATTTTCCCGAGTTGGTTTTGTACTTCATTCTTGAATTCTTTGAAATTTTCAAAGGATTCTAACTTGTGTTTCGTTAGATACACATAGCAATATCTACTAAAGTCATCAGTAAAAGTAATAAGGTGAACTTTTCAAAGGATTCTAACTTGTGTTTCTTTAGATACACATAGCCATATCTATTGAAGTCATCAGTAAAAGTAGTGAGGTATTGAATCCCTCCTCTAGCATGTGTAGACATAGGTCATACATCACTACATATGAGTCCTAGTAAGTCATTGGCTATTTCACTTTGCCCAGTGAAAGGAGTTTCAGTCATCTTGCCCAATAAACATGACTCACATGTCTCATATGATTCAAAATTAAATGAGTCTAAGGGTCCATCTTTGTGGAGCTTGGATATACGGATCTCATTTATATGGCCCAAACAATAATCTAGAGATAGGTCAAGTTCAAATCATTCAATATGACCTTCTTGGCATTCACATTATAGATTGGATTTTTGAGTTCTAAAATATACAAACCATTGCTAAGTTGAAAACTACCATAAAAGATTTCATTCAAATAAATGGAATAACACTTGCCCTTTATTATAAATAAAAAGCCATTTCTACTAATAGTAGGCACATAAGTGAGAACATAAGTCCCTATGGCTAATGAAGGAACTCTTGCTCCATTTCCCACTTGTAGATCCACTTCATCTCGGGCTAATCTTGTACTTTTATTTAAATCCTACACATTTAAACAAATGTGAGATCTATACCCAGTATCAAATAGCCAAGATGAAGAAGTAGAAAAATTAGCCTCTATAACAAAAATACAAGAAGTGGAAGTCTTACTTCCCTTCTTCTTATCAAGTTCTTCAAGATAGAGCTTGCAGTTGCACTTCCAATGTCCAAGTTTCTTACAATGGAAGTATTCCCCTTCCTTAGCCACACCACCAGAGGGCTTCAATGTACTAAAGTAGAATTGGCACTGGACTTTCCTTTAGCTTTATTCTTTTTCTAGTTGGCCTTTCCCTTTCCCTGGCCCGTCTGAACCATCATAGTGGCCTTAGCATTCTTAAGGTTTTTTTTCAATAGTTTTCAACATGTTAAGCAATTCAGGGAGGGACTTGTCAAGATTGTTCATGTTGTAGTTCATGATGAACTAACTGTAGCTTTCCGGAAATGATTACAAGACTACACAAACATCCAACTCCTTCTTAACAGTAAATCCCAAACTCTTAAGAATCTCAATGTACCTAATCATCTTGAACACCTTAGGACTCACGGGAATTCCTTCAAACATTTTGCACCGAAACAATGCTTTAAAGGTCTCAAACCTTTCATGCCGAGCTTATTCTTGGAAAAGCATTTTTAGATGTTTGATCATATCGAACGCCCCCATGTTCTCATGTTGCCTCTAAAGCTCAAATTCCATGGTTATTAGCATGAGACAAGCAACATCAAGAGCATCATCAAATTGCTTCTTGTAAACATCCCTTTTAGCTCTTGAAGCATTGACAGTAGGCTCATTTGGAATAGGTTGCTCTAAGACATAAATCTTTCTCACTTGCTTGAGGACTATCCTCAAATTTTGGTGCCATTTGAGAAAGTTGGTCCTGTTCAACTTTTCTTTCCCAAGGATTGATCCCAATGAAAGTACTAATATGTTTTTTCCAATGGTAATCTACTACAGTAAATATGTAGTGTAAGAGTCATGTATTTTAATTCATTTAATAAAGACTTTTATTAAATGATGTTCCCACTATTTTACTAAAAATAAAAACCCTTGTTATTATTTCATAACACCTCAGTGATAAGATATTCTAGTGGGCTACGATCAATATTTCACCACAACTAGAGTTAGCTCTGGCTTTTCTCTCAAGTTATAGCTACTTAGGTAGGCAACTCTTTGCCAATTGCATCTCTTGCAACTCTTGGATGGTTGGGTGAGCAACACTTATCTAAGCTTATCTCAAGAACTTAAGCCTAAATCTATGCCTCTAAGTCCTCATTCTTATTAAGATGACTTAGTTAGGTTGGACCCAAAGTTTGCAATTTGGATATCACTCTTATCCTATTATGTCTTACCAAGATGAACATAGGTACTTGGATTTGACCAACCCACCCAATGTTGATCAAAGTCTTGACAAGTGCCAGCATTTGGAAGGCATCACATTTAATGACTTAATATTTTGCTTAAGGGATTTTCCTTTGATCTCACCAATTATTATCTTCAATTTTCTTATATATACATCACTTACAAATATAAAACGTGCATCTTATGCCAACAACTAATTAAATGTGACATGACTGTAGTCCAAATTATGTGATATTCTCAAGCCAATGAAAATATCATGAAAGACTAAAAAAAGGAAAAATCTTCATAAGCTTCTTTTCCTCATTGCTCAGTTGTCTCCTTGTAGCCACCTCCTCAGACACACCATTTTGGATGCACCCAGGAGTTATAGTTACATCAATAATAGAAACCTCAATTTACATTCACGGATAGTAAGGTGAGAAGAGAAAGTACAATGAGAACAATAAAGAAAGGCATGACAAGCAAGCCATATTTACAAGTACAACTAACCAACAATATAGCCATGCAACATGCTTCAACCAACAATTAGTATATCATGTCAAATCTTATTCAACAAGAAAATGCAATTAATGTGGTATTGTTAACCAGTTTATTAATGTGGAGCTTCACAGCCCTAATCAACGGTCTTCCTAACTGGTTAGCAGGTGGGGTCATGGGGTGCCATTCTTGCGCGGGGGGCGGGGGGTTGTTGGCAGGGGCAGTTCCCTTGGACCAAAAAATTGTATTCAAAATATTTTCCCGAGATCACTATATTCGAGCAACAAACCACCCATGAACTCCTCTATCCAAGCAACCAAAAGTATTATACCCAAGGTGCCCGAACAGCACAGAATTAATGCCTGCAACGATTATGGAAACTATTGCAACATTCTTGAAATAGAGAGATATCTCATATCCATCAAACTAGGGTTAATGTGATTAACCAGTTTCAACCATATCTTCATATATCTCATATATATTATGAGTTCTTGTTTATGCTCAGTACAATTAATCATGATTGAAAACATCAAAACATACAATAGATCATACGATTTGACACACATTTCCTATTTAGAGTTTCACAAGTAGCTCTAATGCCATTTTACGATTTTGGGAGCCAAACAACATAGTGAAATTAACTGAAACCCTCTAGGGATCCAAGTGAAACGAGGTAAATCGGGTGTTCAAAATTTTTATACCTAGTAGGTTATCATTCACCCAATTGTTGAGCCAAATCACAAAACTTGAATAGTTCACACGTTCAAGCTCTCTACAGTATTCACACGAACATCTTGAATCACCACCACACCTCTTCTAGGCTGGTATAAGCATTCCTCTTGTGCCCCACAGCACTAGCTTGCAACCTCCAAGGAAAAACAAAAATGGAGTATGGCTGGAGAATTTCAAAATCCTTTTTGAATTTCATCCCAAGGAGGCAGCCACAAAAGTAACACTATATAACATATATATAATGAAGCAAAACTCCCAAGCCTAATAGGTTTCATATCCATAATCTAATTAGGCTTAATTTTGGGCTTAACAATGGCTCAACTATTAAGCCAATAATTAATCCAAAAATATCATGAAACCAAGACCAAACAATTTGGCCTATGAACTCTAATAATCCAATTGGCTCTAAATGTGCAACTCTATAAGCTCCTATCATGTTGGCAATGATCAAAGATCACATTTATGATCATAAACAATGACCAGTATCTAGCAACACATCAATGCTACCCAAGTAACAAGATAGTTAGTGATTTGACTAAACCTTTATTATCATTATTTGCACATGCCATCATCCTTTTGTCCAAGGATATCAAGACTAAGCACAAGATATGGGATGTGTCATGCTCAAATAGCCCAATTTTTGGTTTCTTGATTCCCAAGCAAAGTGACTTAAACTGATGACATTGTTATTCTATATCAACTCAACAGAGCTATTAATGTTGTGCCCAAAAGGCCAATCATGAGATGATTGTATTTTTGCACACTGAGTCATGATATTTTATTAAGGCATTAATCCAGCAATTATGTTTGTTGTTTTGTTTCTGCGTAACTTAACAAACATAATTGTAACCCTAGAATAATGATATTCTCCAACGTCCCCAGTCTAGTATTATTGTGGAGCGAGTTGCAATAATATATAACGACTAGCATATGTGGAGACTAATATGAGATATGTAGTCTACATATGGGTACAAGTTGGAGAACTTGTGTACTGGATCGACCCACCATGAGAACACTCCATGGATCGTTATATGAGTGTCGTAAGTGCTTCTCATAGTGATCATGGTATATGTAGTCCTTCGACCTAAGACCATCAAGGTTCCCTACATGTGAGCCACATACTTTGATACTTTCCTTTGTTGCTCGTAACTGAGTGAACTTGAAGGAGGTCATTGGGTATGTCACATATCATGCGGAGGGATTTGTATGATCAAGATGGGATTTGTCCCTCCTATGTAACGGGAGTGATATCTTCGAGCCCCTTGATAGAGTAAGACTTAGAAAAATGCATGGCCATGCTCGGATGAGTTGATATATGATATCAATGTCATTAGTTTAAGTTGGTCTACTCGGTAATCATGAAACAGAAGATTAGGCTATACGAGAGTGACACATTCCATGTCTAGTGCTTAGTCTTGATATCTTAAACAAAGGGACAGTGACATATATCGGTGATGATCATAAAGGTTTAGTCAAATCATTGACAATCTTGTCACTTGGATAGCAATGATGTGTTGCTAGACACCGCTCATTGCTTATGATCATAAATGTGATTTATGATCAATTCCAACGTGGTAAGAGCCTATTGGGTCGCACGCATAGAGCTATTTGGATCATTAGAGTGCATGGGCTAATAATTTGGGTTTTGGTTTCACAATAATTTCGTATTAACAATAGGCCTAATAGTTGAGCCATTATTAAGCCCGAAATTAAAGCCTAATTGGATTAGGGCTTTGAAACCTATTAGGCTTGGAAGTTGAGTCTCACTATAAATACAACTTCTAGTGAGAAATTCGCAGGTCTCCTTGCCCTAGCCTCCCAAAAAGGACAGCCACACTCTTCTCTTGCAATTCCTTGAAGGACGCAAGCTAGCACTGCGAGCGCAAGAGAAACGCATCTACCGGGACATGGTGGAAGCATGGTGATCCCGAGAGGCTCGTGTGGATACCATAGAGAGCTTGAACACGTCAATTGTTCAGGTTTTGTGATTCGACTCTACAGTTGAGTGAGAGATCTCAACCAAAAATTAGGTATGAAAATTTTCGAACACCCGGTTTACCCCGTTTCACTTGGATCCTGGAGGGTTTCGGTTAAATTCCGCTGCGCTGTTTGGCTCCCGAAACCCATCAGTGGTATCAGAGCTACTGGTGAAACCCTAAATCGGGATTGATGTTGAATCGCATGATGTTATGTGTTCGGTTGCTTTTCGGCCATGATTAATTAGATTGATTCATGATGCATGAAACCGGAACTCGTAATGAACATATGACATATATGAAGAAACGACACTAATTGGTTAATGAGATTAACCCGAAATTGAATGGTATGAGATACCTATATGGATTAGGATTCTTGCAATAGTTGCAAAAACCCTAGCTTTGTTCGGATTCGGCCTGTTCGGGCACCGAAAGTAAGGTATTTTTGGTGGCTCGAATGGAGGAGTCTCGGGTGCCTACTTGCTCGAAATAGAAGATTTCGGGCTAAGCAATTGTAAGACAATTTTTTGCGCCGGGGGGCGGGGCTGCCCCCCACGCCCCCCCGCAAGGGCGGCTCCCCTTGACCCCGTCCGCTGACCGGTCAGCGGAACCACCGCCCGCTGACCGGCCAGCGGGACCGCCGTATGCGAAGCGCCACATAAATAAAAACTGGTTAATCAACGCGCGTCAATTGGCATGCATTTTTGTTGAATGAGATTTGACATGATATGCTGATTGGTGTTTGAAGCATGGTGCATGGTTATAGCCCTTGATTGGTTGTACTTGTAAATACGGCCTGTGAGTCGTGCCTTCTCTTGTTACTCTCATTGTACATTCTCTTCTCACCTTACTCCCCTCGAATGTAACTCAAGGTTTCTATTATTGATGTAATGGTACATTATGGGATCATCCAAGGTGGTATGTCCGAGGATCATCCAAGGTGGTATGTCCAAAGAGGTGACAATAAAAGGGCAACCAATAAAGGAAGAGAATGAGCTTGTGAAGACCCTTTTCTTTTCTTAGGCTTTTATGATATTCTTATTGGCTTGAGAATATCGCATAGTTTGGGCTATGACCATGTCACGTTTATTTTCTTGTAAGCATGAGATGCATGTTTTATATTTGTATGTGATGCATGTATAAGACAACCGGAGATAACAAATTGGTGAGATCAAAAGAAAAATCCCTCAAACAAATATTAAGTCATTAAATGTGATGCCTTCCAAATGTTGGCACTCGTCAAGACTTTGATCAACATTAGGTGGGTTTGCCAAAGCAAAGCACCTATGTTCATCTTGGTAAGGCGCGATGGGATAATAGTGATATCCAAACTGCTAACTTTGGGTTCGACTTAACTAAGTCATCCTAATAGGATTAGGGACTTAGAGGCATAGAGTTGGGCTTAAGTTCATGAGATGAGCTTGGACAAGTGTTGTTCACCCAACTATCCAAGAGTTGCATGGGATGCAATTGGCAAGGAGTTGCCTACCTAAATAGCTGTAACTTGAGAGAAAAGCCAAAGCTGACTCAGGTTGTGGTCAAATATGGATCTTGGCCCACTAGAATACCTTAGCGCCGAGGTGTTCCGAAATAATATCGAGGGTTATTATTTTGAGGAAAATAGTGGGAGTATCGTTTAATAAAAGTCCTTATTAAATGAATTAAAATACATGACTCTTACACTGCATATTTACTGTTGTAGATAACCATGGCACAAAACACATCGACACTTTCGTTGCGATCGATCCTTGAGAAGGAAAAACTGAATGGGACCAACTTTCTCAAATGGTACCGAAACTTGAGGATAGTCCTCAAGCAAGAGAGAAAGGCTTATGTCCTAGAGCAGCCCATTCCGAATGAGCCTGCTGCCACTGCTCCAAGAGCTGAAAGGGATGCTCACAAGAGGCATTCTGATGATGCTTTGGATGTTGCATGCCTCATGCTTATTACCATGGAATCTGAGCTTCAGAAGCAACATGAGAACATGGGGGCGTTCGATATGATCGAACATCTCAAAATGCTTTTCCAAGAGCAAGCTAGGCATGAGAGGTTTGAGACCTCTAAGGCATTGTTTCAGTGCAAGATGTCTGAGGGAAGTCCCGTGGGTCCTCATGTGCTCAAGATGATTGGGTACATTGAGAATCTTGAGAATTTGGGATTTGCTCTTCAGAAAGAGTTGGCTATTGATGTTGTCTTGCAATCGTTGCCTGAAAGCTACAGTCAGTTCGTCATGAACTATAACATGAATGACCTAGACAAGTCCCTCCCTGAATTGCTCAACATGTTGAGAACTGCTGAGCAAAACCTTAAGAAGGCTAAGCCCATTTTGATGGTTCAAAAGGGCAAGGGAAAGGGAAAAGCCAAGAAGAAGAAGGATAAAGTTAATGGAAAGTCCAATGCTAATTCTTCTTCAGCTGCACTGAAACCAAAGGGTGGTGTGGCAAAGGAAGGGGAGTCATGCAGTCCGGTGGTGCGGAGCCATCATCTCCACTGTGTGCAGCGGTGAAGGCAGCAGGGGGTCCTGGAGGCGAGGGTTGGTCCAGAAGGAAGGCGTCCGAGGTGGATCACCTTAAGTGATGGCTGGCAGCTCCTTGGTCCCGTGGTAGGCGAGGACGGGAGGTACCTCCGGTGTGGGAGAAAGCCTGGAACAGTGATTCTTCAGGGAGACCTGGCTGAAACACTCAGAAAACAAGGGTTAAGAAGCCCCCATGGTGGTTTTCCAGGGGGAACCTCCGACGCCCAAGTCAGTGCTTTGAGAAGGAGAGATACTCAGTAACAAGCACAAGGGACTCTTGCCTGGCATGTCTTTCTGAGGGCCGGAGGGAGAGCATTTAGGCAAAGGGAGACTTTTCCGGCGGAGGAAGTAGAGCGTCTAGTGTTTTCCTGCCTCTCTCTATCTGTTCTCTCGCCAGAAGGCTCATTTTTCCTGCGATGATTTCCCTTTGATAAAAGGAAGAGGGTACCCCTTCAGATGATTACATGTGTATGGCACGTGTATGGTTGTATGGTGTTTGTACTTCTACGCGTGGGGGCCCCTAGCCACCTGCAGGCTCCTCGGGCCATGAGTCGTAGCCCTTCGTGACAAGACATTAGACTACGATGGCATGTCAGAGCGTATCTGAAGGTGGCGTGTCAGAGACGTATGTGAGCGGAGTGTCAGAGACTCCTTAATAGCTCTTGCTATACAATCGAGGTCCCTTTGGTTGATGTCTCACTTTCGGGGTGAAGAGCCTTTTCTCGAAGCCGGGCTGGAGCTTCGGCGTCTCCGTCTTCGGGGGCTGCTCTCCCTCAGAGGGTGATTGGTCCTTCTCCCCCGAAGCTGGTTAGGTCGCCTTCCCGAAGGAGGCACTGCCCTGGCTCCCGAAGTTGGAATTGGCGAGCTACCGAGGTCGTGTGCCTCAGGTGTCTGGCTCTCTCTTTTCCGTGGTTGGTGAGTAAACAAGGCGATAGCACTTCGGCTATCAGGGAGTGATATCTTCGGGCCCCTTGATAGAGTAAGACTTAGAAAAATGCATGGCCATGCTCGGATGAGTTGATATACGATATCAATGTCATCAGTTTAAGTTGGTCTACTCAGTATTCAAGAAACCAATGACTGGGCTATACGAGAGTGACACATTCCATGTCTCGTGCTTAGTCTTGTTATCTTCGACAAAGGGACAGTGGCATATATCGGTGATGATCATAATGGTTTAGTCAAATCATCGACAATCTTGTCACTTGGATAACAATGATGTGTTGCTAGACACCGCTCATTACTTATGATCATAAATGTGATTTATGATCATTGCCAACGTGGTAAGAGCCTATTGGGTTGCACACATAAAGCTATTTGGATCATTAGAGTGCATGGGCTAATAATTTGGGTTTTGGTTTCACAATAATTTTGTATTAATAATGGGCCTAATAGTTGAGCCATTATTAAGCCCGAAATTAAAGCCTAATTGGATTAGGGCTTTGAAACCTATTAGGCTTGGATGTTGAGTCTCACTATAAATACAACTTTTAGTGAGAAATTTGCAGGTCTCCTTGCCCTAGCCTCCCAAAAAGGACAGCCGTACTCTTCTCTTGCAATTCCTTGGAGGACGCAAGCTAGCACTGCGAGCGCAAGAGAAACGGATCTGCCGGGACGTGGTGGAAGCGTGGTGATCCCGAGAGGCTCGTGTGGATACCATAGAGAGCCTGAACACGTCAACTGTTCAGGTTTTGTGATTCGACTCTACAGTTGAGTGAGAGATCTCAACCAAAAATTAGGTATGAAAATTTTTGAACACCCGGTTTACCCCGTTTCACTTGGATCTTAGAGGGTTTCAGTTAAATTTCGCTACGCTGTTTGGCTCCCAAAACCCATCAAGAGCATGGCCATGCATTTCCTCCTCCTCACTCAATCAAAGCGCCTGAAGATATTAATTTTGTTGCATAGGAGGGACAAATCCCATCTTGATCATACGAATCCCTCTTCATAATATGTGATATACCTAATGACCATCTTCATGTTCACGCAGTTATGAGTAATAAAGAGAAGTATCGAAGTATGTGACTCACATGTAGAGAACTTTGATGATCTCAGGTCAAAGGACTACATATACTATAATCATTATGAGAATCACTTTGACACTATAAGGATACATGTAGCATTCTCATGGTGGGTTAGTTTGGTTCACAAGTTCTCCAATTTGTACCCATATGTAGACTGCATATCTCATATTAGTCACCACATATGCTAGTCTTTATGTATGATTGCAACCTATTCCACAATAATACTAGACTAGGGAGATTTAAGAATACTATTATCCTACGGTTATAATTATGTTTGATTGTGTTACACAAAAACAATAAACATAATTATTGGAATAATGCCTCAATAACACATCAACACTCAATGTGAAAAAAACAATCATCTAATGACTGGATTTAGGGAACAATACTAACATATTTATAGGGAAAGGGTTAAGTATCCTATTGCCCTACTCTTGATACTAGGTAGGACACATGTCCAACTAGATCCATATTTTTGGACGCCATACCTAGACAAGCTATCCATAAGCCATTATTTTGACACTTAAGGTCATTGCTTTGTCAGTACTATTCAATGTACAAGAGTACCGGTCTTTGTCGTGCTCCCAGTGGGACTTTGGAAGGCCATATCCAAGGTGTACTAGTTAGGGCCAGTTTGATGTGGTACCAGATGTGCTTCAGACAATATAGTCCTAGATTGAGGGTCCCTTGTCTAAGGTACCTCTTTGATAAGGGAACGCTACCTCTTCGCGCCTAAGGTCCTGTCATTTTAGCTGGGGTCACTCCAAGCGAGACAGCTAAGGTTGCCCGGGGAAAGTTAGGGACAGTCGAGGTGGTCTTTGTCCAGTGTTCCTTTTGAGCGACATTATCTGATGTTCCCCGAATGAGGTCCCCGGGACTGCTATGGCCGACATTGTGTTTGTGGTAACTTGGCACCTTCAAACACAATATAGACACACACATACACACACAGAGAGATATAATTTTTTCAGTTAGTTATGCAATTGTCATTTAGTAAAATTCATCTACAAGTTTGCTCTAAAGGAAGTTTGTGAACCTTATGGGCTTTTTGTATAAATGTACTAAGGTTGTAGTTTTTGCTAATAATTGAGGAACTAACTCACACAATTTTACAAAATTAAATGACAATCATATATGGTGAAAATTGATTGAAAACTTATGTAAGTTAACAAAATGAACGAACTAACTATGTGGTTAAAGAAACTAATTTTTATACACTATCAAGAAATGCTTAGCACTCTAACTATATGTATAGGTAATGTGTTTCTGTAAAAAAATAGAAAAAAAAAATCCATGACATGGAGAAATATGGCCTTGGTTGGAATCATCTATATAGTACATTAAAGGGGATGGGGGGATGGGGATGGGGACACCTATCAATTTTTTGAGGGGTTAACAACAATTTTTTTCCTCAGGCTATGGTATTGGTTATGAAGGAGGCGCTGTGGTCTAAATGTTTGCAATTGTAAATTTGCTGCTATTAAGCCAAATGTGCTCGCGTTTGTGGCTTAACTCAATAGTAATCACTGCGGTTGTTCTGCTTTTACGTTTAGCCCATTCATTCTCCAAATGTCGCAACCATACTCCTATTATAAAGTACTTGTTTTGAGGAAATTTTTTGCCTTTCTCTGTGGTGTAGAAGATGCATTAGGTTAGTATTATAAGGCTAAAGCTTTTGTTAATTGTTGGTGCTCCATTATTAGGTGGGAATTGTGTGATATAATATGGATGTATTTGTCATTTGGAAAACTTGTGGCATTCATGAGATGATAAAAAATGTCCTTTTTGGGGTTTTGCAAACAAAATTATTAGCAAGTTTGTTTGGTTTTGATTGAGGGTCAGTGTATGTGACGTGGATAGTTTAGCCCTATAGGGTTTTGGGAGCCAAGCAAGCACAACAAAAGATAACTAAAACTCTCCAGGATCCAAGTGAAACGAGGTAAAACAGGTGTTTGAAAACTTATTTTATACCTAGTCGGTTGAGATCTTTCACCTAACTATTGAGTTAAATCACAAAACTTGAAAAGTTGACGTGTTCAAGCTCTCTACGGTATCCACATGAGCCTCTCAGGATTGCCATGCCTCCACCACGTCCTAACAGATGCATTCCTCTTACACCCGTAGTGCTAGCTTACGTCCTTCAAGAAATGGCAAAAGAATAGTGTGGTTGGAACTTTCAGAACTCTTATGATTTCGTCCTTAAGGAGGCTAGGGCAAGAGTTACAAAATTCTTACTATATAATGTATATATAGTGAGACTCAACTCCCAAGCCCAATGGGTTTCAAAACCCTAATCCAATTAGGTTTAATTTTGGGCTTCATTAATCGATCAACCTTTGGGCCAATTATTAATCCAAAATTATTATGAAACCAAAACCCAAACAATTTGGCCTATGCACTCAAATAATCCAATTGGCTTTATGTATGCAACCTAGCTCCTATCATGTTGGCAATGATCATAAATCACATTTATGATTATAAACAATGAGCGGTATCTAGAAACACATCATTGCTACCCAAGTGACAAGACAGTCGGTGATTCGACTAAACCTCTATGATCACTATCCGTCTATGCCATTGTCCCTTTGTCCAAGATATCAAGACCAACCACGAGACATAGAATGTGTCACTCTCGTATAGCGTAATCTATGGTTTCTTGATTACTAAGTCGACTAACTTAAATTGATGACATTGATATTGTATATCTACTCATTCGAGCATGACCATACATTTTCTTAGTCTCACTTTATCAAAAGGCCCAAAGATATCGCTCTTATTCCATGGGAGGGACAAAGCCCATCTTGATCATACAAAACCCTCCGCATGATATGTGACATACCGAATGACCACCTTCTTGTTCACTCAGTTACGAGCAACAAAATGAAGTATCAAAGTATATGACTCACATGTAGGGAGCCTTAATGACCTCAGGTCAAAAGACTACATATACCATGATCACTATGAGAATAACTTATGACACTCATATAACGATCCATGTAGCATTCCCATGGTGGGCTAGTCCAGTACACAAGTTCTCCAACTTGTACCCATATGTAGACTAAATATCTCATATTAGTCTCCACATATGCTAGTCTTTATGTATTATTACAACCCACTTTACAATAATACTAGACCAGGGACATTTATGAATACTATTATTCTAAGGTTATAATTACATTTGATTATGTCACATAGAAACAATACAACAAATACAATTACTGGATTAATGCCTCAATAAAAATAAAATATCATGACCCAATGTGCAAAATAAAAATACAATCATCACAGTTGGCTTTTGGGTACAACACTAACAAGCCCTTGGAAAATGTCAACTATGCTCTGCCAGAAAGACGAGATTAGGTGTCAAAGGTTATGCTCTCTCACTAGAGCTTGAAAGATGAAGCCATTGCCAGATTATTTATGTTAGTGTTGTGCCCAAAAGGCCAATCATGAGATGATTGTATTTTTGCACATTGAGTCATGATATTTTATTAAGGCATTAATCTAGCAATTATGTTTGTTGTTTTGTTTCTGCGTAACGTAATAAACATAATTGTAACCCTAGAATAATGATATTCTTAAATGTCCCTAGTCTAGTATTATTGTGGAGCGGGTTGCAATAATACATAATGACTAGCATATGTGGAGACTAATATGAGATATGTAGTCTACATATGGGTACAAGTTGGAGAACTTGTGTACTGGACCGACCCACCATGAGAACACTACGTGGATCGTTATATGAGTGTCATAAGTGATTCTCATAGTGATCATGGTATATATAGTCCTTCGACCAAAGATCATCAAGGTTCCCTACATGTGAGCCACATACTTTGATACTTTCCTTTGTTACTCGTACCTGAGTGAACTTGAAGGAGGTCATTGGGTATGTCACATATCATGCGGAGGGATTTGTATGATCAAGATGGGATTTGTCCCTCCTATGTAACGGGAGTGATATTTTCGAGCCCCTTGATAGAGTAAGACTTAGAAAAATGCATGGCCATGCTCGGATGAGTTGATATACGATATCAATGTCATCAGTTTAAGTTGGTCTACTCGGTAATCACGAAACCAAAGATTGGGCTATACGAGAGTGACACATTCCATGTCTTGTGCTTAGTCTTGATATCTTGAACAAAGGGACAGTGGCATATATCAGTGATGATCATAAAGGTTTAGTCAAATCATTGACAATCTTGTCACTTGGATAACAATGATGTGTTGCTAGACACTGCTCGTTGCTTATGATCATAAATGTGATTTATGATCATTGCCAACGTGGTAATAGCCTATTGGGTCGCACACATAGAGCTATTTGGATCATTAGAGTGCATGGGCTAATTATTTGGTTTATGGTTTCACTTTAATTTCGTATTAATAATGGGCCAAAGAGTTGAGCCATTATTAAGCCCGAAATTAAATCCTAATTGGATTAGGGCTTTGAAACCCATTAGGCCTGGAAGTTGAGTCTCGCTATAAATACATCTTTTAAGTGAGAAATTCACAGGTCTCCTTGCCCTAGCCTCCAAAAAGGACAGCCACACTCTTCTCTTGCAATTCCTTGGAGGACACAAGCTAGCACTGCGAGCGCAAAAGAAACGCATCTGCCGGGACGTGGTGGAAGCGTGGTGATCCCGAGAGGCTCGTGTGGATATCATAGAGAGCCTGAACACGTCAACTATTCAGGTTTTGTGATTCGACTCTACAGTTGAGTGAGAGATCTCAACCGAAAATTAGGTTTGAAAATTTTTGAACACCCGATTTACCCTGTTTCACTTGGATCCTGGAGGGTTTCGGTTAAATTCCGCTGCGCTGTTTGGCTCCCGAAACCCAACAATTTAACTTCCCTAAACCCTTATTTTTTATGCAACTTTCAATGTGGAACTCACGACCCAGAACTGCTATTTCCATTAAGGCCTCCTAGGATGCACTGAATTTCACTTCTTTGACTACAAGTGTCAAGGAAGTGAAGAAAAACCAGATGCTCAACCTTCTGCTTTGGTGACAATTGTTGCTTATCAAAATTTTGAGCCAACAGAGCCTAAAGCATTCAAGATTAGACCTGACAACATGTGGACATGTTTAAGGCATTGCTTAGGCTCTTCCTCTAGTTAGGGACAGGTGTTTTTTGTTTTGGGTATAGCTGCCTCTTTCAGCTTGTCCTCTGGATTCAATTTTTTAGCTTCACATGGTTACAATTGAGCAAGAGATTGTTATACCTAAGAAGTAGGGATACTATTAGTCTTTTTTTTTTCAATCCCTTCAGGAGTTGAATTAATTGGGTTTTAGTTGTTTACCTTTTACTTGTTAATGTCCGGAAGGACCTCAATTTTCTGATCTTGACATCAGCTACAGTGAATGGATGTTCTCCAGTCGGGTAATGTCCCTATAACACACCAAGAAAAAAGGTGGAAATGGATCCCCAGAGTATTTTTCAGGGGATCCTCCAACACCCAAGTAGGTAGGTAATATAACTTATGATATTGTGCAGGCTCAAAGTAATTCCCCCTTGTACATACTTGGGAGCGACTCCTTATATACTAGCTCCCAAGGGTACAACTCCTTAGATCTGCCTTACACATGTTCGGTTAGATCAAGAACAGTGGTCTACATCATCTCAATTGTCTCTGCCACCAGCAACTCTGACACAAGCATTGGTGGGTGCTTTGCACACACCTAGGAGTAGTGTTGTAATGGTATTTTTCTATATTGTGGTTACGTCTATTACCAGCTCACAAAAATGGGAGAATTACAAAGTGTGGCATAATGGTCAAAAAACTATTATATTTTGTAATTCTCCTTGTAGTGATTGAAGTGTGAAGGGTAAAAGGTAAGACCAACACCTCCTTAAAATTGTTCCAAGCTGGTAACTTGGCCTCCAAGAGAAGCCTTAAGGATTGTTTGTTTCTCATGCAACCTATGGACTTTTTGTAAGATTTTGGAAATTTGGGACTCAATTGCAAAACTCTCAAAAGAAAGCTGAGGAGAGTTATGATAAGGATATGGATGGTATCAAAGTACTATTGGAGGACTAATGGAGGACTAATTGGCTTGTAGAAGACAATTTTGGGCAAAGAAAACATAAAGGGCTGTAAGGACCAAAATGTCCTAGTGTAGGCCTTTGGATGTCTATGCTTGTCACATTTTGGAGTTACGCCATCATGGGAAGGTCAGCTAAGGCATGGTAAGGAATTAAAAAATGTGGGCCAATAGATTAAGGCTAAGAAACCATGGTCTTGTAGCAAGGAAAATGACATAAACCATGGTTAAGGCTTGTTAAGGGTATTTATGCACCTAAGTCCATATAAGTGGCCATCTTTATCTTATCTCTCCCACATTTTCCCTTTTATAGCAGCAAAAAATGTGGCCCTACACCTCCACACTTCCACCATACTCACCATACCTTCAAGCTTGCAATTACTTGTAATTGAAGTAAAGAAAACACAATTGGAGGTGCGCTAGTGCTACTACTTGGGTGCACCTATAGTCAAGCTCAAATTCAGCCTACCCAATAAGGTAAGGAGTTCTCTTGCTCTCATGGACTATTTATTGTATTATTCAAGCATCAATGGAGCTAGGGCTAGGCTTGGAAGAGAGCCAAGAGCTTAATGAACCAAGCTTAGTGAAGGGAGGTGCACTTAGTGAAGGTTTTAGCCTTAATGTGAAGTGCACAGTGATGGTAGTGAAAATTGGGGTTTCTAGAGCCCAAAGCTAGTACTACCTAGTGTTAAAACTCTCCTAAGTCTAAGCCTAAGCTTGAAGGGGGATGCCATAGTGAATTGCATATGTTTATTGCATGTTTTATGTATGAACCAATGATGTTTATTGCTGCAACATACGTATGTTTGTTGTTTGTCTTTGGTTGCTGCATTTGGTTACTTTTTGTTGGATATTTCCATTGTGTTTCATAAAAAATTTTTATTTGAATGTAGGTAACGTCATGGGTGGTATAACCTTAAGTACCGAAGTGTGCTCTTTACTAAGTTTCCAAGTGAAACTTACCTCCCCTCAAATCTGTCCATTTCAGGTGCTACAAATAGATCTCATTCAAACTAACCCTTTTCGTTTGATTTTTTATCTAAAATTTTAGGTACTTGAACTTGCATGTATCTAGTTATTATTTGAAGTGTTTGGTGATTTTAGGAGTACATTTGGTATTTTTAATGATGGTGCTTAATGTACTATGCAATAGCTATCCAACATCCTGTTTTTTGGAATGCATTGTGTCTAAAGCTCTCCTGTAACTAAGGCATGTATTTTAGCTAAGTTAAGAACATTATGTAGTGCATGGATACATTCACATGTAGGACATGTAAATTTTGGACAATGTATGTGAACATTTGTGGGCTTTTGTGTTATGTATGAGGATGCTATGCACAGGCTGCCTAAATGTGCAATATAGGCTGCTTGTTTGTAAATTTTGGTATTGGCTATGTAAAGATGCTAGCTATAGTGGAATTTATATCTTATGTGTCTTGGACATGTATGGAATAGCCTTAGGGGGCTTACCCCTTGTGAATGAAGCGTTTGCATGCTTATAAAATCTCATATGGGCAAAATGGTCATAAAGTGACCAAAATTTTGACCCTACACTCTAAGTACTATAAATCCTTTTGTAGAATGAATCTTGGTATGAAAGTTTGACCACACCTAGAGAACATCTAAAGGTTTGAATGGGTTTTTGAATTTCTACATTTGGAGCCCTGTAGCCAAAGATATGATGTTGCAAACTTGGCTAAGTTATGTTCATTTGGTCAGAATTTTGTAACCAACTTAAAAAATCCATAACTTGGTCCATAGGTGGGCTATTGATGTAAAACCAGTTTCCATGGTTTTTCTAAAGACTTTAATTGATAATGGGATCAAGAAAACATAGGGTACATGGCTAGATTAATACAGGTTTTTGGAGGAAGATTTAGGTGCAATGGCTGGACACATGAATCGGGTAAGATTGCATAATGTGTGGTAGCAAAGATTAAGACTTGTGCTAGTGTTTTCCTTCCTTGCTACCATAGTGTTCATAAAATGGGAATATATGTGTAATGGTTGGACCAATATGCATGTATTTACATAGTGCCCAAGAGGGGCACTTGGGTATACGCACTAAGGGTATTATTCTAATGGCCTACAAGACATACCAAACCTAGGGGTTTAAATGCACAATTTTGGCACAATAACTGGACTACAGTAGAGTAGGTAACAATGTCGGCACCAAGGCATGTCGAGTGTACTTTGGCCTAGCTCTGAAGTGTCACAAGCCCAACTCTTTCAACTCCAAGGTCACAGTGTTTGTACGGACTCCTCAATCAATACACGGACCTCGGGCAAACCTCGAGGCCTAAGGCCTTCAGTCATCCCATGCCCTTCCCAAGAATTGATGAGCATAGTGTTGGATCAGCAAAGTGTTATGTGGTGTTACTTGCTTCGGAATCCCCTTTTATGCTTACTGATGCATCACTTAATTTCCTCTGAAGTGATGGTTGTTTTTTTCCAGGGTATGTCATGTCACTTCATTTTATGGGCACAAATTACGTCACTTCAACTGGCATGCCTAATGCCAATTCGTGAGTAAGTAGCTTTATGTCTTTTCACAAATCATTGCCTCGATTCAAGGTTTTGAGGCACATGTGTCATCCAACAATTTGGCAAGGCATGCCTAAAAGACGCAGAAGGGCATTTTCATCTTTTCACGTCTGCATTCAATGTGACATTTGGTCAAACTACTTCGGGGCTTATATATATCCCTTCCCTCCAACAAGAAATCCATCCTTTGCTCTCTACTCATCCTTGTTTTGTTTTGCTCTTCCAGTGCTCCAAGTTTTTCGGCAAACTTTTGGTGACTTTCTTCCAGTCTCAGGTGGGTTTGATTCTTGATCTTTCCTTTTTCTCTTTCACCGAAGCAAACCAGTGGCCAAGGCATCTTTCACTTCTAGGGGCAACTAGGAGTCTTCACATGCTCACCCTAGTAGCATGATGCTGCTAAAGGTTGCAAAATGAAGGAAGAAATACTCTCTTCCTGTCAATGTCACTGTTCGGGTGCTGGCTAAAAGGGAAATGAGCTACCAACCTCGGGAGCAGGAAATTATAGTTTTCAAGACCCAACTGAACGTCAGACTTTGATTCCCTCCCCATCCTATGGTCAAGGACTTTTGCGAGTTCCATGGGATTGCTGTCAACCATCTCCCTCCAAACTCTTATGCTCATTTCAATGCGTAATTATGCATGAGCAGTGTGTTCAAGCTTACACCCCACTTTCTGATCTTCTTGCAGTACTACAAGATGCTCACTACACCAAAGTGGTCCTTCCATTTCATGCCTCCATGAGGTTCCAGAAGCAATAAGTACTCCTTTGTGTTGGGCACCCACGACAGTTGGCGTAACTGGTAGAAGTATTTTTTCATGACCATACTAGAGTCCTGGGGGATCTCAGGCAAGTGGCCTTCTGGAGTTTGGAGGTGGATGTGGATGATCCCTCCCAGCTCTTAGACAAGAAGATGAAGAAGTGCTTCCATGATTTTGATGCTCAAACTCAGGTGGTGGCAAACTAGGGGTGTTACCACATCACAAAAATGGGAGAATTACAAAGTGTGGCATAATGGTCAAAAACCATTATACTGTGTAATTCTCATCATAGTGATTGAAGTGTGGGGGTAAAAGGCATGATCAACACCTCATTAAAAGTTTTCCAAGTTGGTAACTTACCCCCAAGAAAAGCCTTAAGGATTGCTTGTTTGTCAAGCAACTTATGGACTTTTTTTTAAGATTTTGGAAATTCGGGTACTCAATTGCAAAACTTTCACAAAAGAGATTTGGCAAGTTATGAGAAGGATATCAATGGTATAAAAGTGCTATTAGGGGACCAAATTGCTTATGGAAGACAACTAAGGACAAAGAAAACACAAAAAGGCAAAACGGACCTAAGTGTTCTAATGTAGGCCTTAAGATGTGTATGTCTTTGACTTAAGTCAAAAGGTGAAATTGTGAGGTTATCCCACCTAAGGAGGGCCTACTATGGCAAGATAAAGACATAAAAAATGTGGGCCATGAGTTTAAGACTAAGAAACCATGGTTTGGAAGTACTAAGAAACCATGGTTTGGAAGTAAGGAAAATGACATAAAGCAAGGTTAAGACTACTTAAGTGTGTTTAGTGTGCTTCCATTTAAGCAATCAAGACCACCTTTCCTTTTCTCATATTTAGCCATACCAGCCAAGGGATGCAACCCACCCTCCTCCACACTTCCTCCATAGCCACCATGCCTTCAAACTTAATGCTACTTGAAATTAAAGGCAGAAGCAAGCAATTGGAAGCAAACTAGAGCTATTGCTTAGGTGCTTCAAGGATCAAGCTTAAAATTTGGCCTACCCATCTTGATAAGGGTTCTCTTGCTTTCATGGATTTTTTAATGAATTTCAAAGCATCCATGGAGCTAGGGCTAAGCTTGGAATAGAGCCATGAGCTTGATGAGCCAAGCTTAGTGAAGAGAGTGCACGTATTGAAGGTTTTGTGACCTAGTGTGAAGTGCATAGTGATGGAAGTGAATTTAAGGGTTTATAGAGCCCAAATTTGGTACTAACAAGTGTTAAAACTCTCCTAAGACTAAGCTTATGCTTGAGGAGGGCTGCCATAGTGATTTGCATATGTTTATTTCATGTTTTATGGACTAACCAATGTTAATTGTTGCTACCACATACATGTGTTTGTTGTTTGTGTTTGGCTACTGCATTTGACTACTATATGTTGGATATTTGCATTGTGTTTCTTGTGTTTTATTGTCTTTGGATGCAGGTGATACCAAGGGCACCATTACCTTATGAATTTAAGTGTTCTCCTTACTAAGTTTCACAATGAAACTTACTCCCCTCAAGTATGCCCATTCCAGGTTCAGTAGAAAGATCACATTCAAATTGACCTTTTTGGTTTGAGTCTTGATTTGAAATTTCATGCATTTGAACTTAAATGTATCTAGTTATCATCTGGAAAGTTTGCTGATTTTTGGAGCACATTTAGTATTTTTAGTGATCGTGCTTATTGTGTTACGCAGCAGCTGTCTAGCATTCTGTTTCTGGAGTACATTGTGTCTAAAGCTCTCCTGTAACTTGGGTGCATGTTTTAGCTGAGTTAAGGCCATTATATAGTGCATGGATGCATGTACATATAATACATGTAAATTTGAAACAAGTATGTGAACATTTGTGGACTGTTTTGCTATGTATGTAAATGTGGTCACAAGCTGTCTAAGTGTTAATGATAGGCTGCTTGTTTGTAAATTCTATTTTGGCCACATAAAGTTACTAAATGTAAGATCATGTAATTCCTATGTGTATTAGACGTATATGGGACAGCCTTGGAGGGCTTACCCCTTGTTAATGAAGTTTTTGCGCACTTATGAAATTTTGTGTGGGCAAAATGGTCATAAAGTGACCTGAATTTTGACCCTACACTCAAAGTTCTATATCTCCTTGGGTAGAATGAATTTTGGTATGAAAGTTTGACCACACCTATATCACAACTAGAGGTTTAATTGGGCTTTAGAATTTCAACATTTGGAGCCCTGTAGCCAAAGTATTGTTGGGTTTCGGGAGCCAAACAAGCACCGCGGAATTTAACCGAAACCCTCCAGGATCTAAGTGAAACGGGGTAAACCGGGTGTTCGAAAATTTTCATACCTAATTTTTGATTGAGAACTCTCACCCAACTGTAGAGTCAAATCACAAAACCTGAACAGTTGACGTGTTCAAGCTCTCTATGGTATCCACACGAGCCTTTCAGGATCACCATGCTTCCACCATGTCCCGGCAGATGCGTTTGCCTTGCACTAGCAGTGCTAGCTTGCGTCCTCCAAGGAATTGCAAGAAAAGAGTGTGGCTGTCCTTTTTGGAGGCTAGGGCAAGAAGCTGTGAATTTCTCACTAAAAGTTGTATTTATAGTGAGACTCAACTTCCAGGCCTAATGGGTTTCAAAGCCCTAATCCAATTAGGCTTCAATTTCGGGCTTAATAATGGCTCAACTTTTGGGCCCATTATTAATTCGAAATTATTTTGAAACCATAACCCAAATAATTAGCCCATGCACTCTAATGATCCAAATAGCTCTATGTGTGTGACCCAATAGGCTCTTACCACACTAGCAATGATCATAAATCACATTTATGATCATAAGCAATGAGCGGTGTCTAGTAACACATCATTGCTACCCAAGTGACAAGATTGTCGATGATTCGACTAAGCCTTTATGATCATCACTGATATATGCCATTGTCCCTTTGTCCCAGATATCAAGACTAAGCACGAGACATGGAATGTGTCACTCTCGTATAGCCAAATCTTTGGTTTCTTGATTACCGAGTAGACCAACTTAAAATGATGACCTTAATATCATATATCAACTCATCCAAGCATGGCCATGCATTTTTCTAAGTCTTACTTTATCAAGGGGCCCGAAGATATCACTCCTGTTACATAGGAGGGACAAATCCCATCTTGATCATACAAATCCCTCTACATGATATGTGACATACCCAATGACCACCTTCAAGTTCACTCAATTACGAGCAACAAAGGGAAGTATCAAAGCATGTGACTCACATGTGGGAAACCTTGATGATCTTAGGTCGAAGGACTACATATACCATGATCACTATAAGAATCACTTATAACATTCATATAACGATCCATGTAGTGTTCTCATGGTGGGTCAGTCCAGTACACAAGTTCTCTAACTTGTACCCATATGTAGACTACAAATCTCATATTAGTCTCCATGTATGCTAGTCGTTATGTATTATTGCAACCCGCTCCACAATAATACTTGACCAAGGACGTTTGAGAATATCATTATTCTAGGGTTGCAATTATGTTTTTTATGTTACGCAGAAACAAAATAACAAACATAATTGCTGGATTAATGCCTTAATAAAATATCATGACTCAATGTGTAAAAATACAATCATCTCATGATTGGCTTTTGGGCACAACACTAACAAGTATGACATTTCAAAGTTGGCTAAGGTACTGTTCATTTTGTCAGAATTTTGTAACCAACTTCAAAAATCTATAACATGGTCCATAGGTGGGCTATTAATGTAAAACCAAATTCCATGGTTTGGTTTAAGTCTCTACTTGATAATGAAGTAAATAAAATATGGGCGTACATGGCTAGATTAGTATAGTTTATTAGAATAAGTTTCGGGTGCTATGGCTGGTTACTAAAACTTGACAAGATTGCCTAACGTGTGGTTGCCAAGATTAAGACTTGTGCTAGTGTTTTCCTTCCTTGCTGTGATGGTGTGCATAAAATGTGAATATGTGTGTAATCTTTGGACCAATATGCATGCATTTACATAGTGCCCAAGAGGGCCACTTGGGTATGCACACTAAGGGTATTCTTTTGATGGCCTATACAACATACCAACCCTGGGAGTTTTAAATGCACAATTTTGGCACCATAACTGAACTACCCTGGAGTGGGTAACAGAGAGGACATGGCTGAAGAAGCTGATCCTTTTCCTTTCCCTATTAGGTGGGACTTGATGACAGTAAAGGTGCTGTGCGTCTTGTAGGTTTAGCCCCTCCCTCAGCCAAGGCAGAGTTGACTGCCGAAAGGGCCACGGAGGCTCCCAAAAAGAACCCCACTACCGAAGACCCTTAGGAGGACCCCTTAAGGCCCCAACCTTGGTCCAATTACTTCAGGGGGATCTCTCCTATTCTTCCTTCATTTCCTATAGGTGTTGTTCTTTTTATAACTTATCTTTTTTGGAAACTCACATTGATGCCTTCTTTTTGGTAGAGATGGGTAACAACTTTAGAGCTAAATTCTATTAGAAGGCATTCTTCAGCAAGGCTCAAAAGGAGGACGGCAGGAAAATGGCCAACAGGAAGCCTAGGAGGATGCCTTCTGGCAACGCTCCTCCAAAGAAGGCCCGTGTCACTTCATTGTCAACCAACATCTTTGTCATGGAGGTCATCCCTGAACCAAGGGTTCCTCTAAACACCGAGATCCTTTTTTCAGAGGACTCGGAGGTAGTCAAGCAAGAGGAACTTGAAATGGAGGTTTCCACCCCTCCTCCAAGTCCATGCACCACTGCGGCTCTGCTAAGAACGGTGATTGAGGAAGCCCTCAAAGTGGTGGTTGAGGATGCTGTCAAAATTTCATACAGCGAGGGAAGTTCAAGGCAGGCTGAGGTCCCTCCCCAAGGTTCTTTCACTTCAACTCCCATCTGTCTCAGTTACTTTTTTGGCTTATGATTGGATTGAAGATTGGTTGGGTACTGATGTAATAAATGAACTTCGTCATGACCATCCTAGGGACACTTTGGCGCTTGAGAGGTTGGCCAAGCATGAAGCCTGTCGTGCCGTGAAAAATGTGCACTTGCCAAAATAGGCTATTTTGAGGTTTCCTATTTTAGATGTGACTAAGGATATGTTCCTCTTCAACCATGATTTTTCCGAGAGGATGATGCTATAGTTCTACTTGGGGGTTACTACCAATGCCACCTTTTAGGAACTTACCAAGGACCTCTCGAAGAAGAAGCACATTACGGTGGCTCTAGCAGACTACTTTACCAAGGTTAGCCTCTTCATCCCTTGGTTATTTCCACTTTTAATTTTTCTTGATTGATCTTTTGCCACTGATGATCTTATTTCCCTCTTGTGCCTTCAGGATAATTCTTCATCATCTCTAGATACTTCAAGGATTTCATCATGAAGCAAATAGAGATTCGGAACAAGGTGAAGGAAAGTCTGGGTAAGGAAAAAGGGGCTCTCACCGACATGGCCTTCAAGTTCAGTGAGGTGAAGCACAAGGCTACTGATGAGCTTGCCGAGCTCAAGAGGTAGGTTAAAAAGAAAGTAAAGGCCATCACTCAGAAGGGCAACTCTCACATCGAAGACCTTGGCTACCATCTTTCCTTGATGTCCATTCATCGTAACATCATCAAGACTAACCATGATGATCTTGACCAAAAGGTGAAGAGATATGCAAAGGACAGGAAGGACCTTCGAAAAGAGCTCCGGAGGCTAAGCTGAAGATCATGGGGCTAGAGTTGGATAAGGAAAGGATGGGGTAGGAGTTGCAGAAGATAACCAACATCACCATTTTTGGACTGTAGGATGGGTTCTACCTAGCTCATTATCAAGTCCTGGAAAGGCACCCCAATCTTGACCTTTCTTATTCGAATGCCTTCCGGAGTCCTAAAGGTTAGATGTCAACATGGTCAAGGGACAAGTACCTTGGGGAGCCTGATGGCCTCCCTAACAATGAAGGGACCAAAGAGGAGGGGGACAAGGAGAAGGAAGATGAGGAAGAAGAATTTGGAGATTGCTTCTTTGTATTACTGTCTTCCTTCTACTTTTATTTCATTGTTTTTTGTAGCAAATGTACTTTGTGTCATTCCTGTGACTTGTATAGGCCATGGGCTATGATGAAATGTACACATAAGGTACATTATATGGATATGTGAGCAAAACAAGTCACAAATATGAGATAAGAACTAAATAGGACAAGTATCTTATAAGAATGCTCTAAAAGTGCTCTAGGTGTATCTTAGAGGCACTTAAGACTGAGACCATGGGGAAGTGGCATGGTTATGGGCTAAACAAGGCTAAGCTTAAGCACTAAGTGCATTGTGAGAAGCGGGCTCAAATTTAAGAACAAACTTGGCCAAGAAACCAAGTAAATAAGGTGTTCTAAAAAAAGACAAAAAAAGAGACCCGTAAGCACACCTTAGTGTGCATTCATGTGGACTTGAGGGCTTTAAAGCCTAAAAAAGAAAAGGGAATTGTGTGAGCTCAATGCCAAAGATTAAGGTACCAAATAAGATAGCCACATATACTCAATAAATGTGGTGGACTCATGAAAAATGACAAGGACACTAGAGTTCACTAAAGAACTCTTAAGTGCACCTCTGTGTGCAACCATGTGCTTCTAAAGGCTCTAAAGCCTAATGTCTTGAAGGTCACTACATGAGATTGGTACTGATCATTTAAATGAGAATGAGGGCTACAATGTGGACTAAGAGAAGGTGGAAAACACAAAGAAATCATGGAGACACCTCAAAGAACACAAAAGTGGACTCAGATGAACTCTGGTGCATCTATGTTCAATGCAAAGTTTAAGGGCCTAAATGGTTGAATTAATTGATAAAGTGGGTGTTTAATATGTTCCACTTGAATATTAAATTAGGAAAAAAAATTTGAAGGAATTGAGCTGCTTAGAGTAGGATTTGACCAAAATTTTGTCAAAGTCCATGGCGACTTGGTTATTCAGCCACCGTTTGGACTTATGGTTTTCAAGGCTATTTTAGTGCAGCTTCCTAGATATTTCTTGGTATCTTCATGGGCTCAACAAGTCTAGCTAAATACCTATAAATAGCCAAAACACAATTAAAGCAAAATGGAAAGCTAAACTAGTCAAAATGCTTGGTAGCTAAGTCATTGGCCACCGTTTGGTTCCTAGTCTCCAAAGGCAACTTTATTACAGATTTTAGCTATTTCCAAACTAGTTCCTAGCTTATTTACTACCTATAATCCTAGACTAAGTCTGGCCAAACTAACCAAAAAGAAAAGAAAGGCAAACCAAAAGCAAAAACACAAACTAGTTCAAAACCAAAGCTAAGTTAGCATACCAACTTTGGCGTTCTTCATGAGCTACTATATTCTTACTTTCTTCCTATTTTATTTCCCTCTTCTACCTAGAATAACTTATACCTAAACACCCTAAAGCTACTAGGAAGAAAGTAGGTGAGGAAGGACAAAAAATAAGGTGAATCTAAAGCATGATGGTGTAAGACTAGCTCATGATGGTGTCTATGTTTGATGCTTGTGTTCAAGGATGTGTGATCAAGATTCCTTACTACCATTTCAACCATAGGTGAGGACCTATATGAATCTTCTTCTCCTATATTTTGAAGGGGAAAAGCTACCCTAGATGATGGCTTAAGCCAAAGGAACCTAGAGGCTATGTAATAGGATGTGTGTGTGTAAAGCACTATTGTAAGCTAGCTAGTTTGCTTGATCAGCAAACATAGGGATTTTGTTTAAGTTGGGCCAAGCTTGATCAATCAACTAGATCTCTATGTTAATTAAACCAAATCAAAGTGATTACATGAAAAAATTGATAAGAAATCATGCTTGCTATATTAAGAAAACCATGTGTATGTGGTGTGTGTGTTTGTGTGCTTTTTTGTTTGTATGCGTGTGCTAACCCCTTATTTGCATATATATGTATCATGTATTATTTTTTGTATGTTGTTTTTGGTGTTTTTCTTTTGTCTTTTGATGTAGGTTATTAAACAAAATTGGAGGTTTATATGTATAACAATGTTTTAAGCATTGTAAAGGCACTCGGTGCTGTATCGAGTCTTCACTAAGTAACTATGTGCCCATGCCCTCTTTTGCCCATTTCAAGTAAAGAAGTGTAAGATTGAAGGGCTAGGGAACTTTTGGAAAAGGTCTATGTACAGAAAGGTATACTCTGAAACTATGTCTTATGAAAAGGAAGCATGGAAAGTTCATCAAATTGAACAAATGATTGTGTTCTATTACTGTGTTTGTAGGCCCTGATGGCTACTGTGGGAGTTGCTATATTTGGCTCTGCCCTGGTATAAGATATGTCCAAGAAGGTAATAAAAGAAATGGGGCCCAAGTGTCAGGTTAAAGTAAAAGTCAACGTTACTGTGGTCCTAGAGACAGTTTGAACCAAATGATGTATTATGCATGACACTTAGTACATCAAACTTTTGGTGTATATGGTTTTGGGCCATGTAGTCCTTATTTGCAAAGTTTGGCCTGTACATATTTGTATGTACTAAGGGCAAAGGGACTGGGCTTAAAATAAAACATGACCTATGCCTTGTATGTATTTTTGGGCTTTAGTAAGCCATAAGGCACTAATTATGGTATGTTAGCAAAAATGCATGCGTGGTTGGTAACCTATTAAACTAATGTGTGTGCATGTATGTATGCTTGGGTGTATGTGTATGTTTTACACTAGGCAAGCCCTAGTAATCCTATAAATACACTAAGACACGCTCTCATGCTTATGTACCCCATATGCATTAAAAGAAAGTGGTTAAGTAAATGCATTCACTCGAATAATGCATTGAACTGAGAACTTAAAGTGTTAAAGTAGTAGCTTAACCTATTAAACTGTTAGTCTAAAGTGTTAAGTTAGGGTTAAGAATCCTGGGAGTCAGGGTCTAATTCACCCTAAGAAAACCAACTGAGTCCTTAAAATCAACTGAATAATTAAAACCAACTGGTTGTCCTCAAACCTTTTAAGAAGGTTTAGGGTAGGGGTGAATTGGGCCCTTACAGAGTTGGTATTAGAGATTAAGGTTTGAGTTTGTTTAGGACATGAAAGGTCTATTAGGTAGGTTCCCACTATGACACACACTCATTGTTATGTTGCAAAACTAAATGGCCAGAGGTAAAAATAGAGTAATGGGAAACCAAATGACTACTAAGGCTAATCAACAGCTTAAAAATGAGAAGGTAGCTGAAAGCAGGATAGGAGCTCCTGATAGGGCCATAAGCCTAAAACTGGTGTACATAATCAGCATAGGATGGAACATATGATGGAAATTATGCAGGCTATTATTGTTCAGCTTACAGTTGGCATGCAAGCTCTTACTAGGGGCCAAGCCCAGGCACCTAAAGGTAATATTGCTAATGAAGAACAATAAGAAGAAGGAAGGATAGGGAGAAAGCTAAGTAAAGAACCAATAAGAGAAGAGCAAGCAACCAGACTTGTAAAAGAAGAGCCTGAGCCTGATGATGGTAGAAGACATCCAAGAAGCAGAAGACTAAGGTCAGAAATCAGGACAAGCAAAAAGGACAAAGAAGGGAAGCAATTAGGCACTAATGCTGGAAGGATGAAGCCAGTCTTAGAGAGCTCAAAAGAGTTGGCTTCTTAGAGAAAGATCGGGACCCCTGAAAAAAGAAAATAAGGATCAAGAAAGCAAGGCTTAAGGGAAGGCTAGCTAGAAGTCTTTCTGGCACTTAAACCTCCAGTGTTTAAGGTTAGTGGTGATCTGGAGAAAGCTGAATTCTGGATTTACCAGATAGAGAAAGTATTTGAAAGAATGAAAGTCATACCCACTCAGAAGGTGTTGTTAGCTAACATTAAGCTATAAGGTAGTATAGAGCTTTGGTGGAGGACAATACAAAAGGCATATATGATCAGGAATGAAAGGAAATCCACAAGGAAGGGAGAACCTATGACATGGGCTGAGTTCCTCAAGGTGTTTTAACAACAGTATGTTAGTAAAGCTCTCAAAGATCAGAAACAAGTAGAGTTTGATTTACTAGAGCAGGGAAACCTATCAATGAAGGAGTATGAACACAGGTTCAAAAGTCTCCTCAGATATGCTTCACAATATGGTGGACAAGAAGAATTGAGCACAAAAAAAATTTTCAGGGGACTGAGACCTGAACTGAGGGAGATATTGAAGGCCATTGGGATCAAAACTTACTATGAAGCTGTTCAAAGGGCTCTAATTTTGGAGTAGGAATTTCAGCATCCTATGGTAAGAAACATTAAGAGGGCTTCTATGGGACATTAGGGTGGAAGAAAAAGAGCTAGAGATAGGCTAGGAAAGATTAAAGTGGGCAAAGAACAAAATAGGCCCAAAGAAGCTCAAAAGTTTAGACCTCATTCCCAAACCTGTGTAAAGTACCATGGTTTTAAACCATGTTAGAGACTCACTGAAGGGTGTTTAAAGTGTGGTTCTCATGACCATTAGGTGAAGGATTGCCTAATTAAGAAAGAAGAAAGAAAAGTACTGGTCAAGTTTGAAGCTCCTTGGCCAAGAAACCAAGAAGGAAAGGGAAAAGGGACAGCAACACCTCAGCCTCGCAGACAGATACAAAAAGGGCTAGGCCAACCTGTGCCAATTAGAGTCCAACCACTAGCTGGAAGGGTATATTAGATTGAAGGATCAAGGAGAAAAGAGGAAACTCACCTTGCAGAAACGGCAACAAGCCATGCCAAGCTAAGGAAAAAAGCACTGAAAGGTAACCTTTACCTTTATGATTGTTACCCACTCTAAGATAGTCTAGTTATGGTGGCCAAATTGTGCATTTAAAACTCCCAGGGTTGGTATGTTCTATAGGCCAGCAGAACAATACCCTTAGTGTGCATACCCAAGTGGATCTATTAGGCACTATGTAAATGCATGCATATTGGTCTAAACATTACACACATATTCACATTTTATGCACACCATGGCAACAAGGAAGGAAAACACTAGCACAAGTCTTAATCTTGGCTACCACACATTAGGCAATCTTGTTAAGTTTAAGTAATCAACCACTCCACGTGAAACTTCCTCCAAAAAACTATATTAATCTAGCCATGTACACCCCTATTTTATTTACTTCATTATCAAGTAGAGACTTTAACCAAACCATGGAATTTGGTTATACATCAATAGCCCACCTATGGACCAACTTATAGATTTTTTAAGTTGGTTACAAAATTCTGACCAAATCAACAGTAACTCAGCCAAATTTGTAACGTCATAACTTTGGATATAAATTCTAAATCCTAGTTAAACCTCTAGATGTTCTCAAGGGTTGACCAAAATTTCATACCAATATTCATTCGACACAAGGAGATATAGAACTTTGAGTGCAGGGTCAAAATTCTATCCACCTTATGACCATTTTGCCCATACAAAATTTTATAAGTGTGAAAACACTTCATTAACATGGGGTAAGCCCTCCAAGGCAATCCCATACATGTCAAATATACATAGGAATTACTTTCTCTTGCATCTAGTAACTTTATGTGGTCAAAATAGAATTTACAAACAAGCAGCCTATCATTCACACTCAGATAGCTTGTGAACCGCAATCACATACATAGCAAAAGAGTCCTCAAATGGTTACCTACTTGTTTTAAATTTACATGTATTACATGTACATGCATCCATGCACTACATAATGGCCTTAACTCAGCTAAAACACCCACCAAATTTATAGGGAGCTTTAGACACAATGCACTCCTGAAACAGGATTCTGGACAACTGCTGCATTGTATAGTAAGCACCATCACTAAAAATACCAAATGTGATCCTAAAATCACCAAAATATACAGATCACAACTAGCTATATGGAAGTTCAAGTACATGGAATTTTAGATCAAAACTAAAACCACAAAGGTAAGTTTGAATATGATCTTTCTGTTGGACCTGAAATGGACAGATTTGAGGGGAGTAAGTTTCATTGTGAAACTTAGTAAGGAGAACACTTATGCTCGTAAGGTAATGTAACCCATAGTATTACCTGCATTCAAATACACTAGAACACACAAAAACACAATGCAAATATCCAATAGAGAGCATCCAAATGCAACAACCAAACAAAAAGAACAACCATATGAATGTGGCAGCAACAATATGCATTGGTTTGTCCATAAAACATGTAAAAAACATATGAAAATAACTATGGCAAGCCCCCTCAAGCTTAAACTTGGCCTTAGGAGAGTTTTAAAACTATTTAGTACTAACTTTGGGCTCTAGAAACCCTTAAATTCGCTGCCATCACTATGCACTTCACACTAGGTCACAAAACCTTCACTAAGTGCACTCCCCTCACTAAGCTTGGTTCATCAAGCTCATGGATCTCTTCCAAGCCTAGCCCTAGCTCCATGGATGCTTGAAAATACATTAAACATTACATGAGAGCAAGAGAACTCCTTACCCTGTGTGTATGCCAAAATTAGAGCTTGATCTTAGGTGCACTCAAGTCTTAGCACCAAATAGCTACCAATTATCTTTTCTTGCTTTCAATTGCTTCTAGCTTCAAGCTTGGAGGTTTGGTGGCTATGGAGGAGCTATGCAGGTGAAGGTTGCTGGTGTGGGTCGAATATGGGAGAAGTAAAGAACAAATTGGCTACTTTAAGAGGCTTAACCAAGCTTTAGTGCACTAAACATCCTTAATAGCCTTAACCATGCTTTATGTCATTTTCCTTGCTTCTAAACCATGGTTTCTTAAGCTTAATCACTTGGCCCACACTTGACCATCCTTATCTTCCTTTGGCTGCCTTTTCTTGGGTGGGATAACTCCAAAATGCTTCCATTTGACTTAATTCATAAGCATAAACAACCAAAGGCTTACACTAGGACACTTAAGTCCTTAAAGCCCATTATGCTTTTCTTTGTCCACAATTTTCTTCCATCAGCATTTTGGTCCTCCAAAAGCACTTTCATACCATTCATATCCTTCCCATAACTCTCTAGAGCTCTTTCTTGAGAGTTTTGTAATTAAGTACCAAAATTTTCAAAACCTTACAAAAAAGTCCATAGGTTGCCTGATAAATAAGCAATCCTTAAGGCTTTTCTTGGGGGCCATGTTACCAACTTATAACACTTTTAAGGAGGTGTTGATCATGCCCTTTACCCCTCACACTTCAGTCACTATAGTGAGAATTACATAATATAATGGTTTTTCACCATTATTCCATACTTTGTAATTCTCCCATTTTTGTGAGGTGGTAACAATCCTCCCTCCTTAAAAATTTTGGTCCTCTAAAATTACCTTTAGCTTCGGGTATTTTGTAGGATACCTTTCCATAAGGTCTTTTTCAATTTCCCAAGTTGCTTTCTTTTCAGAGTAGTGTGACCACTGAACTTTAACCATGGGAAAGAGCTTGTTCCGTAACCCTTTTGTATCCTTGGCTAACATAGCTATAGGTTTCTCTTCATATGTCAAGTTACGTTCCAACTATAAGTCTTCCACTACATTAGCATGCTTTGTGTCCAATAGACACTTCTTAAGCATACTAATGTGAAAAACATTATGAACACTTGACATGCTTGGCAGCAGAGCTAACCTATTTGCTACCTTGCCAACTCTATCCAAGATCTCATAAGGACCTATATGTCTTAGAGCTAACTTGGTTCTTCTTCCAAATCTGACAGTACCTTTGATTATTGCAACTTTCAGCCAAACATTGTTACCAACTTCAAACTCCAAGTTTATCCTTCTTTTATTCACATAGGTTGTGGTTCTTTCATTGGCTCCCTTTAATCTTTCTTGAATCTTCTCAATCTTGGTATTAGTTTCTTCAATGATTTTGGGACCCAACTTTAGCCTATTTGAGGCTTCCAATCAACAGTGGGGTGTCATGCACCTTCTTCCATATAATGCTTCATAAGGTGCCATGCCAATGGTGCTTTGATAACTATTGTTATAAGAAAATTCCACAAATGGCAATTGTTGGTCCCATTCACCTTTAAAATCCAACACACAACTCCTGAGCTTGTTTTCTAGTATCTATATCACCCTTTCAGTTTGCCCATCAGTCTGAGAGTGATAAATAGTATTCAGGTAGATTTTGGTGCCTAGTGCTTCGTGAAAACCACTCCAAAACTGAGCTATAAATCTTGGATCTCTATCAGATACAATGGAATCTGGTATTCTATGTAGTCTCACTATCTCTTGGATATACATTTGAGCCAACTTCTCTAGAGAATTTGTGAGTTTCATTGGCAAGAAATGGGCACATTTGGTTAGCCAATCCACAATAACCTAGATTGTGTCATGCCTTAATCTGGTCATAGGCAACCCAGTAAAAATGTCCATGGTTATGTTGCCCCACTTCCTCACTGGTATAGGTAGAGTCTGTAGAGTACCAACTGGCTTCTGGTGCTCTACCTTTACCCTCTGGCATGTGGCACATTTGGAGACATAAGTAGCTATGTCGCTCCTCATGTTTGGCCACCAAAAGTGAGTCTTTAAGTCTTTACACATTTTCTCACTTCCAAGATGGATGTTCAACTTGCATGTGTAAGCGTCTTAAAGTATTTTATCCCTAAGCTTTGGTCCTTTAGGCACATAGATTCGGTCTTTAAAGTATAGTAATCCTTGTTTGTAGGCAAAGGATTCATACAAGGAACCTTTTTCCTCTCCTGATATCATTTTCAATTCAGAATCTGTCTCCTGAGCCTTGCTGACCTCTTCAATTGGATTGTCAATGTGTAGATTTGGTCTTTCTCCCACTTATGCCACTTATGCCATAGGCATAGCAGACTAATTTGCACATCATGATCCATAGGCATTGTAGACTAATTTGCTCATCATGATCAGCTATGGGTTCTCCTTTCAGAAGACCCGTGTTACACCTTCACAAAATGACAAGATGGGAAAATTATAGCATAAGGACCTAAACTTATATGCTTTAATTTTCACCATAGTCTATGATTTGTGAAGTGTAAAGTATTCAATATACACCCCCTTCAATGGCAAAAACAATGATAACTTGGTCCTTAAGAAAGCATTGGCATACCGCCTAATTTTTAGGTAACCTATGGACTAAATTGCAAGGTTACAAAAGTTGGGTACTCAATTGCACAAATCTGTAATATGGCTATGGAAAGGACATGGATGGAATTAAGGATATTGTTGGGGACCAAAGTGCTTAAGAAGGCAAATTTGATCATTTATGGCATAACGCCAACTAAGGATCCAAGTGTCCACCTTTTTGTCGAAAGATTATAATGACCTTTGAAAAGGTTAAAGGTGGTCAAAAACATCATTTTCCTAGCCAAAATAGCTGGATATAATCTGTCCAAGTGTTGGCCAAATTTTCAAAAATTTGCATATATGCCACCTTGGTCAAAATGATGTATAAATGAAGAAAAATCTTCATTTCATTGCCATTTTCCTTAAATTTCGGCCTCTAGAAGCTAAGACCTCTTCCTTAAGCTCTTTCATCATCCTCCATAGCCACCATACCTTAAGAAAATGAGAGGAAGCAAGAGAAAGCAAAGAAGACATCAAAGAGTGCAAGAAAACCTAATTTTGGTTCTATTTGGGTTTTAGATTTCATAGCAAAGGTACGGTTTTTCTAAAGTTTCCTAGATTTTTTACTGCATTTCCAAACATCCATGAAGCTAAGGCCATGCTTGCAAGAGAGAAAAAAGCTCAAGGAACCATGTATGGGTTAAGGGGAAAGAAGCATGGCAAGGTTTCGGCCGTAGTGTTACCATGCTAAAGATGGCAACAAGAAAAAAGGGTTTCTAGAGCCCAAGTTAGTACTAACTAAGACCTAAAAGACTCCTAAGACCAAGAAAAATCTTGAGGAAGGCTTCCATAATGTTACTAAAGTGATATCTTATTGTTTTATTGAATGATTGTGGACTAACCCTACTGTGTTATTGCTGCCAGCATTACATGTGTTTATTGGTGCATATGGTTTCCATATTTGTGTGTATGTGTTGTTTTTGTATGTTTTTATGTCTTGAGATTTCAGGTGGTACGTTGCTATGGAAGACTTTACATTGAAAGCCCTTACAAAGTTCCTTACAAAGAGCTTACTCCCATTTCTGTCCATTCTCAGGAACACCTGAAAGAGAACATTCAAACTAGTAGTTCTAGTTTGAGTTTTCTTGTGCAATTTCAGGTACATGAACTCCAATATGTCTAGTATTAATGGAGTGTTTCATGATTTTTAGAGTGCAGTTACTAATTTTACTGTTGGTACTTTCTGCTTCTTGCAGCAGCTGCCTTTTGAAGTTTCTAGAGTGCATTGTGGTTGTAAGGCTCTCCAAGAAGCTAGTGCACATACCTAACTAAGATAGGACATATGTATGATGCATATATGCATGTAAATACACTATGGATGGTGTATAGATGATATATATGGAGCAATAAAGTGATGTTTGAGGTTGAATGTTCAATTTTGTCCATTTTGCAACTCATTAGCTGTTCTAAAGAAAATTATGTTTAATGCTTATGGAATGCCTCTAAATTCATGGGAATCACTTTACCAAGTGTTTAAGACATGTAAGAACCTGCCCATGTTGGTTTTGAACCTGGAAATGAAGTGTCTAAATTTTATGAAATTTTGTACGGGCATTATGGTCATTGGTTGTATAGATTTGGTACCCTGTACTCCAAGAGCTATAACTTACTGTACATAATGAGTTTCACTATGAAATTTTGACCACACTTAGAACACTTCAAGATGAAGAATTTGGATTTTGAATCATAGGATTTGGTGCCCTATAGCAAGAGTTATAACCTATCAAAGAGCTGATTTTGCTGAGTACTGTTCATATGGTCAATTTTACCCAGTTAAGTATTAAATCCATAATTGCAAACTTGTATGGATTAAATGCCTCAAATTTATTTCCCTATGAATGTTTAAGTGTATTAAAGGGTTTAAGACCTTTGAGGCATAGGAGAACATGGGTAGAATTTGAGTTGTACATGGTGTGAATGTTTGGATATGTGAAATGGGCGCCAATGGTACCAAGTGTGCATATGATTGTACATGCACTTGGGCATTTTACTCAAATCTCATATTGACTAGGAATAAAGAATTGATTGTCATCATCATTACTACTAGCTCAAATAGTATGTGAATATGTGTGTGATGGTTGGGCCAATATACATATATTTGCATAAAGACCAAGACGGCCACTTGGGTAATATAGTGAGCATTGTTCTGACGGCCTACAAAACATGCATAGCTCCTAGGAAATTGACACATTAAATATGGTCATTATATTTAAGCTCCTAGAGTGGTAACAACCCGTGTACTTTTTTCTCAAGGCATCTGCTATCACATCACCTTTGGCCTCTGTGTACTCTATACTGTAGTTTATATCACAAAGGAATTACCATCAAGTAGTGCCTCCATTGCTTTAAAGAAAAAATCACTACTGCTAGTTCTAGGTCTTCAGTACGATGATTTTGCTCATGAAGTCTCAACCGCCTTGACCCATAAGCAATGGCATTTCTATCTTACATAAGTACACAACCTAACCTAAATCTAGATGCGTCTTTATAGATGGTGTAGGGCTTGCTTAGATTAGGAAGAATCATTACTGGAGCTTCAGTCAACCTCTTCTTGAGCCCCTGGAAACTCTTTTCACATTTCTCAGTCCACTCAAATCTTTGACCCTTCTTGGTCAGATGAGTAAGAATTGAAGCAATCATGGAAAAGTCTGATACAAATCTTCTGTAGTATCCAATTAATCCTAGGAAACTTCTAATTTCCTTTCCAGTCTTTTTTGTTTCCCATTCTTACACTACCTTGACCTTTTCAGGGTCTACCTTAAGGCCTTGCGCATCTATGATATGTCCTAGGAAACACACTTCCTTTATCCAGAATTGGCACTTAGATAACTTAGCATAAAAATGATGTTCCAACAGAGTCTTTAAGACAATCTTCAAATGATGTTCATGTTCATTTTCATCCTTGGAATACACTAGGATGTCATCAACAAACACAACCACAAATTTTTCCAGATGTGGTCTGAACACCCTATTCATCAAGTCCATGAAAGCAGCTAGGGCATTAATCAAACCAAATGGCATGATTGTGTACTCATAATGCCCATATCTAGTCCTGAATGCAGTCTTAGGAATATCCTCTTCCTTTACTCTCAACTGGAAGTATCCATAACTCAAATCTATCTTGGAGAATATCTTAACTCCCTTGAGTTGATCAAAAAGATCCTTAATCTTAAGGAGTGGATACTTGTTCTTGACTATCACTAAATTAAGCTTCCTATAGTCAATGCATAATCTGAATGATCCATCCTTCTTCTTCACAAAAAGTACTAGAGTTCCCTAGGTGAAACACTTGACCTTATAAACCCTTTTTCAAGAAGTTCATCAAGTTGTTTCTTGAGCTCATTCATCTCTATGATAGGCATTTTGTAAAGAGGAATGGATATTAGACTAGCTCCTGGTTGCAGCTTGATCTCAAACTCAATCTCCCTTGGTGGAGGAATACCTAGTAGGTCTTTAGGAAAGACTTCTGCAAAGTCTCTCACTACAGGTATTATATCCACTTCCTCATCACAATGCAATTCATTCAATGCATAATAGTAATCATGCTCAAAAATAAAAGGTATCTCATCTAGTACCTATAGTTCCATGCCATGCATTTCATACACTAATTCCCTAGAATTCACTAATGCATGCACTTCACCATTAAGCAATGTGATTTCCCTCTTAACATAATCAAATCTTATGTTCTGGGTAGCAATCCAATTCATACCCAGCACTATATCATACTTAGGAATGTCAAACACTAGTAGAATAGTCATAACCTTAGTCTTTCCTACTACTAGCTCACAGTCCTTAGCTAGTTCATTAGTTAAAAGACATTAAGTACCTGTTGTTCTCACTAAGGATATACTAGGCATGATTTTAATAGGCAAATTCATGGCATCAATGAATTTCCTAGCCATTATGGATACAGATGCACTGATATCAAACAGAACACTGACAAGTGCACCATTTAGGTAAATGTTACCTCTTAGTGCTCCTCCCTGCTGTGATGTCTCTAGCCTTTCCACCTGGAACACTCTGCCATCTCTTTACACTGGTGGCCTTGGCACTAAAGGAACTGGTCTCTGATGTCCCCCCCTGGGTGCTCCCTCTCTAGGTCCTACTCCAACAGGCCTCACTGGACCTTGGTCTTGTGGCCTTCTTCTTTGAACATGTGGGCAATCCCTAGTACAGCGATCCATCGCACCAAAGCTCAGACACGCTTGAGTGTCAAAGTAGCAATAATTATTTTCATGAAAATTCTTGCACTTTGGGCACCTTAGGCCAGGGAGCTTCCCCTTAACCTTGCCCTCACCACCAGAATGGGAATTCTTGGCAATTCCCTTGCCAAGTGGTGGCATTTTTTGCTTCCTTCTTATCTGACTACTGTCCCCTAGTCCACTAGGAAAGTACCTAGTCTCATTCTCCTCTTGCTCTACTAATAGAGCCTTATACACTGCTTCATAATATGTCACTACCCCAAATGGCCTTATAGCCTTGCTGATGCCTGATCTTATGCCTCTAACAAATCTCTTGGCTTTCAACTTCTCCAATCCATGATACTGAGGAGCATATCTCACTAACTAATTAAATTTGTGCTCATACTCTAGCACACTTAAGTTGTCCTACCTTAAAGCATCAAATTCAACTTACTTCATGTCTTTGATAGTATCATTGGTATAATGCTCCTGAAAAAGCTGAGTGAACTCTAGCCATCTCATCTCTATATCTCTTCATGGCCTTCTGCCCTTCTAGACAGCATATCTATCTTTGGTGTTTCACCACCACATCTCTACACTGCCTACCAAATTTCAAGTAGCTAGTGACGTCTTCTTGGTGGAGCTGAGTGGCATCCTCTCAAACATCTTTTCTATGAAGATTAACCACTCTTCAGCTATTTTTGGTCATGCTCTTCCATCAAACTGTGGAAGCCTTACTCCTTAGAACCTCTCTAGTAGTCTGACCTCATCTAGGCCTTCCAGATCTTTTCCTCTCTATCTCCTGGATCTGTGAAACTCCTCAACATGGTGATTCTTTCTATGCCTTCTCCTACCCCTTATCTCATGATCTTCCTCAATCTCATTCCTGGTGGTGGAATGGTCATACACTAAGGGATTGGCCCTAGACACCTGACCAATCTCAGATCTCACTCTTCTCTCTCTAGGATTTCTCCTATCTTCATCTTCCACTTCATCAGCTTCATCATTTCCATTTCCTAATCTTCCAAAAGGAACATATTCAGATGTGTTCCCTGTTAGTGTTGTGCCCAAAAGCCAATCATGAGATTATTGTATTTCTTGCACATTGAGTCATGATATTTTATTAAGGCATTAATCCAGCAATTATGTTTGTTGTTTTATTTCTGCGTAGCATAATAAACATAATTGTAACCCTAGAATAATGATATTCTCAAACATCCCTGGTCTAGTATTATTGTGGAGCGGATTGTAATAATACATAATGACTAGCATATGTGGAGACTAATATAAGATATGTAGTCTACATATGGGTACAAGTTGGAGAACTTGTGTACTAGACCGACCCACCATGAGAAAACTACATGGATCGTTATATAAGTGTCATAAGTGATTCTTATAGTGATCATGGTATATGTAGTCCTTCGACCTAAGATCATCAAGGTTCCCTACATGTGAGTCACATACTTTGATACTTTCCTTTGTTGCTCATAACTGAGTGAACTTGAAGGAGGTCATTGGGTATGTCACATATCATGCGTAGGGATTTGTATGATCAAGATGGGATTTGTCCCTCCTATGTAACGGGAGTGATATCTTTGGGCCCCTTGATAAAGTGAGACTTAGAAAATGCATAGCCATGCTCGGATGAGTTGATATACGATATCATTGTCATCAGTTTAAGTTGGTCTACTCGGTAATCAAGAAACCAAAGATTAGGCTATACGAGAGTGACACATTCCATGTCTCGTGCTTAGTCTTGATATCTTGGACAAAGGGACAATGGCATATATCGGTGATGATCATAAAGGTTTAGTTGAATCACCGACAATCTTGTCACTTGGGTAGCAATGATGTGTTGCTAGACACCGCTCATTGCTTATGATCATAAATATGATTTATGATCATTGCCAACGTGGTAAGAGCCTATTGGGTCGCACACATATTATTTGGGTTATGGTTTCACAATAATTTCGTATTAATAATGGGCCCAAAAGTTAAGCCATTATTAAGCCTAAAATTGAAGCCTAATTGGATTAGGGGTTTGAAACCCATTAGGCCTAGAAGTTGAGTCTCACTATAAATACAACTTTTAGTAAGAAATTCATAGCTTCTTGCCCTAGCCTCCCAAAAGAACAACCGCACTCTTCTCTTGCAATTCCTTGGAGGATGCAAGCTAGCACTACGAGCGCAAGAGAAACGCATCTGCCGGGACGTGGTGGAAGCGTGGTGATCCCGAGAGGCTTGTATGGATACCATAGAGAGCTTGAACACGTCAACTGTTCAGGTTTTGTGAATCGACTCTATAGTTGAGTGAGAGATCTCAACCAAAAATTAGGTATGACAATTTTTGAACACCCGGTTTACCCCGTTTCACTTGGATCCTAGAGGGTTTCAGTTAAATTTCGCTGCGCTGTTTGGCTCCTGAAACCCAACATTCCCAGCCTCCTCCTCTAGTTGTTGTGGTGCACTCTGAACAACTTCAGCTAGAGCTACATGGACTCGTCGATGTTGTCTTTGAATCAGTCTTACTAAGTTTTCGTTGATTAGACCTAAGTCTCTCAAAAGCTCTAGCCAAACCTAAGGCACTTCAGGGTTTGGTGCCCCCTATTGGCCTCGATTCCCTGTTACCCATTACGGGGTAATCTAGTTATGGTGCCAAAATTGTGCATTTAAACTCCCAGGATTGATCTGTCCTGTAGATCATCAAAACAACACCCCTAGTATACATACTCAAGTGACCCTCTTGAGCACTATGTAAATACATGCATATTGGTCTAGCCATAACACACATATTCACATTTATGCACACTATGGCAGCTAAGAAGGAAAACACTAGCACAAGTCTTAGTTTTGGCTTCCACACATTCAGCATTCTCACTAGGTTCAAAAATTCCAGCCACTGCACCCAAAATTCCTCCAATAAACTGTATCATTATAGCCATGTAACCCCATGTTTTCTTTTCTCCATTATCAAGTATAGACTTACAAAAAACCAAGAAATTTTGTTTTACATCAATAGCCCACCTATGGACTAAGTTATGGATTTTTTAAGTTGGTTACACACATATTCACATTTTATGCACACCCTAGCAGTAGGGAAGGAAAACACTAGCACCAAGAAAGGAAAACACTAGCACAAGTCTTATTCTTGGCTACCACACATTAGGCAATCTTGTTAAGTTTAATTAACCAGCCACTGTACCTGAAACTTCCTCCAAAAAAATCTATTAATCTAGCCATGTACCCCCTATTTTCATTGCTTCATTATTAAGTAGAGACTTAAACCAAACCATGGAATTTGGTTTTACATCAATAGCCCACCCATGGACCATTTTATAGATTTTTTAAGCTGGTAACAAAATTAGGACCAAATGAACAGTAAGTCAGCCAACTTTGCAACATCATAACTTTGGCTACAAGGCTCCAAATGTAGAAATTCCAAATCCCTGTTAAACCACTAAATGTTCTCTAGGTGTGATCAAAATTTGATACCAAGATTCATTCTACACAAGAAGATGTAGAACTTTGAGTGCAGGGTCAAAATTCTATCCACTTTATGACCATTTGCCCTTACAAAATTTCATAAGTGTGCAAACACTTCATTCACAAGGGGTAATCCCTCTAAGGCTATCCCATACTTGTCCAATACACATAGGAATTACATTCCCTTGCATCTAGCAACTTTATATGGTCAAAATATAATTTACAAATAAGCAGCCCATCATTCACACTTAGACAGCTTGTACACCACCTTCACATATATAGCAAAACCATCCTCAGATGTTCACATACTTGTTCCAAATTTACATGCCTTACATTTACATGCATCCATTCACTACAACATGGCCCTAACCTCGCTAAAGACATGCACCCAAGTCACAAGAGATGCTTGAGATACAATGCAGTTCAAAACAGGATGCTGGACAGCTCCTGCATAACACAATAAGCACCATCATTAAAAATACCAAATGTGCTCCTAAAAGCAGCCTATCATTCACACTTAGGTAGCATGTGGACCACATTCACATACATAGCAAAGCAGTCCACAAATGTTAACATACTTGTTTCAAATTTACATGTCTTACATGTACATGTATACATGCACTACATAATGGCCTTAACTCAGCTAAAACACATACCCAAGTTACAGGAGAGCTTTAGACACAATGCACTCCAGAAACAGGATGCTAGACAGCTGCTGCATAGTACAGTAAGCACCATCACTAAAAATACCAAATGTGCTCCTAAAATCAGCAAATTTTCTAGATCACAACTAGATACATGGAATTTCAAGTACCTAAAATTTCAGATCAAAACTCAAACCACAAAGGTCATTTTCAATATTATCTTTCTATTGGACCTAAAATGCGCAGATTTGAGGGATTAAGTTTCATTGTGAAACTTAGTAAGGAGAACACTTATACTCTTAAGGTAATGAAACACATAGTATTACCTTCATCCAAAGACACTAAAACACAAGAAAACACAATGCAAATATCCAATATAAAGCAACCAAATCCAGCAACCAAACACAAAGAACAACCATATGAATGCAGCAGCAACAATATGCATTGGTTAGTCCTTAAAACATGTAATAAACATATGCAAATAACTATGCAAGCCCTCCTCAAGGTTAATCTTGGCCTTAGGAGAATTTAAACACTAGTTAGCACTAACTTTGGGCTCTATAAACCCTTAAATTTGCTGCCATCACTGTGCACTTCACACTAGGTCATAAAACCTTCACTAAGTGCACTCCCCTCACTAAGCTTGGTTCATCAAGCTCATGGATCTTTTCCAAGCCTAGCCCTAGCTCCATGGATGCTTGAAAATACAATAAGTATTCCATTAGACCAATATAACTCTTTGCCTTGTGTGTATGCCAAAATTGGAGCTAGATCCTAGGTGCATTCTTGTCTTAGCACCAAATAGCTTCCAATTGCCCTTTCTTGCTTTCAATTGCTTCTAGCTTCAAGCTTGGAGGTATGGTGGCTATGGAGGAGCTATGGAGGTGAACGTTGCTGGTGTGGGTCAAATATGAGAGAATCAAAGAAGAAATTGGCTACTTTAAGAGGCTTAACCAAGATTTAGTGCACTAAACACCCTTAATAGCCTTAACCATGCTTTATGTCATTTTCCTTGCTTCTAAACCATGGTTTCTTAAGCTTAATCAATTGGCCCACACTTGACCATCCTTATCTTGCTTTGGCTGCCTTTTCTTGAGTCGGATAACTCCAAAATGGTTCCATTTGACTTAAGGCATAAGCATAAACAACCAAAGGCTTACACTAGGACACTTAAGTCCTTAAAGCCCTTTATGCTTTTCTTTGTCCACAATTATCTTCCATAAGCATTTTTGTCCTTCAATAGCACTTTCATACCATTCATATCTTTCCCATAATTCTCCACAGCTCTTTCTTGAGAGTTTTGCAATTTAGTACCCGAATTTCCCAAACCTTGCAAAAAAGTCTATAGGTTGCTTGACAAACAAGCAATCCTTAAGACTTTTCTTAGGGGCCAAGTTACCAACTTAGAACACTTTTAAGGAGGTGTTGATCATGCCTTTTACCCCTCACACTTCAATCACTATCATGAGAATTACATAATATAATTATTTTTTACCATTATGCCACACTTTGTAATTCTCCTATTTTTGTAAGGTGGTAAAATGACAAGCTTGTTTTAGTGCTCTATGATACTGGTGCATCTTTATCCATTATTTCAGCTAATTTAGTGAGAGAATTAAACTTAAAGGTCACAACACTACCTCAAATGTATATGATCAGAACAGTTGGAGATGAAATGATGTTCTCACATCACATAGTTAAAGACTGTGTGATTTGGCTAAATGAGCTAGAATTAAAGGCTAATCCGATCATTCTAGAAATAAATAGTTATGATATAATATTGGGCATGAATTGGCTAGCTGAAAATAATGTGATCATAAATTGTCAAGATAGAAAATTAATATTGCCAAGACCAGTAGAACACTTCTTAAAGGACTCAATAAAATGTGATATTGGGCAACTAAAGGTAATGGATTGCATACCTATACTTTCTAAACAAGAGTATATGGGCTTGAATGAAAAAGAGTGTAAGATTAAGTTAGACAAAATTACTGTTGTGAAACAATTCCTAGAGGTATTTCCTTTTAAGCTACCAAGTTTACCTCCCCTGAAGGAGATAGAGTTTAAGATTAAACTAACTCTAGGAGCAATTCCTGTATCTGCTGCACCTTATAGGATGGCAATTCTATAAATGAATGAGCTGAAAAAGCAACTAGATGAACTCCTTGAAAAAGGATTCATTAGGCCAAGCGTGTCTCCTTGAGGGGTACTAGTGTTATTTGTCAAAAAGAAAGATGGAACTCTTAGGTTGTTCAATGACTACAGAAAGCTCAATGCTATGACTATAAAAAATAAGTATTCTCTCCCTAGGATTGATGACTTGTTTGATCAACTTAAGGAAGCCACAGTGTTCTCAAAGATTGCTCTCAGATCAAGATATTTCCAACCGAAAGTCAAAAAAGCAAACATTCCTAAGGCTATTTTCAGAACAAGATATGGTCATTTTGAATATACAGTAATGCCATTTGGGCTTACTAATGCTCTAACTTTCTTTATGGACCTTATGTAAAGAATATTCAGACGATATCTAAATCATTTTGTAATGATCTTTATAGATGACATCCTGGTATACTCAAAAGATAAGGAGCATGAAAAGCACTTGAGAATAGTGTTCGATGTGTTAAAAGAACACCAACTATATGGCAAAGTGAACAAATGCCATTTTTGGACCAAGAAAATTGAATTTTTAGGCCATGTGATCAATTGGCAAAGAATGGCTATAGACTTAACAAAAATTAAAGCTATCTTACAGTGGAAGCAACCATTGAATGTCTGAGAAATAAGAAGCATTTTGGGTCTACCTGGCTATTATAGAAGGTTTGTGCCAAAATTTTATGTAACAATAGCTCCTTAACCTAGTTGACAAGAATAGAGAAAAAATTTGAATGGTCTGAGGAGTGTGAAAGAAGCTTTCAAGGGCTTAAAGACAAACTTACTTCCACTCCTATGTTAATACTGCCTAATCCTAATAAACCTTTTGAAGTTTTTACAAACGCATCTATTGTGGGATTACGATGTGTATTGATGAAAGATAAACAAGCTATAGCCTATGGATCGAGGCAATTAAGACCACATAAGAAAAATTATCTAGTATATGATCTGGAACTTGCAATTGTAATTTTTGCCTTGAAATAGTGGAGACATTACCTACTGGGTAATAAATTTCAAATCTTCGCTGATCATAAGAGTCTCCAGTATCTCTTCACTCAAAAGGAGTTGAATATGAGACACAGAAGATGGCTTGAGTATCTTAAAGATTTTGACTGTACCATTGAGTACACTAAAGGCAAGGCTAATAAGGTAGCTAATGCCTTAAGCAAAAAATACACAGGCATCATGAAACTTGGAGAACAATAGCCTAATGAACTTAACAGCTTGACTTGTTTGGCTAACAAGTGGCTAAGATGGGAACAAGCCCAGTTAAGGGTAGTGACTATTCAAACAACCTAGAAAGCTGAAATACTGAAGGCACAACAACAAGATGAAGATCTTACTAGAATATCTGGGAAAAGACATGGAAAGTTATTCCAATGGTTCTCTTATAGGTAAGGATTGTTGTACTTCCAAGATAGAATTTATGTACCCAATGGGTATGGTTTAAGAGAAAAAATTTTAAAGGAAATTTAGCATACACCCTGGAACTATGAAGATGTATCAAGATTTGAAAAAACACTTTTGGTGGCCCAATATGAAAAGGAAAATTTATACATTTGTGTCCAAATGTGCGATATGCCAACAACTGAAAGTTAAGCATAAAAAACCAGGGGGCAAGCTACAAAGTTTGTGCATACTTGAAAGAAAAGAGGGTTCCAAATCTATGGATTTCTTGGTAAGCACACCCATGAAAAGAAGAAAGCATGATACTATCCGGTTAATTGTGGATAAACTTACAAAATCAACACACTTTTTGCCTATTAATCTCACATATCCTTTGGATAGGCTGGCACAGCTATACATTAAAGAAATAGTGTGACTGCATGGCATCCCAGATGACATAGTTTCAGACAGAGCCAAGGTTTGCATCTAGATTTTGGAAATCACTACATCAGGCACTGGTCACTCAATTGAAACTAAGTTCAACTTACCACCCCCAAACTAGTGGACAAATAAAAAAAACCATATAGATTCTGGAAGATATGTTAAAGTGCTGTGTACTAGACTTTAAAGGAGAATAGGACCAACTCCTTCCCTTAATAGAATTATCCTACAGTAACAGTTATCAGTCAGTGATAAAAATGGCACCTTATAAGGCTCTGTATGGGAAGAAGTGCTTAACTCCTCATTGTTGGCAAGATCCTAAGGGTACAGTTGAGATAGGACCAGAACTGATCCATGACACCATTGAAAATATCAAGATGATCCAAGAAAGGATCAAGGCTGCCAATGATAGGGAGCAAACCTATGCCATCAAAGAAGGAAAAGAGACTTAGAGTTCCAAGTAGGGGGCTATGTGTGGATTAAAGTCTCTCCTATGAAAAGAGTTATGAGATTTGGAAAGAATGGTAAACTAGCTCCAAAATACATTGGACCATTCCAAATAGTGGCCAAAATTGGTAATATGGCATATAAGCTGGATTTACCTTCAGATTTAGGTCACATACATGATACCTTTCATGTTAATATGCTTAAGAGATATCTATCTAACCCACAACAAGCTATACTAGCATCTGATATCTCAATGACCCCTAACTTCTCTTATGAAGAGGAATCTGTAAAGGTTCTAGCTACGGATGTGAAAAAGTTGAGGAGTAAGTGGATAAAGATGGTGAAAGTCCAATGCTCTCACCATTCTGAGCAAGAAGCTACATGGGAATAGAGGCTGAGATTCTCAAAAGGTACCCAAGGCAATTCCCTACATTACTCAAGAATTTGAAGCACCAAATTCATTAAGGGGGAAAGAATGTCATGCCTATGACTTGTATAGGCCATGGGCTATGATGAAATGTATACATAGGGTACATTATGTGAATATGTGAGAAAAATAAGTCACAAGTGTGAGATAAGAACTAAACAGGACAATTATCTTATCAAAATGCTCTAAAAGTGCCTTAGGTGTATCTAAGAGGCACTTAAGATTGAGACCATGAGGAAGTGGCATGGTTATAGGCTAAACAAGGCTAAGCTTAAGCACTAGCTAAATTATGAGAAGGGGCTCAAATTTGAGAACAAACTTGGCCAAGAAACCAAGTAAACAAGGTGTTCTAAAAAAAGACACAAAAAGATACCCTTAAGCATACCTTAGTGCGCATTCATGTGCACCTAAGGGCTTTAAAGCCTAAAACATAAAAGGGAATTGTGTGAGCTCAATACCAAAGATTAAGGTACCAATGAGGACAACCACATAAACTCAAAAAATGTGATGGACTCATGAAAAATGACAAGGACACACTAGAGTGCACTAGAGAACTCTTAAATGCACATTTATGTGCAACCATGTGCTTCTGAAGGCTCTAAAGCCTAATGTTTTGAAGGGCGCTACATGAGATTTTTAATTATCATTTAAGTGATAATGAGGGCTACAATGTGGACTAAGAGAAGGTGGAAAACACAAAGAAACCATGGAGACACTTCAAAGAACACAAAAGTACTCTTGGATGCATCTAAAGTGCACCTATGTTCAATGCAAAGTTTGAGGGCCCAATTGGCCAAATTAATTGATGAATTGGGTACTTAATATGTGCTACTTGAAGATTAAAGTAGGATAAAATAAATTTTTAAAGGAATTGAGCTACTTGGAGGAGGATTTGACCAAAATTTTGTCAAAGTCCATCACAGTTTGGTCATTCGGCCACCATTTGGAATTATGTCCTCAAGGCTAATTTAATGCAGCTTCCTAGCTATTTCTTGGTAGCTTAATGGGTTCAAAAATTCTAGCTAAAAACCTATAAACATCCAAAACACAATCAAAGCAAAATGGAAAGCTAAACTAGTCAAAATACTTGGCAGCTAAGTCATTAGCCACCATTTGGTTCCTAGTCTCTAAAGGCAACTTTATTGAAGCTTCTTAGCTATTTCCAAGCTAGTTCCTAGCTCATTTATTACTATAATACTAGACTAATTCTGGCCAAACTTACCCAAAAAAAAAGAAAGGTAAACCAAAGGCAAAAACACAAACTAGTTCAAAACCAAAGCTAAGTTAGCATACCTACTTTGGCGTTCTTCATGAGTTGCTATCTTTTTACTTTGTTCTTATTTTCTTACCCTTTTCTACCTATTCTAACATCTACCTAAATTCCCTAGAGCTACTAGAAAGAAAAGAGGCAAGGAAGGACAAAAAACAAGTTGAATCCAAAGCCTGATGGTGCAAGACTAGCTCATGATGTTGTCTATGACTGATGCTTGTGTTCAAGGATCTGTGATCAAGCTTCCTTACTAACACCTTATCCATAGGTAAGGACCTATATGAAGCTTCTTATCCTATATTCTGAAGGGGAAAAGCTACCCTAGGTGATGGATTAAGCACAGGAACCTAGAGGCTACATAATTGGCTATGTGTGCATAAAGCACTATGGTAAGCAAGCTAGTTTGCTTTCAGCAAGCATAGGATTTTTTTTCAAGTTGGGCCAAGCTTGATCAATCACTTGAAGCGTTATGTTAATTGAACCTAATTAAAGTGATCACACGAAGAAATTGACAAGAAATCATGCTTGCTACGTTAAGAAAACCATGTGTATGTGATGTGTGTGTTTGTATGCTTCTTTGTTTGTATGCATGTGCTAACCCTTTATTTGCATATATATGTATCATGTATTATTTTTTATACATTTTTTTGGTGTTTTCTTGTCTTTTGATGCAGGTTATTAAACAAAATTGGAGGTTTATAAGTATAACAATGTTTTAAGCATTGTAAAGGCATTGGGTGTTGCATCAGGTCTTCAATGAGTGCCTATATACTCATGCCTTTTTTGCCCATTTTAAGTAAAGAAGTGGAAGACTGAAGGGCTAGGAAACCTTTGGAAAAAGTCTATGTACAGAGAGGTATACTCTGAAATTATGGCTTATGAAAAGGAAGCATGGAAAGTTCATCAAATTAAACTAATGATTGTGTTCTGTTGTTGTGTTCGTAGGCCCTGATGGCTACTGTGGGAGTTGTTGTATTTGGCTCTATCCTAGTATGAGCTAGGACCAAGAAGGTAAAAAAAGAACTGTGGCCCAAGTCTCAGGTCAAAGTAGAATTCAAGGTCACTGTGGTCCTAGAGACAGTTTGAACCAAGTGATGTACTATGCATGACACTTAGTACATCAAACTTTTGGTGTATATGGTTTTGGGCCATGTAGTCCCTATTTGCAAACTTTGGCCTGTACTTATTTGTATATACTAAGGGCAAGGGGATTGTGCTTAGAATAAAACATGGCCTATGCCTTGTATGTATTTTTGGGCTTAAGTAAGCCATAAAGCACTAAGTATGCTATATTAGCAAAAATGCATGCATGGTTGGTAACCTATTAAACTAATGTGCATGCATGTATGTATGCTTGGGGGTGTGTGTATGTTTTACACTAGCTAAGCCCTAGTAAACCCATAATGACACTAAAACACGCTCTCATGCTTCTGCACCCCATATGCATTAAAAAAAATGGTTAAGTAAATGCATTCACTACAATAATGCATTAAACTAAGAACTTAATGTGTTAAAGTAATAGCTTAACCTATTAAACTGTTAGTCTAAAGTGTTAAGTTAGGGTTAAGAATCTTGGGAGTCAAAGTTCAATTCACCCTAAGAAAACTAACTGAGTGCTTAAAATCAACCGAGTAACTAAAACCAACCAGTTGATCTCAAACCTCTTAAGAAGGTTTAGGGCGGGGCTGAATTGGGCCCTGACACTTTGGTCATTTATTAGCTTTCTTTTAAATGTACTTCGGCCACGTATCGACCTTCTTTGAGTAAACCTTTATTTTTTTCCTCTCTTTTTATCTTCCCCTTCAATCTTTCCTTGTCTATTGCTTTCATATTTTGCTTTTTTACTATTATCATTTTGAAGGATCTATCGGTGCGTTCACTTGTTCTTGTGATGCGATTTTGTTCCTTCAGTTAACCCTTTGGAGTTAGAAAGATTTTCCAAGTGTTAGAGGTTTAACTCCATTATTTGGCCAAATTGCCGAGATTTCCTTAGCATTTCGGCTCATTTCTTTTTATGTCCTACTCCTTTGACAAGGATATTGGCTTTCATTATTCTCATGATTTTTCTAAGTTCATAGACTTAACTCATGAGTTCGGGTGAAGTTTCCCCATGAAATTTTTTTCTTACCACATATGTTTTGCACATAGTCTCTTTATTGACACTGTACTTCAGCAAATTCAAGCGAAGTATTTCTTTAGAAAATCTGCATGCCATGTGTTTTTTAGTTCATTTCCAAAGTTATCTGCCAATTTGAAGACTCCTGGCCTAACTTCGATGGTAACCACATATGGGCCTTCACAATTTGCCCTTAGCATTCCTTGTGCTAGCCTTCGAGGCTCAACCACAATAGTTTGGAGGACCAAGTCTCCAATTTTAATTCTGTTTGGCTTTACATTTTGATTTGCAAAAGTTATTGCCCTTTGTTGAAATGCCCTCCTCGGAGTTTTTCACATTCCCTGTGCTCTTCCAACAGATGTAGTCTGGCCTTTAGGCCTTCATTGTTGGATCATTCATCAAAGATCTACACTCTCAAGGATGGGCAAACTATTTCAACTAGAGTCAATGCTTCGATGTCGTAGGCTAAGGAGAATGGGGTTTCCTGGGTAGCCTTTCTTGGAGTAGTTCGATAGCTCCATAGAACACTAAGTAGCTCTCCTAGCCATTTTTCTTTGGCTTCCCCTAGTAATTTTTTCAGGCCATCTTTGATGGTTCGGTTGGAGACTTCAACCTGGCTGTTGTTTTGGGGACATGTGACTAGGGCAAAATGTATCTTAAGGCCAAAGCCAATAACGAACTTCTGGAATCCTTTATCGGTGAACTAAGTTCCGTTGTCGGCTACCAATATCCTCAGGCAGCCGAACCTGCATACAATCTTTTCCCATATAAAATTTTGGATTTCTTTGGCCAATATAGATGCTAACAGCTCTGCTTCTATCCATTTTTTAAAATAATCCACTACCACTATGCAATACTTTACCCCTAGTGCAATGGGGAAAGGGCCTATCAGGTCTATGCCCCAGACTCCGAAAGGACAAGGGTAATTTGCCAAAGTCACTTCTTCATATGGCACTTTTTGTCTAGGGGCATAGCGCTGGCACTTATCATAGCTTTTTACAAGTTTACGTGCGTCTTGCCTTAAGGACAGTCAGAAGTACCCTTGTCGAAGTACTATACGGCCAAAGCATCAAAACCAATCTGAGAACCACATTGCCCCTCATGTACTTCCCTTACGATAGACTTTGCTTCATCCTCTCCTATGCACTTTTGCAGGGGACTGGAGTAGCCTTACCATTAAAGTTCTTCACCTATTAGGAAACACCTTCCTGCCCTTCTCTTGACTTTCAATGCTTCTATTGGATCGTCAGGTACCTTTCCCTTAGCAAGGTATTTCCATAGTGGGGCTCTCCAACCCTCCTGGATGACGAGTACATGTTTTTCCTTTACACTCTGCTCATTTTGTTCTTCGGTGCACCCATTCATTTTCACCAAAGCATCTGCTTGGGCATTCTCTAATCGAAGAACCTTCTCTATGAGCACTTTGTCAAAATTTTCCATCATCTATTTTTTTAGGTCAAAATATTTCTTATCTCTTGGTTCCCTAACCTCATACTCCTCTTTCAATTGCCGAACTAGGAACTACGAGTCGTTGCAAGCTCGAAGGGACTTGATGCCTATGCTTCCAGCAAGTAATAGTCCGATGATGAAGGCTTCGTATTTGGCCACATTATTCATTACTTGGAAACTAAATTTGATGGCTTTGGATGTTCTCATTCCCATTGGTCCCCTTAGGATTATACTGGTGCCTTGATGTTCTACTCCTGAGGCACCATCAACAAATAATTCCCATTTCGGCTCATCATTCTCATCAGTCAGGGTTAGCTCCCCAAATTTATGGGGTAGTTAGGCAATAAAATCTATGAGTGCTTGTGCCTTGATTGCTTTCCTCAATTCATAGATTATGTTGTATACTCTGAACTCTATGCAGCACTTTAAAAGCCTTCCTGAATGGTCTACTTTCTTCATCATATCTCTGAGAGGGAGATTGCCTCTGATGACAATTGAATGGCCCTGAGAATATGGCCGAACGTGTCATCCTATGAGAACCAAAGCATATATAGCCTTTTGCAACATTGGGTAGTTCACCTCTGCTCCATGGAGTGACTTGCTTATGTAATACACTGGCCATTGTTTCCCCAATTCGTCCTCATACACTAGGATAAAGCTTACCACTTTTTTGCTAACGGCCGGGAATAGGATGAAGGGTTCCCCCTCTTTTGGTTGTTTGAGGGTGGGTAATTCGTCAAGACCAGCTTTGATTACTTCCCATGTTGCCTGGCATTCTTTGTTCTAGGGGTTTTGGGGATGATCGGCCCTGACATCATTTTTCACCACTTTTGTGAGTGCCTTGAAAAATGGCTTACACTTATTGCCATATCGTGAAATAAAATGGCTCAAGGCTATTATTTTTGCCGTCAACCTTTGTATATCTTTGACCGAGCTAGGAGTTCGGGACTCGAGGAGGGACTTCACCTTACTCGGGTTTGCCTCTATACCTTACTCCAAAACCATCAATCCAAGGAATTTTCTTCCATTTATGTTGAAGGTACATTTATCTAGGTTCAAACGTATGCCAAACTTCCTAAGCTGTTGGAAGGTTTCTCACAAATCCTCACTGTGATTTGTGCAGCTTTAGCTTTTAACTATCATGTCATCGATGTGCACTTCCATATTTTGATCGATCTACTTTGTGAACACCTTATCCATCAACCATTGATAGGTGGCACCTACATTTTTTAGTCCGAAAGGCATTCGGACATAGCAGAAGGTGCCTTTATCAGTGATGAATGAGGTTTTTTCCTCATCAACTGGATTCATTCTTATTTGGTGATATCCACTGAAAGCATCCAGGAAACTCAATACTCTGTACCCTAAAGTAGAATCCACTAACTGATCTATTACGGGTAATGGGTATGAGTCTTTTGGGCATGCATCATTCATTTTGGTAAAGTCAATGCACATTCAGAGTTTATCACTCCTTTCTTTTGTGGCAATCACCATATTGCTCAACCAATCAGCGTAATTGACCTCCCTAATCACTCATGCCTCAAGGAGTCATCATATCTCCTACTTGATAAAGGCTCTCTTCTTCGAGGCCATATTTCACTTCTTTTGCCTTATTAACCTTACGAGGGAGTCAACATTTAAACTATGTTGAATTATGCTCGGGTTTATCCTGAGCATGTCTTTCAGCAAGTAGGCAAAGAAATGTTTGTTTAATTATAAGAAATTTACAAGTTCGGCTTTTTCCCCATTGGGCAACTTTTTCTAGACTTTGGTACTTTGGCCCTCTATGAGCTCTAAGCTTTCTATCTCAATTTCTACTCCCCCAATCCTATCCCCTACATTTGTCTATGTATCTTTTGGAGCTGTCGTTGTTCAGGCATGAACTCGTTTCTTCACCGAAGGCTAGCGTGCCTTTAGAAAGACCTTTTGAACCTCAACCTGATCAATAAAGATAACTACATCACCTTTGTTGGCTTCAAAGGTCATAGTCAAGTATTTCACGTCCAACCTCATGTGCAACCTTCCTTGGGTCTACCTTCCGATGATAGCATTGTATGCCGAGGGGGCATCAACGACGATAAATTTTTCCATGACTAATGCGTATAGCTCCTCATCATTCCCCACACGTTTTCCCCTGACCATGAACGACAGCTCAATGGTACCCAAAACTAGGAGTTCATCGAGGCCAACTCCATACATCAAGGATACCATTAGCTTAAGGGTTTCTACCAATATCTCCAACTTTGGTAATACATGAGCAAACAGAACATCAGTTTTTAATCCATCATCGTAGAGGACCTTTTTAATATCCCAGTTTGCTATTCGGGCGATTATTAATAGAGGGTCATCGTGAAGGAAGTTGATAGTGCTCCTATTAGATCTTGCTAACAAATTTTGCGCCTTACTGAAGGTAAAGGTGGCTACCTTCTTTGCTTTCATTTTCCTCTCTAACGAAGGAAGTCCTGTAATGATAGTTTAAATTATGCCCACAGGAGGTGGCGGTAATCTCTTAGGACTTCAATGATTTTTTTATTGGTCGGAGTCATATTCATCTTCGTCATACTTGGTTTCATCATCCTTGCCTCCCACCTTCGGCAACTGAAATCAAAGGTACCTCCTCAGGTGACCTTGCTTGATGAGAGTTTTGATGTACTTTTTCAGTTGATGGCTGTCTTTGGTGTCATGGCCATGGCCTCAGTTGTACTGGTAGTACTTCTTCATGTTCTTTTTGTTGTTAAGGACCATTGGCTTGGGTCTCCGAACTCCTCCCTTGTCGCAGCCCTAGGCCACCTGTGGCTGCTTGCTACCTAGGATCGCTAGAAATTCATGGAATTCCTAAGTTTTGGTTTGTAATTGTTGGTTTATGTGCTTATGATAAAAAGTAATGCACGTGGCCTAAACTTACTAACCTAGATACTAGCATTAAATAATGCATGATTCATTTTGGCAAGTAAATTTAAGCCTAAGATAAAATATTCAAAACATTTGCGGATCCACACTTAAAACAATAGTAAAACTAGCCAAAGCCATAAACACATTTCTTACAAGCATCAACCCTATGTACATTATTCAATTATGTACATGAATCACAAACCAAAACACAAAACTAACCAATGTTGCCAGAGGCATCTAGTACAATTAAGTACTCAAGCATATCCTACTAAGATGATCCTACTAGGCTAACCACCCAAACTCTACCTATCAAGTACCAATAGCCTCAACCTCCCCTTATGCTTCTAGATCAACCACTGCTCAAGGTTAATCCAACATAGTTAGTATGTACTGTAACCAATAAACCAACTAGAAAATACAAGCTAGCAAGTATAACTTGTACTGCTCAACTAGCTTAACAACCATCTTAGATTGCTGGCCGAACCACCCAAACCTGCACATAAAAATTAAGTGATTGAGAATCATAGATTCCCAGTAAGGGGTCTTCGAGGCACCTGCAAAACAAATGTGGAGGACACTGGGCGATAACTGTCACAAATCTACTGTGAGCTCAAAATGATCTAAGGCCTAACATATGTGCATATGTTTGGGTCCCTTGGGACCTTTCCTCATCCTAGTCCTCCTACAAGACTTTGTCTCATGACTAACGAGTTCTGGCCCCTAACTCACTCTAGTAAGCCTTGGCTTTCCACTATGCTAGGTCATCACCTAAGCACATAAGGACTTCCCCTTGAATACTATGTGTAGGAGTAATCCAAGTCTTCTTAGTGAAGCCAAGTCAGGTGCACTAAGATCCCACACTAGTGCCTCAGGTCTAGGACCTGACTAGGTCACTAGGTGTTACAAACCTTTCACCTTTTCTATGGTAAACCTTGACTAGCACATGGCAAATCTCATTTTGGTGTACTGGTTCCTACTCTAGCTCCTCAAGCCTAAAGCCCAGCTAGGTAACCAGGTGCACTAAACCTCCACCCCTAGGTGCACTAGGCTCTCGCTTTAGTCCCTCAGGTCCAAGACCCGACTAGGTGACCAAATGTTACTAAGCCTTCACCTTCCTAGGTGAACCTTCAATGATACCATTTTCTAGCACATACTAGGGTCCCGAATGCACTAAGGTAGCCTAACTACCTTGTGCCTCCAAGGCCCTTCAAAGTGCACTAATAACTTACCTTGAGTTTTAAGTTACTTACCTACTTAGATCTCTTGATGTTACTTCTGATTCCCTAGGGTAGCTTGCACTTACTTGGGTGTTAAGCAACTTTCCAAGCCATGCCAAGCACCCACATTATCCATTCTAGGCCTCCCATGGGCCCCAGAGCTCACATTGCGCTCAAAGGTGCTTATGTGCCCCTATTAGCCTCATAGTGCCTTCTTTGGCCCTTAGGTGTTTTCCTTAACTTCCTGCAGCTCTTGTGCCTCTTAAACCAATCTAGGGTCATTGAAATACTAACCCAAAACATCTGTCCAAACTACAGTAAGTTGTGCCACAAGTTGCCCACACTAACCATGCCTTAGTGCACATGCACTATACTTAGTTAACTAGGCCAAGGTTCTAGTTCACCAATGCTATTTCACCATGCTCCTTACTAAACTACTTGGTTACTCACTTTTAATGCTTTAAAACTAACTTAAGAACAAGTACAAGCCTTAACTAGACCACCCAAGTACCCCCAAAGTCACCCAAGGTCACATTGTGCACTATTTGCTTTGCAGGCCATGACACGAACACACCACACAATTGGTGCGTACGCACCTCATTTCTCCTAGCTTGCTGGAATTCATGCAAATGCATCATCTCATGGTGTGCTCGCATCTCAAGATTTTTTGCCCCCATCTGGCGTGATGCGAATGCACCATTCTGTGGTGCATACACACTACCTGGAAATGTGTTCTTTGTCTTCTTTGTGCACAATGGCATCCTACCTTCATTCTAATCATCCTAGACTTGCCAATACTCATTCCCAAGGCCACAATAAACACAAATGCATTAATAAAACATGTATAAAACTAAATCCCTTTACCTTAAACACATCGAAAGTAAAATCAAGCAAGTTGAACACCAAAGCTTCCAAGGCTCCACAAAGGGTGTCCTATGGTTCCAAGACAAATTCATCATAAATGGCACCAATTCTAGCTCAATTAAGCTTGACCCAACCTCAAGGAAACTCAAGAAACCAAGAATACAAAGGGGAAAAATGTACCTAAGCTCCCAAGAACCAAAAATGTCCCTCCAAAGCTCAACACACCAAAACTATGCAAGAAAAAGCTTGGTTTTAGTTGGGTACTGATGGGTTTCGGGAGCCAAACAGCGTAGCGGAATTTAACCGAGACCCTCCAGGATCCAAGTGAAACGGGGTAAACTGGGTGTTCAAAAATTTTCATACCTAATTTTCGGTTGAGATCTCTCACTCAACTGTAGAGTCGAATCACAAAACTTGAACAGTTGACGTGTTCAAGCTCTCTGTGGTATCCACATGAGCCTTTCGGGATCACCACGCTTCCACCACGTCCCGGCAGATGCGTTTCTCTTGCACTCGCAGTGCAGCTTGCGTCCTCCAATGAATTGCAAGAGAAGAGTGTGGCTGTCCTTTTTGGAGGCTAGGGCAAGGAGACCTGCAAATTTCTCACTAGAAGTTGTATTTATAGTGAGACTCAACTTCCAGGCCTAATGGGTTTCAAAGCCCTAATCCAATTAGGATTTAATTTCGGGCTTAATAATGGCTCAACTCTTTGGCCCATTATTAATACGAAATTAAAGTGAAACCATAACCCAAATAATTAGCCCATGCACTCTAATGATCCAAATAGCTCTATGTGTGCGACCCAATAGGCTCTTGCCACATTGGCAATGATCATAAATCACATTTATGATCATAAGCAATGAGCAGTGTCTAGCAACACATCATTGCTACCCAAGTGACAAGATTGTCGGTGATTCGACTAAACCTTTATGATCATCACCGATATATGCCATTGTCCCTTTGTCCAAGATATCAAGACTAAGCACGAGACATGGAATGTGTCACTCTCGTATAGCCCAATCTTTGGTTTCTTGATTATCGAGTAGACCAACTTAAACTGATGACATTGATATCGTATATCAACTCATCCGAGCATGGCCATGCATTTTTCTAAGTCTTACTCTATCAAGGGGCCCAAAGATATCACTCCCGTTACATAGGAGGGACAAATCCCATCTTGATCATACAAATCCCTCCGCATGATATGTGACATACCCAATGACCTCCTTCAAGTTCACTCAGTTACGAGCAACAAAGGAAAGTATCAAAGTATGTGACTCACATGTAGGGAACCTTGATGATCTTAGGTCGAAGGACTACATATACCATGATCACTATGAGAATCACTTATGACACTCATATAACGATCCATGTAGTGTTCTCATGGTGGGTCGGTCCAGTACACAAGTTCTCCAACTTGTACCCATATGTAGACTACATATCTCATATTAGTCTCCACATATGCTAGTCGTTATGTATTATTGCAACCCGCTCCACAATAATACTAGACCAGGGACGTTTAAGAATATCATTATTCTAGGGTTACAATTATGTTTGTTAAGTTACGCAGAAACAAAACAACAAACATAATTGCTGGATTAATGCCTTAATAAAATATCATGACTCAATGTGCAAAATTACAATCATCTCATGATTGGCTTTTGGGTACAACACTAACAGGTACTCCATAAGGCTTCCAATTTCACCAAGAATTGAAGGAATGAGTGAGATTTGGCCATGGCTTTTGAAGGGAAAGAAAGAACTATGAGTTTGAGAGAGGAAGATGATGAATAGTGGCATTCAAGCTACCCAAAATGGTTTAAAACCAACCCCCTCCTCCATGACTCCTCCAACAACTTTAATTTTTTCCAAAAGAGCCCCACCTCCAAATATGCCACTAACTTAGGCAATTTTATCCCCCACTTTGGTTTCTTGTCACCTAGGTCCAAAAGAATTACTTTGAGCTTTAAAACCAATCCTATCACCTCAAGATACAAAATGACCATTTTGCCCCTGGTGACACTAAGGTGCCAAACGACCTAGGAACCATCAAACCTTTGAAGAACTTGCTTAAATTACTAAATTAAACTAGGGATTTCTTATCTCATAACCAATTCTTGCCCCTAGAGGGCCATAACATCCCTGTTTCTCTAGTGCTACCAAGACGTTGGTTTGGGAAGTGTTTAGAGGGGAGTAAGTTAGCACTTCTCTCTTGCCTTTGTTTCTCTTGTGTTGCTTGCTATTCCCACCTTCCCTGCGGGGTTTTGGAACCAACTACTGGTATCCAGTCTTTCTTCATTAGCCATCATTTCTTCAGTAATCATGTACTGCTAGGCAAGTTAATAGAGCTCTCCAACTGTGGTCAACATCTGCTTTGAAAGTTCAAATGCCAAGTTGGAACCTTTTTGAAGGCCCCTTGTTTTTGCTAAGATACGAACCTCAAGAGATAAGTCAATGACTTTTAGGCCCCCCTGGTTGAACCTGTTAATGTAGTCTCGGAGAAACTCACTTTCCCTTTGAACAACATTAAACAACTGAGCTGCTTTTTTTGCCAAAGGGTGACTACCAATGAATTGGTGGGTGAAAGCAACAGATAACTCATGGAAAGATGCAATAGAAAAAGAGGATAAGGTGTTATACCAAGTAGTTTTTGGACTCGAAAGGGCTACCGCAAAGCATTTGCACAGGGTAGCTTCATTGGCTCCGCTTAAAACCATGTTCTTCCGGTATTTGGTGAGATGTGCTTGAGGATCACCCCTCCCATTTTGCCCCTGGTGACACTAAGGTGCCAAACGACCTAGGAACCATCAAACCTTTGAAGAACTTGCTTAAATTACTAAATTAAACTAGGGATTTCTTATCTCATAACCAATTCTTGCCCCTAGAGGGCCATAACATCCCTGTTTCTCTAGTGCTACCAAGACGTTGGTTTGGGAAGTGTTTAGAGGGGAGTAAGTTAGCACTTCTCTCTTGCCTTTGTTTCTCTTGTGTTGCTTGCTATTCCCACCTTCCCTGCGGGGTTTTGGAACCAACTACTGGTATCCAGTCTTTCTTCATTAGCCATCATTTCTTCAGTAATCATGTACTGCTAGGCAAGTTAATAGAGCTCTCCAACTGTGGTCAACATCTGCTTTGAAAGTTCAAATGCCAAGTTGGAACCTTTTTGAAGGCCCCTTGTTTTTGCTAAGATACGAACCTCAAGAGATAAGTCAATGACTTTTAGGCCCCCCTGGTTGAACCTGTTAATGTAGTCTCGGAGAAACTCACTTTCCCTTTGAACAACATTAAACAACTGAGCTGCTTTTTTTGCCAAAGGGTGACTACCAATGAATTGGTGGGTGAAAGCAACAGATAACTCATGGAAAGATGCAATAGAAAAAGAGGATAAGGTGTTATACCAAGTAGTTTTTGGACTCGAAAGGGCTACCGCAAAGCATTTGCACAGGGTAGCTTCATTGGCTCCGCTTAAAACCATGTTCTTCCGGTATTTGGTGAGATGTGCTTGAGGATCACCCCTCCCGTCATAGGATTCTAGCTGAGGTAACCTAAAGTCGAGCGGGATCGAGGCATTTAGAATGGTAAGTATGAAGGGAGCCTCGTCGCCAATTATTGGAAGTTCCAGTCAAACAAGTACACATAAGCTTTCTCATGATTTGTTCTTCCATCTTATCTATTCTTTCCAATAATTTTTTTTAGGAGGAGGCCTAATCACTCCTCGCCATGCCTTCATGGAGAAAAGGAAGTTCAGCAGGTAGATTTCCGTTAGGGAATGGCCAGACCTTTCTCCTTCCAATCATGTTTTAGGCTACGGTGTGGCAAGCTCTTAGTGTGAATATCTTCGCGTACTACCTTCCAACGCAGAAGGTGAATTTTTCACCGGAGTTGAGGATTTCTCTGGAAAAAGTTCCCTCCTGGAAGGCCTCCTTGAGGTCTTCTATCCAAAATGTTAGGCAATTTCTGTGACTATGGTGCACTAGAATTCACGCAGGAACCTCAGTGTTAAAGTCATTAGGCGATCGTCGTCAGGCTAATTTGTTGGGTCGCCTACTTGCTCCTCCGGTGGAGGGGGAGTTTCCTCCACAAGCCAACAAGAAATTGAGTCAAATCCAAAATACCTTAGACAAAAATTGCAAGTCATATGCTATATAATCCTCCTCCTATCCATTAAGAGTTATTAATTTCAAATCTTATCTTTACTTAACCTTTTCCTACTGCATTAATTTCAAATTTGACGTACCGCAATTTTTTCTAATTCCCACTCTATCATTGTAAAATTATGAATTGACTAGATTGTCCATAGGTAATTTAAGTGTACCCTTAAAAACATTAGGAATAAATTGCATGTTCTTAGAAGCTAGGGACTGGATGTGTAATTAAATAGCAGAAGAGGGTGTAACTTAAATCCAGGTTTGTTCCTATTATTTATAGTGTGTTGCATACTGGTGCCAGATTTTGTAAAGTAACCACTTAAGGCACCAAGTGTGTGGTAAAAACAAGTGTGGTGGTGGTGTGGTGACAAACCCACTTGGTCACCTTCTCCTTCATTTATCCTGCCAGAAACCTCTCTCCCCACCATGATCAAACCCCTGAAGCTCCAGCCAAGCTAAAACCAACCATGTTCCACTAAATTAAGCACCAAAATCAATAAGATTTAGGTTAGAATTTAGGAACAACTGGAACTATGACCTTTGGAACAAGGTAAGGTTCGTCCCTTTTGTTTCTAGACATAATTTCATGCTTCAGTAGTCTTGGTAGCCAACTAATATTATTTCCCTACTTATTAACTAGTATTTTAAGGGCCAAAAAGTGAGAAAACAATAGATGAGCAATGAATTCACAATTGAAACCAAAAAAGGGTGCATTAAGGTGAGAGTTCAGTTTTAATTATGTTCCAGCTAGAAGCTACCAGTTCTAATGGATTAAATTGGTTGTAGATGTTGTTATCTTGCTTATAATTTAGTGTACAAAAGCTAAAAATCAAGAGAACATTTATTTGGAGGTGTATTAACCATAGAAATTGTAAGTGTGCTTTACGGTGAGATTTTGATGTTGCTGCAGTTTTAGTAAATTTTAGGAATAAACTTATTTATTCTAGATGTTTAATGGGCTATGGGTTGATGTAGTCTTGCATATAAACTAGTAGACAACATCTAAAATAATAATAAAATAAGGTTTGAGCTGTGTTTGTACCATTAAAACGATAATGAAGCACAAGCTAGGCAAAATTTGGATAGAAAAACATGAATTGTTAGTGCTTGATTTTGGTGCTATTCTTATGTGTTAAAATGGCTAAATTGTGCTTAAACTGATCAATATAGGTCCTAAGCATAAGATACCAAGAGGGATCCTAAGTTTGGCTTGAAACCAAGACAAAAAGGCCAAGTACTTTGAGCTTGCAAACTAAGTTATCTAAGGTAAGGGTTATTTGATGTGTATGATTATATGTTAACTAAATTTGGCTAAGATACTTGTCTATCAATTGGCTGAATTATTGATGAATTTAACAAGCATATAATTTGAGTATTGAATGGCTATTTAAAAAGCTTATAAGGTTGAGTTTGATAGAAAACCAAACTATGGAGCACATATGTGGTGCATATGTGCATATGTGTGACCATGGTTGTACAAGCAAAAAGGATCTCAAAAAGGTCTAGTTTATAATGAATATGATGGATTAGGAACTGAATACACCTAAGGTTATCATGATGGGCCAAGCCCTAGGTGGACCTAAGAATGGAAGGTGTCCTTAATCACTTATGAAACCTTGCAATGCTAACACTAACACATGCACTAAATAAGCAAATAGTTAGATCCTGTGCATAAAATAAGAGATCTTGGCCAATACTAAGATGCTTTAAAAGTAGTATTTTCATGGACAATTTGAACTTGTCAATTGTAGGACTAATGGGTAAAGGAATTGTGGAAATTAGCTACTTCCATAATTATTAGCCAATAATACGAGTTCCTAGCACTATGATTTAAGCTCAAGTGCATAAGGCATATATTAATATCTTTATGGATAATACACATGGTTATATAAGAATACTTTTCTTGTAGGTTTATAATCCTTACTAAGAACCTTTGGTTCTCACATCCCATATTTTGTGTGCAAATACTAGTATATCTGGGGCTAACAACCAATAAAAGGAAAGGTTGTTAGTATTTTGATACTAGCTCTACATAAGTTAATTACTATGGTATATTGTTGTTATGCTTCTTTATTGCAAGTTCCTAATTACTTGGAATACCAACTTACTAGCCTTTGTTGTACACAGGCTAAGAGCAAGGGATACCTAGACACTATAGTGATCCTTTTGGGCATTATAATTTAGGTGTAATTGGATCCTAGGATTCTTAGTGTTTAACATATGTACAACACATTTGTGTGCAACGTATATGTGTATATAGAACTTATGCCTCTGGTAAATGCTACAGAACTGTTGGTTATGTTCCCTAGTAGCTTGTATGGATCCACAATGCAAAACAGTATGTTTTATACAAATACATATTTTTTAAATACTGGCCAGTTGCACCACATGTATATTATTTTATGGTTTTGGACCTATAGCCATAGGAAGGTGTCGTATAAAAAGTATTGTATTAAATATTTAATCAACTAACATGCCCACTAAGGGACAATTTACATAAGCCTAACACCAAGTTAGTGTCAAGTTCCTAAGGTCCAATATGATATATATGGGATTAAGGGTAAAGGCCTGTGACACCCTATCCCTTGTGTTTATATATATATATGGTTTAAAACAAGTGTTAACGCATCAAATCCCATATCTATCTAAAATGGGAGATATTACAAATCAGATACTAGATATGTACAAACTTGATATACAAACAAAAGTGAGGGATCTATTCAAATAATATATGGAATATGTATAAATGAAATGTACAAATCAAATGACAGATATGTATGAAACTCGATATTTAAAGCAAGTGATGGATATGCATAAAATATTTGACACATACGTGCAAATGAGATTAGAAATAAGTTATAGACATCTAAGTAACTTTTATATATAAATACGGCCTAAATGCACCATTAGTCCTCCAACTTTGCAACTCATACAAGTAGGTCCCTTAACTTTGACTCAGTATGACTTAATCCTCAAACTTTGCAAAATTTGTGACTTCGTCCTCAAACTTTTTAAATGGTGCGACTTAGTCCTGCAGCCATCAGGATAAACCACTAATGGTGTAAAACAAATCAAGCCTTATCAAATAGTTCTAGCTTGAGCTCATTTTTTTCATTTTTGAATTGAGCATAACGAACTTCATGCTTGAACTTGAACCATATTTTAGGTTTGAACCCTTAATGAATCAAGCTCCAACCCAAATTTGTTCGGCTCAAACTCTTATCGAGCTTAATGAGCCTAGTATAATATTTATGTAATATAATTTATTTAATAAATTAAAACATATATCCTAAAATTCTAATTACTGTATATGGATTATGGACCCAGCCTGGAGACCCGCAATGACCCCGCCCCTACCTCAAAGCTCAAACTCTTGCTTCTCACCCTGTCACACAAGTTCCCTCACCCTCTTGACTCACCTTTGCCATTTTCTCTCTATCATTTGCCGCCTAGCCGTCTTATCACTGCCCCACCGTCGATTCCCGCATTTGTCAACTGTCATCATCTCGCCCCTTCTAGCCCTATCGATGCCGCGTCTTCTCGCCATCGTGCCATCAATCAGCCAGTCGTCGAGCCGTCTCTCCATCATTCATCATCATGCTATCGATCCTTCTCTTCATCGTGCCGTCATCATGTCATCGCCCCCCACCATCCAGTAGGTCAACATCAGCTATGATTATTACGATTCTTGGTTAGTAGATGTGTTTTGCTTGCTTGATTTTAGTTTCTCTTATTTTAGTTTCTATATAATAAGGTGCTATTTCTACATAATTTGGTGCATTTGTAACTAGATAAATGCATGAGATGTATGAAACATAATCTGGTTTTAGAACTAATGAGTGGCCAGTTTATTATAAGTATTTGTCTCAAATTAGTTGATTTAGTATAACTGCCAGTCCATATTGTGCTGAAATATAATGTGTAGCTGATGAGCTTGCTGCTGCCAATGGCTAGAGTTGAAAATGCAGGGTTTAAAATTTTCCAAAACTATAAGAAAAGGGATGAGTTGAAAAGAGGTGATCAACTAGTAAAAGTGTTGTTTAATATCTTTTTTGAGATGTTATCCATAAGTTGCTAGATTTTGTAATCATTGATCAGGTCTCAACTGCTAAATAGAGAAATACTTGCAACAAAAAGTGATCCAAATGCTTAAAGCTTTGGTTGTTCTACTTTTTCCATTACTAGGAACAAAAAAATTATTCATTTTTTTCTCTAGAGTTGAAGCCATCACTGAATACCCTTTATGATACAACATCTTGCAGCCTGCATTAGCACCTGTATGTGCTATTATTTCTAATTTTAAATTGATGAGGAGTATTCCCGATAACAAATTTGGTAAATTTTTTACAATTCTGGAATTAGAGGTTATATTGTAGTTAGGCTCCTCCCATGCATCATTGAAAACTACATAGAATGAAATGAGCACTCAATGATATTTATTATTTATTTATTTATTTATTTATTTATTTATTTATTTATTTATTTTTGGGTATACCCAATGATATTCTTTGGATGCAAAGGAAAAGGCTTCATCTTGAAGCTGGTACATTTCATGCTTTTCTCTGGTTACTAATTCTTTACTTTTTTCATGTGTTTTAAACTCCTACAATTTTTTCAGGGACTAAAACTGTTATGGACCTCCTAGTAATTAGCACTCTTGAGAGAGGTAAAATGTTCTAAATTAAGTTTAGAACTTTAATTTCAAGGTTACAAAGCTAGAATAAAAGAGTTACAAAAATTCACTAAGTTCCAAGGAGTTTTAAGCACGAGATGAGGAGCAGCGGCAAAATGGTAATTTTGCACCCTGAGTAACCGGGCGGGGTCCCGAGTGTTTTATGTTAAGTTTTGTAACTTAACATTTAACCTGAACTCAAACTTGAAACAATAACAAGAATTAATCAAGAAATGAGCATGTGTTAAAAGATGGGGGTTTATGTGTTTAAGGGTTGTAACTTGGATGGCTTAAGGGGTTAAGTGAGGGTTTAAGAAGGGAAAGGTGGCTAATGGCTGCCATAACCACGTTTCCATAACCACGTTTTCCCCTCTCAAGCACTCATTTCTCTCTCAATTCAAGCTAGAAATCAAGTGATCTTGATTCCTAGAGTTGCCATCCAAGGATGCCAACCAAGAGGGACTTGTTTCAAGCTAGAAAACAAGGTTTGGAGGCTTGGAAGCATGATTTCTCTACTCCCCTGTGTTTGATACGAGGTAAGCATTGTGTTCTTGGTTAATTCTATGTTATTTGAGTGAATTGAGGCTTGGGCTTTGGTTAGAGAGGAAGATTGTGATGTTTGGTGCTTTGGTTTTGATTGGAACTTAGGTGAGGATTTCTTGCACTTGGTTGCTTGAAAAGAGGAGTGATTCTAGCTTGTATCTTGGAGTTGAGGTAGGGGAGTAGTGTTTTTAAGCTTGAACAATGCTTGTGGCTTGAGTTTGTTGTAAGAAATTGATTGAAATTAGCCATAGCATTGAGTATGAGTTTTTGTTGAATTGTGGTGACCTATGAGGTTTGAGGAAGATTTGATGATGTTGTAGAGCATCATTGATGGCATTGTGATAGTTGGTTATGTTCCTTGCAACTTGAACTATGTGTGTGTGAAGTTTGGTGGCTTTTTATGCATGTTTGATATGTGTACTAAGTAGCCAAAGGTCATAGCAGCAAAATGCGTGCCAATTCTGCAGTTTCGCAGATTGGCGACGCGTCGCCAAGAGGTCCCCATAATTGGTGACACGTCGCCAATTGGAAAAAGAATCGCAGAACGTCGACAACTGTGGCGACGCGTCACCACGGTTGCCGACGCGTCGCCAAGACAGCATTGGAGACCCGATTTGGTTTTTAGCACAACTTTTCGCTCGGGTGTCCGATTGAGGTGATTCAAAGTTCCACGCGAAGCTAAGAGGGAGTACTATCACTTACAAGTTTTATAAACATCTAAAATACCCCAGATTTAAAGTTGTTTTGAATCAAAGTGAGGGTAATTTTTAAAGGCAGAATTTTGCACATTTTGCTAAGATGAATGAGGTGAGTCCCAAGGAGGTCCTTTGGGTACCTTAGCCCTCAAGTATGCTAGGGGTACTTGGAGGCTTCCTGAAGTCCCTCGAGAAGTGGGAGTTTCCTTGAGTTTTGAAAAGTTTTGAGGTTACTTGTTGAGTAAGCAAGGAAACTAAGTTGCAAGTGAATATAACCAAGTGTCATGAGCTTGAGGTGTAAGTTTTAGAACCCTTGGCAACCTGGCAGTGTTGAAAATCACAGGGTTGTAAGGAGAGGCTTCAAATGCACCGAGGTTATAAGGTTTAATAACCTAGTTACATAGTTCTCACCACAATTCCCCTGCACAACAAAATTAAGGAGAGGTTATATAATAAGTCAGGCGTAAGCTAAGGCTTACGAGGCACAAGTTGAGAAAGGGCGTAAGCTAGACTTGTGAGCCACGGAGTGACGCCCGTGAGAAAGTAAGAAAATTATGTGAGGAGTGGTCCTTCGGGATCCGAGCATGCATATCCATATATTTACATATATGAGAGGTCCCTCACACTGCGAGAGCCAGCAGAGAGTATGCATGAGTTATTTCATATCTGTCCACAGTTTTACTGTTGGTACATGAGGTTACCCCTTACTGAGAATCTTGGATTCTCACCCTTACTGTTTTGTTGTGCAGATACAGAATGAGTTGGGCCGAGTGACCGTTGAGGGTTACTCTGGTAGTAGTTTTTGGTGCACAGGTAGAATACCTGAGTTTTGATGATTCTAGTATTTATTTGTTTGGATGCTTGTTGGTCTTGCACAGTACTAACTAATTTGCTCATTGGTTACAGAGCCTAGTGCACATTGGACATAGTCAGGCATAGCTAGACCTAGTTGGATCCAGAGGAGTCTATAAAGCTCGCCACTGGGATTCACATCCAAGGTGGGAGTTAGTATGAGAAGATCTCAGTAGAGGATTTTGTATGTGTACATAGTACTCTAGTTGCCTCCTTAGTTATGAAATGAAGAGTCATGGACTCAAGGATTGCTTTCTGGGCAGGGGCATTAGCTACTATATGTATGAATGCTCACGTATGTTGCTATGTGTAGTTAACTCATATAAAGGTTGATTTGTATGCTTTGACTGCTCTACTTGTTTTATATGAAAAATTGTGGCCACATTAACATTTTATGATTTTAAATAACCCGTCAAAGCATAAAGAGCATGCATATTGCATATTCTAGGATAATCAACTAGTGACATGGATTTAATCCGCGCACATATCAATGAGTCCAACTGCAATCCGCCGTGAGACCAAGTTCTCACAGGTGTCCTAGGCAGGGGCCAGGGGCGGCCGTGTCAAAAACAACCAATGATAATCAATCTACCAATCTAGGATATGGCGATATGTTTTGCTATGTAAGTTTCTTTTGTGAGTTAGCATGCACGTGAGCTATACATTGTTTGCTGGAAAATGGCGATATGCTACTCATGGCTATGTTTATTTTTGTAGCTTGGACTAAAACTTTGGCCACCAATAGGAGCAAATTTCTTAGGAAATGGTTCGTAGCAAATTTTGTAGCTTCACTCTAAGGCTTCAAGAATAGTTAACAATGGTGACGCATGTTCCATGACCTCTTGCTCATGTTGTTTGTCTAGATGCAAAGTAGTAAACATTTAAGACAAATTTTTATAATTTGTTATCGCTAAATATTTCATGAGCTTGGTTGTTTTTTATTATTTATAACTTATTTTGAACTCGGATGAATGTCCTTGGTTATGTGCTTGATGGGATGCACTTTGATCATATAGGTTTCATGTTATTTTTTCATGTACAATTACGTAATTCAAATCGAGCTCGAATCAAGCTTGTTAACGAGCTCAACCATGTTTTTCGAGCTCAAACCGAGCTCCATTATTCGAGCTCATGAACCAAGAGCATCGAGCCTCTCAAGCTAACGAATCGAGCCCGAGCCTACTACAAGCTGAGCTTGAACCTTGTTTATGAAGCTTGTCAAGCTCCAGCTCGAGCTCGAGCCTACTTCAATATGAAATGAGCCAAACTTGAGCCTGGCCTATTTGAGCTCGGTTCGGCTCGTTTACACCTCTAGTCCCAACTTCTAATGTTTTAGCAAAATGATTTTTTTGTTTAAGAACTTCCATCATCACCAAACTCGTGAATTAATAAACTTTACAAAATCATTAAGTACATTATTAACTAATTAAATAACTTACAAAATGATGATTCAAAAAAATTATATACAATAATTTGAGAAATTTCTATTATTTAATAATTTATATTTTACTTATTTTTAAAAAAACTACTTTGATTGGCTTATTGGAAAGAAAAAAATATTTTTATGCACTCCACTACTATGTTGATCAATTATTTTTTCTAAATATTTTTTTCTCACTTTTTTTTTTACAAAATATGCAACATTAGGGACTTATGAATTTGGCGATGATTTTATAGGAGTTTTTCTTTAAGTAGATTTAGTTTTCAAACAATTTTCCAAATTAATCTTTTTGGTATTAAGATTTTGTGATTTAGAGTTAGTAGATCACATCATCTTGAAATTAATTCATCCGTCGCACTTCTCATTCTAATGAAGATGGTACATGCTACAACTTCCTTGGCCTTTTATCATTTGGGGTAAACTCCATTGGTCATCCCTAAACTATGAAATGTTGCTTATTTATCCCTAAACTATGAAATGTCGCTTAATCATCCCTAAACCATATCCAGTGTTGCTTAATCGTTCTACTGTCCATCATAGCTGTTAAGGATGAACGGAAAAATGATGTGGCATGGAAAAATGATGTGGCTACTAATGTAGAATCACTTTTTCATCCATCTTTAATGGTATGATAGACGGTAGAACAATTAAGCAATATTGGATATAGTTCAAGGACGATTAAGCAACATTTGATAATAAGCAACATTGGATATAGTTTAGGGACAACATGCGGAATTTACCCTATCATTTGTTTATGAAGAAAATTTTGGGGAAAGAAAAATTAATGAAGATGGTACGTACTATCATTTGTTATCAACTCTAGCTAGATATAAATAAGAGTAGAGAATTTGGGGAAAAATAAAAAAGTTAATTTAACCAATTAATTAGAATATTGACTACTAGTTTTTTTCTTTTGATTGATTGCAACTAGTAATTATATTTGAAAAAAAAAGATTCAATTTAAACATAAAGAAGCCATTAATGTGCAAGAAATTGAAGAAATAAAGAAGGTAAAGAAGATAAATCATCCTAAAGTAGGTTGGATTGTTTTTTTTTTTTTGTTTTTTTGTATCTTTCCCCAAATTTTTCTTTGGAAACAAATGATAAAAAGCCAAGGAAGTTATAGTAGGTACCATCTTCATTAGCATAAGAATAGCAATGGATGAATTAGTTTCAAGATGACGTAGTATACTAATTCTAAATCACAAAATATTAATACCAAGAATATTAATTTCAAAAATTGTTTGAAAACTAAATCTACTTAAAGTAAAACTCTCTAGAATGATCTCTAAATTCATGGGTCCCTAATATTGTATATTTTGTGTGAAAAAAATGAGAAAAATATTTAGAAAAAATAATTGATTACATAATAGTAGAATGCATAAAAAAATAGTATTTTCTCCAACAAGTTAACCAAAGTAGTTTTTTAAAAAATAAGCAAAATATAAATTATTAAATAATTAAATTTTTTTAAGTTATTGTATATAATTTTTTGAATTATCATTTTATAAGTTATTTAATTATTTAATTGTGTATTTAACAATTTAGTAAATTTTATTAACCCACGAGTTTGGTGATAATAAAAGTTCCTAAATAGAATGGTCATTTTGCTAAAAGATTTGAAGTTAGGACTTAAAGTTGTAGCTTATCCTGATGGCTGAAAGGCTAAGTCGCACCATTTAAAAAGTTTGACTAAGTTGCATGATGTTGCAAATTTGATGGCTAAGTTATACTGAGTCAAAGTTAAAGGCCCAACTCATGCAAGTTGGCAAAGTTGGAGGACTAATGATGCATTTAGGCCTATAAATAATAATGTATCTGACATTATTTTTACAAATAAATTTATTCTTTTGTACATATGTGATTATATGTTAGTAGGATACTGTTTATTTATTTATCTATATTATACAGTGATATTAAAATTGTTCATATGGTATAAAAAAAAACTTGATGCAAATTTCGTTAAAATTGACAAAATAAAAAAACATGAAAATTTTAGCCAAATTGACTCAAAAACATCCAAAAGTATAAAAAAAAAAACAAGGTACTATCAACAAGGCTATAAATGAATCGAACGAACACAAACAAGCTATGTTCACATTTGTTCATTTAACTTTTAACGAACACGAACATGAAGAATAAATAAACGCAACTTCTCTATATGTATTTATTCATTTATTACTAAACAAACACAAACACCAACAATTAAAGCTGATGGTTGCCTCCAATTTGAATTACAATGAGTCTAACAAAGGCTAACTAGGCAAAAGGCAATGGTGGGAGATATTATGAGTTAGCGCTATGGGGTTTGATTTGATATGACAACAAATTCAGGCTGTGAGGGGAATGGCCAAAACAAAGGCAATAGATTAATTTTTGGGAGATTGGGACATAATCATATGTATGTGGAGTAGATAAACACTAATAAAAATATATGGTATATAAAATATATATATATATAATAATAAATGTACAACTAATATATAAATAAACAAATAAATGCATAAATGAACAAATAAATAAATAAATATAAACAAATAATAACCAAACTGTTCATGAATGTAAATGAACAAACGAGACCTTGCTTGTGTTCATTCGTTTAACTAAATAAACAAATATAAATGAACTCCCACTAAATGTTCTATTCGTTTACACCTCTAACTGTCAATCGGTGACTAAATTGCACAAAAATAAAACTGTACTCCATCAACCTAACTGCAAAGAAAAAAACAAACATTAGTGACTTAAATGAAAAGGGCAAAAACAGACGGTCTGGTCTGCAAGCGAGTTTTAACAAAACTGCTCTTGGTTGCTTTTTTCGAACCCGCTGGGCGGGGGTTAGAGAGTTGGGTTGGAATTCACTCGCTTTGTGTTCTATTAATCGTTGCCGCTAGTTGGGCGTCACTAAGGGGTTGTCAGAGGGGTCGCTGTCGATTGGGCTTTCGAGAACCGCCTCCCACAGCACCACTAAAGAAAGGAGGAAGAGAAGCTAGCCATGAAAGGGGAAGGGCATGCTTGAGATTTTTAATTTTAATGAAGGTAGAAAGGCAATACGGAGACAGAGAACACAAGGTATGAAGTATTTTTTACAATGCTTATTCAAGTCCAGTCTCAACTCGTCATTTCTAACCCATAAATTAGGTAAAGAGTCAATTCCACTTCCCTGGAGTGGATAATAAATTCCGCATAAATTATTAAAAAAGCTCTGTAGAAATTTGAAAAACAAAAAAGATAGGCAATCTAACTAAATTGTAAACAATCTAAATTTTAAAGGCGTTGAACAGGAACACGAACTTATAAAGAAATCAACAATTGAAAGCATGGAGGGAGGGATCAGATAGGCATTTATAAAGAAATCATCAATTGAAGAGTAGTGCAAACAAAAAATTATACAAAACCCATCAACTACTATACTCTTACAAAAACGTACTCCTACAGGCTACAATCGGAGTCCCTTTTTTTTTTTTTTTAAGTTCCCGGTGCGTGTGAGACTTGCATGTTACAACCATGAAACGACTCCCTTTTCAACAGAAAACAGGATAGGACCAGTCAAAAACTTGCGGCAAGTCTAAAATGATGATTCAAGGGCAGTTGGTCTACCTGAGATGTTAGCAACCAACGTATCCAGTTACTTGGGGTCATCATCTAAAGTTACAGCAACCTGCCCGACCCCTCGCGAGCTTGTCCCAGAGGCAAAACATCTGCCTTGGCGATTGGTAATGGGCTGTGAAGTAGTTCTCCATGCATCCATACTGACAGAACTTCCAGCTGTGTGAGTACTGAACTGTCTTGGTACTGTTGAATTGTTCAACCCACATTCCCATGCTCACATCCTCCATCTTAAAGAGCTGCCATGAAAATAAAAGATATCAATAGCTGTTCAGCTTAATGAACCAATGATGCCATCCAGATGAAAGACAATGAATCTGATTTTCTGAAAGGAGAGATCACTAACCCTTAATCTTCGATTGCCATGCTGTGAGACAACAGATTTTGCAACGTCACTTGAAATGATATAACCAGGTCCGTTCGCATAAGGAGGATAAACTGCTTCTGGCCATTCCTGTTACATCAGACAACGTATAACATAAGATTTTTATTGATTCATATGCGGTCCTAAAATTCGGAAGCATCAAATCTGAAAGCATAGGTACTATTAAGAAAAGTTTTTAAGATCTTAAGCAAGGGCATTTTTCTGTCATCATTATTCAATTTCAATGCAACAGAAGCAGAACAAGGCCAATTTTCACAAATAATGAACGTCATGGATCAATTGATAAATCCTAGTTGCTGTTTAAGGGATAACTGCAAGGAGCGCTGGTTTAGGTGATTAGCAATTGGATTTTGCTTCATTTAGAAGAAACAGTTGAAATATTGGCAGGAGAAAAAATCTATCACATTCTGCCTCAATTCAAATGCCAAGCTTAAGATATTATGACCATCTCCCACAGAATCTACAAGATGTGTTATTTTTGTTGCATTCACCAAAATAGTGTCATCCGGTGCATAAGTTTAGACATAACCAGTGTACTAATCCAAAAATTAGCTCAATAATTCTTCTTACAAATAGATTAAGATCTTCAGAAGTTGCTGTTTTTTTGTACACATAGCTAGAAGCTCCCTGTACTACATTATAATGCGACACACCAAATGCAAAGCTGAAGACACTAATATCACTATTTCCAGAATGCCCAACTATTAAAAAGTTCATTACCAATACAACCGCATCATAGTATACAAATATGTCTGAGATGCAGGTTTGACGACCTTGTGTATATTATATGTACTTCTTTTTCTGATGAAAGTCACAGGTTAACTTACCAATTCATCATCAAGCAAAACAAGAAAGTATATGACAATGTTCTTAAATCACCAAGAACCTCTGTAACAGGATATAAAGAATTCAACTCTTGTCCACTTACATACCTGATAGGTAACTGCCCATTTCCCACTTCTCAAAGGACGATGCAGGAGATTGAGATTACCCATATAGAGAGACTTTTGGGAAGAAATGCCCTCAATCTCTTTTAGGACAGTATCCACTCTAACAAATGTGTCATCGTCACATTTCATGATATAAGGAGCAGTCACATTTTGAATCTGAAAAGTATAACAAGCACTTTATGGGGGAGAACAAAATTCCAAAGCATAACATACGAACATTTTCCATACGTTGGAGATAACAGGCAGCCTCAAAAATTTTTCTGATAAAATCGAAAACTCACCCCAAACTCACAAATGGAAATTGTTTTAAGAACAACAAGCTCATAGTGATCCATAAATGGCAAAATGACAATATCCCCAAAATAAGCAGCCTCTTTCTTCAGTACGGCATTCACCTCCTTCCTAGGATTCTGCACTTCGATTTAAAAAATATGAGAAGCCAAACAGGAAGCAAGATAAATGATACAGGCATGGTTAGTGTCTAAGATATAACAGGATAGGAGGGAGACAGTAGAAGCGAGAACCAGAGACATCAGGGGCTACATCTTGTATTGCTCGATTGATTCAATAAGCTGAGAGTAATGCATGTTATGGACTCACAATCACTAATTACTGCAGCAATTACTCAGTTAATCACTCTCCATCAATCACTCAATCCATCACCACAATTATTAATGCTCACTATAATAACTCACTACTCACAATATCTATAATCTCTGAAACATCCTTACTCTCAGTAAAACGAAGCCTTCTAACTGCATCTGGTACATCTGACTTCATCTGTAACAGGCAACAATCTTGAGCTCCTTGCCTTATTTGCACCCTTTCAACAACCATTCTGTAGGTGACATTTACGTAACCTTATTTTGACATCAGGGCTTCATATATCTCCAACATCCCCTCTCAAACTTAAGGAAATAGTGAAACAATGAACTTTAAGTTTGCAAACAAGACTGAGATTGTCTTCACAAAAAAAAAAAGAGCCCAAGATTTGTTGGTAGAGTTAGCATCATCTCTCCAACTGTTTGACTGATTTGATCATGGAGAACTTATTGACATCATCAATCTCTGATGATTTAAACAAAACTCTATGAAGTATTTGTCAGCTACTTCAGTCAACTATTATGCTGGTACTTCCCCTCAGTAAACTCACTGCTCAGTGAAAACAATTGATACATGGTGCTCAACTTCAACAAGACATCTTGACTCGAAATGCTAAGACTCACAGCAATATGGGCTTCGAGAACTGGAATATCAACTTCTGGTCAAAATTGAATTATCTAAGACCAAACACATATTCAGGAAATGGGGCTATTTACATTGATAGCCATCAATCATGGCTGAGTCCTGAGTCCAATAATGGCCTCTGTTTTTGGTTTGGCTGAGTGCAAATAGGTGAACTTGGAATGGCATGCAGCTAGGCCAAAGGTTTTGTGGCTGCTTCTTGCAACAAGGTTGTATTCTGTACAGACAGGTCTTAAGAATGACAGAAGGACAAAATATGTTGCAGCAAAATCTCCAGGAATATTTGTCAGTGCTGATACCATGTCAGAAGCTGGAGAGAATCAGCAGATGAAAGGATGCAGAAGGCTTGAATCAATCAGCAGCCTCTCATCCAATTTATATTAGAGTGATTAAGTTGTACAAGGTAGATTGCACTAAGTGCATTTACAATCAATCAGGGCAATACATTGATTGCTAAAATCATTCCCAATCACAATCAGAATGAAGCAAACCCCTACATCTCACAAATCATATCATGATTCTGACAGTTAGGAGAACTAAAAAGTCACCCCATACCTGTGACTTTTTAGTTCTAATCCAAAAACTCCAACAAGTTTACCAATTTGTTGCTTCCATGCATATATTTCAAAGTTCAAAATTTCATGTGCATAATAAATTAACTCACTTAATTATGTTTGACAAACTTATATCTTCTCGAAGATGACTTTCATGATTATAACATTCAGTCCAACAGTTGAATGTACTACAAATTACATATTATGCATATAACAAGTTAGTAAAAGGTCTAAAAGTTTGGAATGCTTACAGTGGATTAAGCTGACCATTAAACCAGGTATTTGTTCAGAATCATCAATGCTTAAAAAGGAGAAGTCAAAATGGCGAAAGAAAAAGGCATTTTCTTAATGTGAAAAGAATGCTCTTTCAGAGGACTTACCAATGCAACAAAGAAGCGGACTGCCACATTTGAAGACTTGATTGCTGAAGACTGCATCCAGGTTTTTCTAATCGCCATGCGCTCCGCGAAGTGACTAGTAGCAGAAAGAATCCCTATAAAAAGTTTAATAGGGATTTGAGGCAATAGTTGAGCCTTCCACTGTGGTGACATTTCTAATACTTTTTGCGGGGAGAAACTTGGATGAGAGGCAGGAAGAGCTGTTGCATAAACTGAGTGAACATCAACATCTCCTTTTATTGCTAAACCAGTTGCATCTTGAAGCAAGAAACCCTGACATTATAGGCACATGCACAAGCTTCATGTCGAAAGTTTTCAAACTAAACCCAAAGGGAGACAGATAAATACTTCAATTGAACAACTAATTCAACCAGAAACACTACCATAATGCAAGGAAATAACCCTTAAAACACAAAATGGCAACTATCTACATAAACAGTTGATCGAAGTAGTATCTTATTGGAAAGTGGTTTCTTCCTCCAAAATGAAGAGTCATATATCATGTCTTCATTTTCCAAAGCACAAAGGTGCCATTTTGTTACTATTTTCAGATGCATTAAAGGAAACGTCCAGAGGCAACATACCATTCTATATGGAAATGAAGTCACATGTCGACCTCCAACTATTATATGGTATCCATCAACACCAGCACGTAGGGTAAGGATAAACATTCTTCCCTCTGCAAAAGGAAATGGCCAGGTCACCTCCGGTTTCTGCTCCCTGCCAATGAAACGCTGGAACCAAGAGGTTGTCTTGGACTCTTTATAATCTTGTAGATCATTCCGCATCCATTTTTCACATCTTTGAAAGCCATCCACTGCCAGAACAAAGTCAAACTCAACAATTATACCCAACAGTGATATAACCTCAATAAACAAAAAAGATTTTCCCCCTTGACCAGAAAAATTAAAGTAGGTATATCATGAAGACTCTAAATTTTCACCAAGTTGAAATACTGGAGAATTGCAGTCCATGCTTCATGATCAATGTTCCAAATGCTTCGCATAAGATACAGATTAACACATATACACTGATTCCCTGGAGACTGACAATTTTCTAGACTCATAAGCTCCATATTAACCAAGTTTTTGGTAATTTATACAAATTCTGTTGATCATGGACCAAAACTTATATTGGCCTATTCTATCAAATCAAGTTAAGTAAGCAGGTAATGAAAATGTCATAAAAGGGGATCAATTATAAAATTAGGAAATGCCACCCGTAAGTTTGTGCTGACCTTTCAGTAAATTTGATGTAATTTAGTACATATTGACATGGGGAGAAGAAACCCAAGATAATGACCTTTTTCCAGATGCATAAGGTTCAGGTGAACCAAGCTTTCATATTCTATTTCACTAATATCTTCATCACCACAATTGATGACAGATTACAAACAGAAAAGATATTCCTACAGACAAGTTAAAGAAACAATTCAATCCTCCTTCCAGCTTAAAAGCACGATAAATTTGTGACTAGTTAAATAATCATAGAATTATGTGATCTGCAACCTTACTTGCTCACTCAATTTCACTTCCTAATGGTTCGAAAGTCATTCTATAATTCATAATCTCTTTCCTAATACTAGGAAAAAGAATATTCACAAAACTAAAAAAATGGAGAAACACAACATGTGATGAGACTTTACCAAGGATGTCTTCGTCATTCCTGGACGGCATCCCATCACACCTTTGAGCTGTACCCCACTGCATCCTGTAGCAAGTATTGTGCTCAATGACTGGCCGGTTGCTCCAATCACCTCTTAATCTTGGATTTAAGTGTAAAATCTTTGGGGGATCCTCTCCATCAACAGATTTCAACCCCTGTAGTTCAACCATAAACTGTGAAACCATAACCAAGCCATCACCAAACCTCAATCTAGCAAGCTGCGGAACAAACTCCTTGTGGGCAAACTTAGGTGTCCCCACAATAGTTATAGAAGAACCAGCAGCCAGGCCACAAGGAAGGAACACTAACCTGTCCCCACTTTCCAAATCTTTTCCACTCACTGACAACCAAGAAGGACAGCTCTCAGGCTTCCCACCATAAATAGAAGTCTGTTCAATATCCTTCACGTCAAACTTATCTACCTCTTCCCAAGCCTTTAATCCCAAGGTCCACGCTTCATCAGCCAGTCTCTCAAGTACTGATAAATCAATAGTTCTATTCCTTCTTTGCAAAATCTCACCTGTTATTCGACCATATCGGTGCTGAAGTGGCCTTATCAGCGTTTTCCTCCCTTTCTCCTCCAAAGGTTCCTTGTTTGGCATCATGGGCGTATTTTGGTTTTGGTTATCTTCCAATTTGCGATGAAATGCATCCTTGTAAACAGAACTAAACAATGGCTTGCTGAAATCTGCATCAGCAGAATTTCCCAAAAGCTTCCCATTCAATCCGGCGTAGCTGTCATCTCCACTCAACATTGAAGCTATCTCCAGAAAGTGTGGAAACTTGGACGCAATGAAGATCAAGTACAATGCTGCTACAACCAGCAACAGATGGGACAACTTGAACCTCCGAACGCCAGGAGGTTCAGCTTTAAACTTCTTCATCTTATACGACAGGAACACTTCATACAAGCACAACTTCCAGCAGACAACCTTTCACCAAATCGGAGCAACAACCCAGAAACAAGTTATAAACCCCAAGGGAGCAAAATCGAAGAGCACCCGAATGTCGAACACAAAATCCTTAACGAAATTTGACAAGAAAAAAACCCTAAGCAGAAGAACTAAAAATGCAGAACGTATAAGCAAGATTCTCAGAGAACTTGAACCTTCGGCAGAATTGAAGGCGATCAGGTTCAACAATCAACCGATGTCGCAGAAAAGCAACATCTCTAGGAGCAAGATTTGAAACATCGAGAACTTTAAACTCCTAAAGATGTTACCAGCATTCTTCAGCCTCTACCAAGCGCCACCATTAATGGAGATCGGAACAAAATCCAAAACCGATCAGCGGGCTAGAATCTTATAAACTGAAGCTGAACAAATATTAGTTACTGAGGAAAATAAAAGCGGGATTAAGTTACAAAAAATTGTTTTCTTAAACCTGAAGACCAAAGGCAACGGGAGGACAAGAGACGCAAACTGACCCGGGATGTACAGGGTCTAATCTGTAACGTGTGTAAGGAATTGTGCCGTGGTGACTGGTCTGTAGAGAGGTGTGTGAAGTTAGCAGCGTGTAACAGTAAGGGAGCACAACGGAGGCTGGTACGAAGTATAGGGGGTAAATTGTAAGAAGATATGTTTCTTTTTTTTTTTTTTTTTTTTTTTTTTTTTTTTTTGCCTTTTTTCGTAGTAAAAAGTTTAAGATGAGGGGTAAGTTTTTTTTTTTTTTTTTAAACTCAGACTCATTGTAAGTATAAGGTGATGCTCTAACACATCTTTGATATAGGATCTGTTGAACCTCCAGTAAACCTTCGCTTGAGTAGTAGCTGCAGTACTTAAAGAATAATGGTTAGGAGCTCTTCAAAGTGTATTTCCGGGGGAAGGATCTTTAACACCCAAGTTAGTATACGAGGGGAGAGGTCGTTAGGAGTTAAAAGTAGAGAACAGGAAAGGAGGATATCTCTTGTGTCTTACTTGGGAGCCTCCCCCGAGTATTTATAGAAAGCCGGGAGGAGGAGGCTGTTATGCCCAGCCTAAGTGGATCAGGACACGTGTTTAGCAGGATTTAGTCTGTACCTTCAGAGAGAGGTCTCTACAGCTGGACATAGGCGGTTATGCCCGGAGGGTAAAGGCATGTGCAAGGTTTTTGTCAGAGATCCCCCAACTATATTTGTCGTTTCTCCCTAAGACCCCTCGGGAATCTGAAACCCTTTCGGACAAGGATTTCCCTCAAGGGTAGCTAGAGAAAGCCCCTCGGATGCACGGACCGTTTATGGGAGGCATTTCTTCTATCGATGATGATAGACCAATATTTCCCAGGTCGATCACATACACTCCCGAGGATGGCAAAGTTTCTTTTTCCCGGAATCGGTAGTATACCTTCCTGAGGGTGGTGTATGTTAGTGTTATGCCCAAAAGTCAATCATGATATGATTGTATTTTTGCACATTGAGCCATGATATTTTGTTAAGACATTAATCCAGCAACTATGTTTGTTGTTTTGTTTCTGCATAACGTAATTAACATAATTGTAACCCTAGAATAATGATATTCTCAAATGTCCTTGGTCTAGTATTATTGTGGAGTGGGTTACAATAATACATAACAACTAGTATATGTGGAAACTAATATGAGATATGCAGTCTACATATGTGATGCCCAGCAGCATCTTCATCGTGCGACATGGTGTGATTGAGAGGGACTTCTGGCATGGAGGAACGCTTGAAGTGTAAATTTCCCAGGAGAGTCTACCTGAAATGCTCGAAAAACAGGGATTAAGAGGTCCCCGAGTCTTTTTCCGGGGAGGAGCCTCCGACACCCAAGTCAGTGTTTTGGAGGTAGATAAGGAGTGCTAAGGGCCAGAGATTCTTGCCTGTTGCGTTTCCTTTTTTAGGGGGATAAGAGATCCCCTGCTAAGGCCATTTCCTCGATATATATAAGAGGAGGTGGCCCGTTCAAATTGTGACACGTGTTCGGTGAGATGTAATCTGTCTTTTATGGGCGTGGGGGCCTCTAGCCGTCTGCAGGCTCCTCGGGCCACGGGCTAAGGCGAGCGTAGCCCTTCATGACAAGACGTAGACGGTGTCGGCATGTCAAAGCGCATTTTAGGGCGGCGTGTCAGAGTCTCCTTAATTGCTTCTGCCGTACCCCCGAGGTCCCTTTGGTTGAGGTCGCCCTTTGGAGTGAGGGGCCTTTTCCCGGAGTCGTACCGGTAGTTCAGGGGATCCCCTAGCTCTGAAGTTGCTCCTTCGGGGGGATTCTTTCCTGCCGAAGGTGGCCAGTCCCTCTCCCCCGAAGCTAGTTCGGTAGCCCTCCTGAGGGAGGCAATACGCTAGTTTCCCGAGGTTGGTACTGTCATCCTCGGGGGCGCTGGCGGATTACCGAGATTGTGTACCCAAGGCGTCAGACTCCCTTCTTTCCAAGGTCAGTACTGGCGTTCCTCGTGGATGATGCCGGGTTTTCCCGAGCGTGGTGTTTAGCCGAAGTCCCCGAGTGGTCGGGGCGATAGCACTTCGGCTATCACATGCCCCCCTTCGGAAAGCCAGAGTGAAAACTTCAGCTAGTGGTCCTTTTGGGGACGCTTTTCAGGGCTCGGGATGTGACGTTTGTAGATAAGGCACTCCGCCACCAGGAGACAAGCCTTGTCCAGACAGGTGTCACCTGTCTGCCCTTTGGTGTTCTTAAGATACCTAATTTCTTTACTTTTTCTGTCGTAAGTCAGTGGACCATCGAGTCTCGAAACTAGGTGTGTCAGTCTGGAGCGGTGTGCCCGGGTTCTCGGGATGTCAGAGAACGCGTCCTAGTTTCTCGCAATGGGTGACACGTGGCTGACGCTGGGTGGGGACGGTCACGTCGGTTACAGCAGGCACGTCTTTTCATGTGCGAGGGGCAATTATGGCGATGTTTCGCCTTCACGGAGCAATTATGACGTCGATTCGGCTATCCTTCCTCGGTCTATAAAAACCTCCTTCTGTCATAACCTTCATTTGCTTTCTCTTTGCTCTCGTCTGCTCTCGTGCCCTTTCTTCTTTCTTTGCGGCGGTGTTAACGGCGGTACAATTTTCAGCCACCTTTCACAACGGCGTCCTCAAACCCTGATTTCGATAAAACTTTTGGTGGGTTCTGATTCTAGAGGTTCTTCGGTTTCTTCGTTTTCTGCTTTCTCCAGCTTTCCGAAGTCATTTTTCTTCTTTTCGAAGTCCCTTCATTCTTTGACCGACTATGTCTTCGCCTGTCCCCCTTGCGCCTGTTCAAGCTTTCCCTCTTATGTCTGTTGAACCCATCCCTGAGAGCTGACAACCTCTCATGTCTCACCCTTGTTGTTCCACTTCGGAGAAATTAGAGAAGTGGACAACCAAATTTTTTCTTCCCTCCTATGCCATTACGAGGTTACCTCGTCTCGGTCATTATAGTTTTATGAACGAAGACGACGAGGTTACCGATTTTCGAGCCCAACTGAAGGCCGGACTTCAGTTTCCTCCCCCGAGGATGATTTGCAACTTTTGCCAATTTTATGGCATAGTCGTGAATCAGCTTTCTCCGAACTCATACTATTATTTTAACGCCTTCCTCTGCATGTTCGGGGTCTTCGGAATAGAGCCTCACTTTATCCTGTTCATGCAGTGCTACAAGCTGTATCCGGTCCTGAAGGGTTGGCTTTTATTTCATGCTACCTTGGGGATCTGGGAGCAAAAAGTTCATGTTCACCTTCGCTACTAAAGATAGCTGGCGAGGGTGGCAAAGGAAGTTCTTTTTCCTAAAGGTGTCGGAGGCTTGGTCGTACGTCCCGACCAAGTGGGCTTGAGGAAAGCTGAAGACGGATGTCGTGGACCCCAAGAAGCTACTAACTCCCAAGTTGGCGGCGAGGTTTGTGGACTTCGACAGACGTATCCGTGCTGTCGCCAACTGTGATGCCGAGGTCCCTTGACGCTCTCTCTACCCCTTCCCCATCATGTGGAGGCTTATGACCGAGAAGGTCCTTGGGGAGTTGGGGGTAGTCAGGGAGCACAAGACGGACCTCGCCATGCCAGCTCCTGCCATCGACATGAAAGAGTCCTGGCTAGTGATGCTCCTTCGGAGGGAGCTCACTTATGAAGCCTTTTTTTAAAGTAAGTTTTCTTCCAAAAATTTTTAGTATAAGTATCCGTCTGGACTTACACTGATGTTTTCCTTCTTTTTCAGAGATGGGCGATGAATCTGCTGCCTACTACAAGTCCCTTTTTCTCGGCCAAGCCGAAAAAGGGGGAACAAACGAAGAAGGGCGCCTCCCAAAGGCGCAAGACTACTGGGAGCTGGCCATCTTCGGCCAAGAAGGCGAAGAAGGACATCCTTCTTCCACCTCCGGGAGATGCGATGAAGGTCATCGGTGAGCCTGAAACTCCCACCGAGCCTGAAACTCCCGCCGAGCTTCTTGCCGGGGTGATCACCAGTGCTGCTTCTTTGAGTCCCGCCACGTCGGCGGATCTTTTGGGCTCTTTGGCAGGGGTCCCCCTGCTGGGGATTTAGAAAAATGCCAAAAAGACAAGGGCAAATATATCCCTACCGACATGGAAGAGGTCCGGGACTCTGATGACAACGTTGCTGAGGTTGCGCCAGGTTTGTTTCTTACCATCTTTTTAGTACTCGTAGCCTTATATCTTGCATAGCGAAGGAGTTTTGTCTGATGAGACGTATGCTTTGAATTTTGCAGAGGAACTGGCGCCCTCAACTTGGATGGTCGAGCATGCCTGAATGCGGGCTCTTCGGGATTCCCACATCCCAAAGGACAAGGTTCCAATGGAGCCGTTCTGGTCTTTCACATAGGACATGAATCTATTCTCCGAGGATTGCCGGGAAATGGCTCCCAGATGGTGAGGGGCGTGCTCACCCAGGCTTCCTTTAAGGCAGTTGCCGAGAAGTGTGCCAGCAGAGGATGCCCTTGCTGCTAAGGTTTCCGAGCACGCTGCCCAGGTAGTTCTTCAGGCCTCTTCATTCATTTTTTTTTCCAACCCCCATTTTTTTCTAAGTGTTTTGGCTTTCCTTGTGCAAATTTGATTGAGTACCTTCTCTTTTTCCACAGCTACTGGGGTATAGTGGATACTTCCGAGCTTGGGCAGCAAAGCAATCTTTGGTCCAAGCTTGGGCCGAAGATAAAATGGAGAAGGCCAGGGTCTTCTGCGCCAGCTCGGTTATGAAGAATGCCAAGCTGAGCCAAATAGCCAAAGAGGAGGTTGCCAAGCTTCGAGAGGAATTCTTGAAGGGCTAGGAGGAGCTCTTGAAGGATTTCTCCAAGAAGATGCCCGACCTTGGAGAAAAGGTTGTAAGCTTGACCTCGGCCAACGAGGCCATTCAAAAGGAGAAAGAATAAGATTCTGCCTTCCTAGCGAAGGCGCTTGCTGACAACGCCGAACTCCAAGCCAAGGTCGAGGCGCTGAAGAAGGGTTCAAAGAAGATAAAGAAGCTAGAGAATGAGGTTCAAGATCTCCAGAACGAGGTAGACGACTTGGGCGTCAAGAAAGACAAGGCCGTTCAGGCAACTAAGGTTGCCTTTCAGGACGACTTCTGCCTAGCTCGCCATCAAGTTCTGAAGAAATATCCAGATCTCGACCTTTCCTTCCTGGCTGCCCTGGATATTCCCGAGGGGCCCCGGTGGACTTGGTCGAAAATCGAGCTCCTCAACCTGTCGTTTGCCCCTCCTCCGGCCCCGAAGATGGATAAAGACACAAGAGCTGGAGTTTCCCATGACGCCGGGGTCCCTTAGATATTCTAGGGCCTTTGCCTTCTTCTTTGTCCTTGTGATTTTTCCTTCTTGTAACCTTCTCCTTGTACCAAGGCCTTCTTCAATAAACTATTCCTTCCTTTATGACTCGGTTAAGTCTTTGAGCAATAGTTTTTGTTTCCACTTGTCCCGACCACTTTTGGTCAAGGGATTTCGGAAAGGTATGCTTTGCTCGTTTTGTCAGCCAACCTTCGAGTTTTAAGTCTTTGACGAATTCCCTTAAAAAAATTTTAGGCTGCCTTCGTCGTCCATATTTGACGAACTCCCACTTTTTTGGGCATATAACCCAATCGACTTCGGAAGGAAAATGTGACTTTCGCGAATACATGTTTAAGCTTTGTTCGGCGAGTACTCTCATATGGGAGAAAACTCCTGCATTTAGAAAAAGTTTCTAACTTGTACAATTTCTCATCAAGATTCTAAGTATAGAATTTCTTCAAGGCATCCAAGTGCCACGTATTTTTCAGTTCTCCCCCTTCGGTGTCGCCAAGCTTGTATACTCTTCTTCGGACCTCATCAAGGACTAAGTAAGGCCCTTCCCAGTTTGACCGAAGTAACCCATGGACAGTCTTCGGGGTTCAAATTCGGCCTTTCGGAGGACGATGTCTCATTTCTTTATTCCTTTTGGCCTAACATGCAAATTTGCGGCGATGGCCACTCTTTGCTGGAAGGCCTTCCTTTTGAGCTCGGCCACCTCTGTGTGTTCGTCAATTAGGTTGAGCTTAGTTCTCAATCCGAGGTAGTTCCCTCTTTCATCGTACACTTGCACCCTGACTGATGGCCATACTACCTCGATAGGGATAATGGCCTTTGTGCCGAAGAAGAGCGAAAAAGGTGTCTCACCGGTGGCCATTCGGGGCGTTGTCCGATAGCTCCATAACACACTAGGGAGTTCTCCTGGCCATTTTCCCTTTGCTTCCCCCAATCTCTTTTTTAGACCATCTTTTATGGTTCTGTTGGATACCTCTACTTGTCCGTTACTTTGAAGATGAGCTACCGGGGCGAAGTGCATCTTTATTCCGAGGTCGGTGATGAATTCTTGGAATCCTTTGTCAATAAATTGGGAACCATTGTCGGCCACTATCACCCTCGGTATGCCGAATCTGCATATGATGCTTTTCTAGACAAATATTTGTATATCCTTTGCCGAAATGGTTGCCAGGGGCTCTGCCTCAACCCATTTGGTGAAGTAATCTACTGCAACCACACAGAATTTCACTCCTCCGGGTGCTGTCGGGAGCGGCCCGATGAGGTCAATGCCCCATGCTGCAAAGGTTATTAATTCCGAGGTTATTAATTCCGAGGGCAACCTTTGAACGTTGGCATGTCTTTGGCAACTGTCACATTTTTTGACAAATTGTCATGTGTCCTTTCTTAATGTGGGCCAAAAGTACCCTTGGTGAAGTATCACTCCTGCCAAAGCATCAGTCCCGATGTAGGAACCACAAATTCCCTCGTTGACTTCCTTGAGAATTATCTGAGTATCCTTTTCGCTGACACACCTTTGCAATGGACTTGCGTATCCCTGTCAGTACAGTTCTTCCCCGATTAGGAAATATCGTCCGGAGCGTCTTCGCACTTTTGCTGCTTCACGAGGGTCATCAAAAAGCTCTAAGGTTATAAGGTATTTCTTTATAGGATTTTCCCATCCTTCTCTCAAGGCTGCTATGCTCATTATCGCAATGCTCGGGTGGCTCAGTATTTCGGTGAACCTTTTTGATTTGGCCAGACTGTCTGCTTCGGCATTGTCTCGTTGAGGCACATTTTCGATATGCACCACGTCGAACTCCTAGATGAGCTTTGATACAAGCTCATGGTACTTTTCCAAAGCTGGATCTTTTACGCTATAATCCCCCGCCATCTGTCGGACCACCAGCTGAGAATCACTATGGGCCTTCAGGTTCCTTACACCAATCTTTCTAACAAGGTGCAACCCTGCTATGAGAGCCTTGTATTTTGCCATATTGTTAGTGACATTAAACCCGAATTTGATGGCTTTCATTATTTCCATGCCTTCGGGGCCGCGAATGACTACCCCGGCTCCCTGGTGTTCGGAGCCATAGGCCCCATCTACAAACAGAGTCCATTCTGGCTCATTTTTGCCAAGGTCAGATTGATCACCTTCGGTAAAAGGTATCTCGGCAATGAAGTCTACTAGAGTTTGGGCTTTTAATGCTTTCCTCGACTCGTAAGTAATATCATACTCGCCGAGCTCTATGCACCACTTGGAAAGCCTTCTCGAATGGTCTACTCTCTTCATGACATCCTGAAAAGGTAGGCTATTTCGAATAATAATAGGGTGAGCTTGAAAATACGGACGCAGTCTTCAGCTTGCTAGCACCAGGTGTGACGGCTCTCCTAGTTGATTAATCAAGTAAGTGTTTATTTTACTTTGATTAAGTGTTTATTTAATTAAGTACCTCAAGTTAGCACCTTGTTAAGCAAGTAAGGTAAGCTTAATTAAGTAAGTGAGTTCCTAAGTGTGATTTGGCATAGTTAAATCAAGACCATTAGTTATTCTAGCTTTTAGAACCATCCTTGTGAGTTTTGAGAACTTGTGGCACTAAGTGTTCTTTTTGAGCCATTTAGAACTTAAGTGGCTAAGGTGTCCAAGAAAATTAAGTTGAGAAGCTTTAAGCATCCTTTAGAGCAAAGAAATGTAGTTTTGGGTGAGAGTTTAGTGACTCATTTGAAGCTTTTGAGAGTATGAGGACTTAAGTGCAAGGGAGGGAAAAGTTGCCTTATATGCTTATAAGCTAAGTTCCTTCATCCTTAGCCATTTGTTTCTAAGTTCCAAAATTCGTAGCTCCCTCTCCTCTCCCAAATTGGCAGCTCAAAGCATCATTTCCTTGCAAGTTTCCATCAAATTAAGGGTGCCCAAGGTGTTAGAAAGAATCCTCAAGCTTGTTTGTTGGTGTTCTAGCTCAAGTTGCTCTTGGAAGCTAGTTTGGAACTAATTTTCATGGGTAAGCTTCTTGGAATCATTTGGATTGATTCTAGGTTGTTTATAGAGCTAGAAATGGTCTTAGTTTGATTGGGTTGGATGCCAAATTGCATTGGTTTTAGGTGTGGAACTCAAGGAAGCTTAATTGAGCTAAGGAGGCTATGTTTCAATGCTTGCTTTTGTGGCTGAATTAAGGTAAGGGTTCAAGTAATTAAGCTCAAATCATGCATGGTTTGGTAGTTTTGTGTGTGGGAATGAGTTAGGAACAAGACCCAAATCATTTGGATTAGAAATGAGAGAGTTTGAGTAGTTTAAGTGCAAGAACGCAGCTGTCGCGCAACGCAGAAAACGGCGTTGGCGCCGCAGCGCCAGAAGTAAGTGTACTGGCGCCGCGGCGCCAGGGGGCGATTTTTCACTCAGAAAGTTTTGTTCGCCGGCGCTGCGCTTTTGCTCTTTGGCGCCGCAGCGCCAGAGGTGACCTTAAGGAATTTTGGGCCATTTTTCCGGCCATCTTAAGAGCAACTTAGACTCTCGGTTTCTATTCCTAGGCTATTCTAAGACGTTCCATAGCCTCGGTTGGGTCTAGAATTCATTCCTAGAGCGGGAATTGTGCATTATTTAAGAGGTAGTCAAGTTGTGTGGTTAAGAACAAAAGTGTGACTTGGTGGCTAAGTTATTCATAGTGCTTAAGCTTTTAGATGAGCATTAAGGGGATTTAAGTGGGTTTTTAGACTCTTTATTGGCCGTATAGAGCGTCATTTACATATGGTCAATGAAGAGAAAAACCTAAGTCGATCCCAACCGAACCATTTGGTTTGGTAAGCAAGCCACTAGTAGTGTTCTGAGTTAAACCTTGAGGGTTTGGCTAGTTAAACCACATAGGAAGACTACCCTGTACAATAAGTTAAGGGTAAAGGCGGGTAAGTTTGAGATAGGTGACGACCTACTCTAGAACCCGTAAGTGGGACTTAAGTGAGGTAAAGTATCTGGGATACGAGGGCCAGTATCTCAAGTACCTCCGCCGTTTGAGCTCACGGCAAAGTTTTAAGGCACCTAGAGTGCAGAAAGTCCCAAGTGCATACATTGTGTGCATTTCATACCATACATTCATACATTGCATATTTTATATTTTGTTGATTGTTTGAGTTGTTTGTTGATTGAATTACTAGTTTGATTGCTTGGTTGCCATATTGCATAGTTGCTGCATTTTTCCTTGCAGGTATTCAAGGGATCCTTACTGAGTACTTTCAAGTACTCATTCCCTTAAGTTTATTGTGCAGGTTCTAACTCCGGGCCCAATCACTAAGTGATAGTCGAGGCCTAAGTTTTCTGTTTTGCAGGTATTTCTCTTGAGAATCCTAGTGATTCTAAGTTACTTGTGATATAAGTTATGTGCTAACCAAGTTGTGCCTTTACAGTGTAGAGGCTAAGAGTACACAAGAACAAGATCTAGTGAAGGGTTTACACTTGGAGCTTGGTATAGCTCAAGGTGGGACTCAAGTAGTTGATCTTAGTTAGTAGTTTTTGTCTCTTGTACATAGTACTTTGTGTACTAAGTAAGTTGCCTCTAATAGGATACATTGTGATGTAAATCCATCTTGTTACTTTTGGGTGCATGCTAGAGGTGTAATGTATGCACAAACTGTTACTTGTAGTTAAAGCAACCAGTATTTTCAAGGTCTTGGCACGTTTTATATATGTTTTAGTGAAATGCTCGAGCAATGTTTTTAATCCACGACTTATAAAATTCGTTTGCATCGCCAGGACAGAAGCATGCATAACTTAAACTGAGTAGGCTAAGAAACTAGTTGCATATAAATTGTTTAATTTATATTGACAAGTAATAGTTAGCCAATAGTAACTAGTGGGATTCATAAATCCCTAAGGCTTACAAGGTTATGGGGCACTGGGGCCCCGTTCCGCGACACCAGGGCATAAATAGCTTTCTATAGTAGAGGATACCTGATTTCGGCGCCATACAGGGACTTGCTCACGTAGTATACTGGCCATTGCTCCACCCTCTCTTCCTTCACAAGAACCGAGCTTAGTGCCTTTTCAGTAACAGCGAGGTATAGCACAAGGGGTTCTCTTTCTCGTGGTTGCCGAAGAGTGGGTAGACGGGCCAGATAAATTTTGAGCTCTTCGCAGGCGTTTTGGCAATCCTCATTCCAAGGGTGGTCATCGTTTCCGAGGTTGCCACCATTTTTGCTGCCTTGGTGAGAACCTTAAAGAATGCTCGGCAGTGATCCCCATACCTGGAAATGAATCTACTAAGGGACGTTATTTCCCAGTGAGCCTTTGCACTTCCTTTGTTGTAACAGGAGTTCGGAATTCAAGTAGTGTTTTGACTTTTTTCGGGTTGGCATCGATACCTCTTTCCGATACCATGAACCCAAGGAACTTGCCTGAGCTTACGCCGAAGACGCATTTTTCCGGATTAAGGCGAATTCCGAATGCTCTAAGTTGGTGGAAAGTTTCCTCCAAATCCGTGACATGACCGCCAGGCAGCTTGCTCTTGACTATCATGTCATCGACATAGACTTCCATGTTTCTCCCTATTTGGTTTTTGAAGACCTTGTTCATCAGCCTTTGGTAGGTAGCTCCTGCATTTTTAAGCCCGAAGGGCATTCTGACATAGCAGTATGTACCGACTTCGGTGATGAAGGCAGTTTTCTCCTCATCTTCGGGATCCATTCTGATTTGATGATACCCACTGAAGGCGTCGAGGAAGCTCAGGAGTCCATACTCAGCAGTTGAGTCTACCAACTGGTCTATTGGCGGGAGAGGATACGAATCTTTAGGGCAAGCATCATTTAAGTTCCGGAAGTCGATGCACATTCGGAGCTTGTTGCTTCCTTCCTTTGTGGCGATAACCACATTGCTTAACCACTCGGGGTACTTGACCTCCCTGATTACGCCCGCATCTATCAAGTGCTGGACTTCAGTTTTGACGAAGTTGTTTTTGTGTACCGAGAGGCTTCACTTTTTTTGGCGAACAGGCCTTGCCTCTAGGCTCACTTTAAGGCTATGCTGTATTATGCGGGGGTCTACCCCAGGCATGTCTCTCGGCGAGTAGGCAAACAGATCTTTATTCATCAGTAGGAAAGATACAAGTTTTTCCTTGTCACCTTCGGCCAATTTTTTCCCTATTCGGGTATTTCGGCCTGGGACAAGCTCTATTTCTTCCGTTTCTATTTTCTCAGGATCTTCTGTTCCTTTCAACTCTTCTGTGGGCAAGTCCTTCGTTTCCGTGGTCTGCACGCAGTTCATCACTGGGGCTTTCCTCGCCTTAACGAACATTTTGCTCACCTCCCCCTGGTCGATGAAGATTTTAGTATCTCCATCCTTGGTGGCAAAGGTGACAGTCAGGTACTTCACATCCGGGCGAATGTGGAGGTTCCCTTGCATTTGCCTTCCAAGAATGGCGTTGTATGAGGAAGGGACATCTATGACGATGAACCTTGTTATTACGGAGGTAAACAGCTCATCCTTGTTGTTCACCAAAGTTCTCATTAGCATCAAGGGGAGATCAATCCAAACGAGGATGAGGAGTTCAGATGGTCCTTCTCCAAAGGTAGGGGAAGTGACAGACTTGAGGTCGCTCCTCGAGATACCCAAACTCGGTAGCAGATGTGAGAATAGGACGTCCGCATTTGAGCCATCATCAAGCAATACTCTCTTGACGTCCCAGCCGCCTATCCTTGCCATAACCAGCAGTGGATCATCATGGGGAAATATGACGGTGGACCCATCTCTCCGCACCAGCTTTTTTGATGGGTTCCCATGTTCCATTACCGAGATCTCCCTCGCCTTTTCTTCCTTTCTGCTGATAGCAGCCCTGTTGTGATCATTTGTATCACTCCTGCCGGGGGTGGCGGACGCCTTTTCGGACTTCGGTTCCGACGTCTGTCAGAGTCATACTCCTCATCATCTCCTTTCCCCTCCTCTTCTCTTCTCCCCTTCGAGGAGGGCATCCGCAAGTAACGTCGGAGTTGACCTTGCTTTATCAGGGATTCAATGTACTTCCTCAACTGGAAACAGTCCTCGGTATCGTGCCTGTGGTCCCGATGAAATTGGCAGAATTTTTTCATGTTCTTTTTGTTGTCCGAGGTCATGGCCTTCGGTCGCTGGATCTGAGCTCCCTGCCTTTCCATGGCCATGAGGATGTTCGTCCTTGTGGTGTTCAAGGGAGTGAAAGCCAATGACTTTCTTCCCCTAGGCTTTCGAGGTCGTCCCCCTGCTTGGGTCGGATAGCGAGTTTGCTGGCCTAACCTCTCGGTGCGAACGTGGTCAAACTTTGGACCTCCCATTCTCAGTTCTTTAGCAGTCATGTGCTGCTCGGCCCTTCGGTAAAATTCACCGAATGTGTCGGGGGGATCCTTGGAGAATTCATAGAATAGCTGAGAGTCTCTCCGAAGTCCTCATGTCATGGCCAGGATGCGTATTTCTGGCCTGAAGTCTGGGACACTCAAGGCTTCCCTGTTGAACCTTTCGACATAGCCGCGAATGGTTTCCCCATTTTTCTGCGCTATATCAAACATTTGGACTGGCATCTTTGCCGTTGGCCGGCTCCCAATGAACTGCTGTGTGAAGGCAGTAGACAACTCTTGGAACTCCATGATGGTTCCAGGAGCCAACGAGTTGTACCATGCCGTTGCTGGTCCGGCGAGGGTGACCTCAAAACACTTGCACAATGTGGCATCGTCAACGCCGTGCAGGACCATGCTGCACTTGTATTTGGTCAGATGAGCCTGGGGGTCAGTTCGGCCATCGTAGGTCTCCAACCAAGGTACCCGAAAGTTGCTCGGCATGGGCACTTCAACCACCGGTCGGGTGAATGGTGATACATCTCCATTGAAGGTTTCTAACAACCTGGCCCAGACAGGCTTTTGAGCTACCTACCTCTCCACTCTTTCTAACCTTTTTAAGATTTTCTCCACAAGGAGTGTGGCACTGGGCTCTTCCTCTTGTTGTCTATAGGTTTCCAAGAATGGAGACTGACGTCTCTTCTTCGGGGAGTGACTTCGGCGCCGAGGAGATGGCGACTTCTCTTCAGGTGAGGAGCTCCTTCGGCGGGGAGTTCTGGGTCATTTTGACCCTGCTTCTTCCGCAGGTCGCGTCCCGAGGGGTATGTTTTCTGTCGAGGGCTCATCTCATTGGTCTCCGCTTCCCGAACTTCGGTGAGTTGACCTGGGGCTCCTCTCCCAGCGAGGTATTGGCGAAGAGGGCCTTCGGCCCTAAGTTGGCTGCGGCCATCTTTGGTCTAATTGCTGTGTCATTTTGGCCATGACAGAGCATTGGAACACGCATAGGAAGCCCATAGTAACAGTCAAAGGACGTTCATCCTCAGGCAAGGAAGTCCCTGCTACAGTTTGTTTGGTTGCCAGTTAAACCTCTGGCGCGGACGGGGACTTCGGAAGTCCCTTGTCCTTAGAACGCCGAGTTTCAACGACGGCGACCTGGGGGTGGTTTCCCACAGACGGCGCCAAATGATGCCCAACAGCATCTTCGTCGTACGACATGATGTGACTGAGAGGGACTTCTGGCGTGGAGGAACGCTTGAAGTGTAAATTTCCCAGGAGAGTCTGCCTAAAATGCTTGAAAAATAGGGGTTAAGAGGTCCCCGGCATCTTTTTCCAGGGAGGAGCCTCTGACGCCCAAGTCAGTGTTTTGGAGGTGGAGAAGGAGTGCTAAGGGCCAGAGATTCTTGCCTGTTGCATTTTCTTTTTTGGGGAAGAAGAGATCCCCTGCTAAGGCCATTTCCCGGATATATATAAGAGGAGGTGGCCCGTTTAGATTGTGACACGTGTTCGGTTAGATGTAATCTGTCTTTTCTGGGCGTGGGGGCCTCTAGCCGTCTGCAGGCCTTTCGGGCCACGGGCTAGGGCGAGCGTATCCCTTCATGACAAGACATAGACGGTGTCGGCGTGTCAGAGCGCGTTTTAGGGCTGCATGTGGCGTGTGCGGGCAACGTGTCAAAGGCTCCTTAATTGCTTCTGTTGTACCTCCGGGGTCCCTTTGATTGAGGTCGCCCTTCGGAGTGAGGGGCCTTTTCCCAGAGTTGTACCGGTAGTTCGGGGGATCCCCTAGCTCTAAAGTTGCTTCTTCGGGGGGATTCTTTCCTGCTGAAAGCGGCCGGTCCCTCTCCCCGGAAGCTAGTTCGATAGCCCTCCCGAGGGAAGGAATACGCTAGTTTCCCGAGGTTGGTACTGTCATCCTCGGGGGCGCTGGCGGACTACCGAGATTGTGTACCCAAGGCGTCAGACTCCCTCCTTTCCAAGGTCAGTACTGGCGTTCCTCGTGGATGATGCTGGGTTTTCTAGAGCGTGGTGTTGAACCAAAGTCCCTGGGTGGTCGGGGCGATAGCACTTCAGCTATCAATATGGTTACAAGTTGGAGAACTTATGTATTGGTCTAGACTAACCCATAATGAGAACGCTTGCATAGATCCGTTCTATGAGTGTTATAAGTGATTCTCAGAGTAATCATGGTTTATGTAGTCCCATTAACGTAAGGTCATCAAGGTTCTTTACATGTGAGTCATATACTTTGAATGACTTCCCTTTGTTGCTCGTAACTGAGTGAAACTTAAAGGAGGTCATTGGATATGTCATATATCATGCGGAGGGTTTTGTATAATCAAGATGGGAACTTATCACCCCTATGTAACAGGAGCGATATCTTCGGGCCCCTTGATAGAGTGAGACTTAGAAAATGCATGGTCATGCTCGGATGAGTTGATATATGATATCAATGTCATCAGTTTAAGTTAGTCTACTGGGTAATCAAGAAACCAAATATTGGGGGCTATACAAGAGTGACACATTCCATGTCTCATGCTTGGTCTTGATATATTGGACAAAGGGACAATGGCATATATTGTTAATGATCATAAAGGTTTAGTTGAATCACCGACAATCTTGTCACTTTGGTAACAATAATGTGTTCTAGACACTGCTCATTGCTTATGATCACAAATGAGATTTATGACCATTGTTACATGGTAAGCGCTATTGGGTCACAACCGAAGTCACACATAGAGCTATTTTGCCCATTATTAGAGTGGCGTATACTGGCTATTATTTGGGGTCTGGTTTCATGATAATTTCACATTAATATTTGGCTCAAAAGTTGAGCCATTATTAAGACTTAAATTAAATCCTAATTGGATTAGGTCTTTGAAACGCATTAGGCCTAGAAGTTGAGTCTCACTATAATACAACTTTTAAGTGAGAAATTCGCAAATCTCCTTACCCTAGCCTCCCAAAAAAGGACAGCCACACTCTTCTCACGCAATTCCTTGGAGGACGCAAGCTAAATGCATCTGCCTCACGTTCTCTTTGCGTGATAGACGGCCCTGCAGAACCTTAGCACCACTAGACTTCCCGAGCACACCTGATACCATAAAGAGCTTCAACACATCAACTGTTTAGGTTTTATGATTCAACCCAACAATTGGGTGAAACATCTAAACCAAATTAGGTATGAAAATTTTGAACACCTGGTTTACGCCATTTCACTTGGATTCTGGAGGGTTTCAGTTATATTCTACTCTGCTTGTTTGGCTCTCAAAACCCTACAGTGGTATCAGAGCTATTTATGAAACCCTAAATTAGGATAGAATGTTGAATCGCAGGAAATGTTGTGTGTTCTAATGTTTTGATCATGATTAATTAGATTCATTCATGATGTATGAAACCAGAACTCGTAATGCATATGTGAGATATATGAAGAAACAACACAAATTGGTTAATAAGATTAACCTAAATTGATATGTATGAGATACCTATAAGGATTAGGATTCTTGAAATAGTTGCACAACCTTAGCATGGATCGGATTATGACTGTTTGGGCACCGAGAGTAGAGTACTTTTGGTGGCTTGAATGGAGGTGGTCTCAGCTGCTTACTTGCTTGAAATAAAAGCTCTTAGGCAACATAATTATAGGACAATTTTATGTGCGGGGGGAACTGTCCCCCTAGCAACCCCCCGCAAGGGTGGCTCCCCTTGACCATACCCGTTGAATGGTCAATAGGACCACCGTATACGAAGTGCCACATTAATAAAAACTGGTTAATCAATTCATGTTAATTGGCATGCTATCTTATTGAATGAGATTTGACATGATATGTTAATTGGAGTTTGAAGCATGGTGCATGGTTATAGCCCTTGTTGGTTGTACTTGTAAATATGGCCTGTGAGCAGTGCCTTATTCTTATTATTCTCATTGTACAAACTATTCTCACCTTACACCTCTTGAATGTAACTTGAGGTTTCTATTATTAATGTAATTGTAGTGTGTGATAGGCAAAGAGCTATTAACGCTTCTAGAATTCCCAAAGTGACATGAGAAGCACCACCCTCGGGAAACATAAGTGACCAACCTCGGGAAAGAGGGGGCCCTCACCATCCCCGGGAAGAACACCACCTTATAACTGAGGGGCCATGATGCCCAAGATCTCCAGATCACCTAGCCAAAAACCACCCTCAGGGAAGACCTAGCACCAACCTCGGTGAACGACAACCACCCTCAGTGGGTAGCAGAACCGACCTCGGAAAATCTATATACTACCACATTCGGAATAGCGAACTCACCAAGTTCCGAAAAGCATATCCCCATCCTTGGCAAGGAAGAGTGTCTTTCAAAGGTGCCCCACTCTGCCGAAGGGACTGTCCTAATAGCCCTCGGTGGCTATTGTTATAGCCCTTCTAGTGGGAGGCGCAATTGAGGAAGGTAAAGTGTTTTAAATTAAGTTTAGAAACTTAATTCTAGTTTACATAGCAAGAATAGAGAAGTTTAGTAAAGTTCACTAAGTTCCGAGAATAATAAAGCACTGAACAAAGTTCAGGGGAAAAATGGTAATTTTGCATCCTGAATAGCCGGGGCGAGTCCCGAGTGTTTTAAAATGAATTTTTATAACTTAACTTTCAACCTTAACTCAAACGTGAAAAATAGACAAGAATTTAATCAAGAATTACTAAGTTACAAAGATGGGGGGCTTAATTGTAACAAGATTAATACTATGAGGTTTTTTTGGGTTCAGTGAGGGTTTAAGAAGGGGAAAGTGGACTATGGCTGCCATAATCTCGTTTCCAACCTTCTCACCCCTATTTAGCTCAATCAAGAGTTTTTGGTGCCAAGAGAAGCAATTCAAAGTATATAAGCTAGGAGGAAGCATTTTCAAGCTTGAAACCATGTTTTTGAGGCTTGGAAGGGCATTTTCCTACTTCCCCTGGTTTTGAATGAGGTAAGGAATGTGTTCTTGATTGAATTCATGTTTGTTAGTTAGTTTGAAGCTTGGGTTTTAGTTAGAGAGTGACGTTTTGATGATTAGTGCTTTGTTTTTTATTGGAACTTGTATAAAACTTTGGTGAGCTTGGTTGAACGAAAACTGGATTGATTCTTGCTCGTTACTTGGAGTTGAGGCAAGGGAGATATGTTTTTAAGTTCATTGAATTCCATTAGCTTGAGTTTGCTTGAAGAATTCAAGTAGTTTAGGCTATGGCATTAGGTAAACGTTTTGGTTGAATTGTGGTGGACTAGAGGATTTTGAAGGATTGGATTAATGTTTCTAGACATCATAGCTTAGCTTTTGATAGTTGGTTATGTTCTATGCAACATGTACTATGTGTGTATGAAATTTGGAGGCATTCCATGCATGTTTGGTATGTGTAGGAATCATCCAAAGTTCATAGCAGCAAAATGCGCCAATTTCTGCATTTATGCTATTTGGCGACGCGTCGCCATTTACAGGTCGAAAACCAGCGACGTGTCATCAATCCAGGAAACTGTCTCAGAACGTCAACAACTGTGGCGACACGTCGCCAAGACAGCATTCGACACCCGGTTTTGTTTTTAGCATAACTTTTTGCTCAGCTGTCCGATTAAGGTGATTCAAGATTCCACGCGAAGCTAAGAGGGAGTACTATCACCTCAATGTTTTAAATACACTTGAAATGTCCGAGTTTTAGATTTATGTTAAATTAAAGTGAAGGCAAGTTTTTAAGGAAACTATGTCACAAATGAACATAATTAGCTACCACTAGCTCAGGTGAGAGGTTTAGAACCCTTGTCGGCCTAGTGGTGACGTAGCCATGAGGTCACAAGGCAAAACCTTGTTCATCTAGTCTACATCAAAGAGGCCCTGTGGCCTAGTCTACAAGTCCCACCATAATTCCCCTGCATAACGGCTATGGGAAGGCTACATGATTGCATTCAGTAAGCTTCGGCTTGCTAGGAGCGAGTTAGTGATCAAAACTCACTAGGCGCGGAATGATGCTCCGTGAGGAGGACTACTTGAGGAGAGGTCTTTTGGCCTAGTTATATGTGCATATAATAGAACCCTCGTGCTGTGTGAGCTCGCAGCAAAAGTCCTAGTATTTTCTTGTAGGTACATTGAAGATCCCTTACTGAGAATTGTCGAATTCTCACTCCCTGGTTTTGTTATGCAGAGCCTGAAGTTCCTGGATCGGGTAATCGTTGAGGATTATCTCGGTAGTACTCTTTTGTGTATACAGGTATGGTGGTTGAGAATCCTTGTGATTCTAGTCCACATAAGTACTTAGATGGCTTGTTGGTCAGGTAACAGTACTAACTAGTATCTTCCTTTGGCTGCAGAGCCTAGTAGCACTTGGCAAAGGACTTTTGAGACTCGCCACTGGGATGTGTATCCAAGGTGTGAGTTAGGTTAAAGAGATCTTAGTAGAGTTTTGTATTTATACAGTACTTTAGTTTGCCTCCATTGTCTATGTTATGAGGAGTCCTCGACTCTAGGATTGCTCTTGGGTGAGGGCATTAGTCTACTTTATGTATGAATGTTCTCACGAGTTGTTATTTGTAGTAAACTCACACAAATTTTGATTTCATATGCTTTGGCTATTTGTACTTATTCTTGTGTAGAAATTACTTGGCCAAGTTAATGTTTTAATGTTTTATGGTTTTAATAAACCAAGTCCAAGCATAAGAGCATGCATACTGCATATTCTAGGTTAATCAACTAGTATCAGGGGATTTAATCCACACACATACACAACTAGCCAATTACAATCCATCGTGAGACCAACTCTCACAGGGCTTCCTGGGCAAGGGCACGGGCGGTCGTGTCAGCTATATTGAGTCGACGGCTGCCTTCTATTCCAAAGGATATTTATACCCCGAAGTGGTCTCATTCTCCGAAGGGGTCTTGTATAGATACTACAAAAATGCTTAAAGAGCCTCTGACAAAGAGACCTTGCATACGCCCATGCCCTCTGGCCACAACGGCCTATGGCCAGCTGAAGATACCTATCTCCGAGGGTATGGATCAAATCTGACTAAACACGTGTCATGATCTAAATAGGCTCTGTCAAATGGCCTCCTCCTTCCACCCTCCTATAAATACTTAGGAAGGACCTTGCTAAGAAAAGACATAGAACTCTTGCTACTTTCCTAACCCTTGTTCTTCTGAGTGTTTCAGGTACCTTCATACTGGAAGTCTCTCCTCCAGGCCAACATGTCATCTAACAAGGATGCTGCCGGGCATCATTTGGCACCATCTATGGGAACTCCCTCTCAGGTCACCATTGTTGAGGCCCAGCATTCTAAGGACAAGAGGCTCCCGAAGTCCTAGGATGCGCCGGAAGCTCCAACAGCGATTAAACAACCTGCAGTAGAAACTTCTTCGCCTGAGGATGAACGTCCTCTGACGGTCACGATGAGCTTTTTGTGGACTTTCAGCACTCTGTTGTTGCTGAAATGACCTAACAGCTTAACCAAAAGTCGTCACAACAACATCTCAGGGGAAGGGCACCTTGTCCTAGCACCTGGCAAGAGAGGAGCCCAAAGTTACCCCGCCGGAGCTCTGGAAGCGAGGGCTCTCACGATGAGTCTTCAATGGAGAATGTACCTTCCAGAGGATGTCACATGGGAGAAATGGTGTCAAAAGAACCTAGGACTTCCCATCTGTGAAATCCATCCCTGTACGAGAGGTCCCAGTCCCTATGTCAACAAAGTTACTCTCCAAAAAAAAGACGTTGCTCTCTGTTGCCGATGACCACCAGGCAGTGAGTGAAAGACAGTGCTACCACCCTCATGGAGAAGATCCTAAAGAGCTTGGAAAAGGTAGAAAGACAAATCTCCCGGAAGGCTGTTTGGTCGAGGTTGTCGGAGATGTTCACCAGAGAAGAGTCACCCTTCATCCGTGCAGTGGTAGAGGCACCTATGTCAACTGACTTCCGAGTACATCGCTTGGAAACATATGATGGACGTAGTGACCCCCAAGCTTACTTGATGAAGTATAGGCATAGCATGGTGTTGAATGGTGCTGATGATGCCACCCTCTGCAAATGCTTTGAAGTCACCCTTTTAGGGCCGGCAACTGCGTGGTATAATTCCCTGGCTCTCGGAACCATAATGTGTTTCCAAGAGTTATCCACCACATTCACCCAGCAGTTCATCGGAAGTAGAATGATGGCAAAGAAGCCAGTCCAAATGTTTGACATAGCCCAAACAAATTGGGAAACCATTCGGGACTATGTTGAGAGGTTCAACTGGGAAGCCTTGAGTGTGCTCGACTTCCACCCCAAAATTTGCATCCCCGCCATGATCAAAGGACTTCGGAGAGATTCACAACTCTTCTACGAGTTCTCCAAAGATCCCCCGGACACCCTTGGAGAATTTTACCGAAGGGCTGAACAACACATGACAGTTGAGGAATTAAGGATAGGGGGCCCGAAGTTCGATCACCATATCTTCAATGGTTAGAGTCTATTACGTCCATCCCTCAGTACTTGGTGACACGCCCGTCCTTGGCCTCTGCCCAGGAAGGCCTGTGAGAGCTGGCCTCACGGTGGTCGCAATTGGCTAGTTGTATATGTGTGCGGATTAAAATCCCATGATACTAGTTGATTATCCTGGGATATGCAAGATGCATGCTCTTCATGCTTTGACTTGGAATAATAAAAACATAAAGCATTAACTTGGCCAAGTAATTTCTACAAAAACAAGTACAAATAGCCAAAGCATACAAAATCAACATTTATGTGAATTTTCTACACATAACAACTTGTGGGAGCATTCATACATAAAGTAGACTAATGCCCTCAACCAAGAGCAACCCTAGAGTCTAGGACTCTACATGACATAGACTATGGAGGCAACTAGAGTATTGTATACATACAAGCCTCAACTGAGATCTTCTTTAACTAACTCCCACCTTGGATGTGAATCCTAGTGGCGAGTCTCAAAATCCCTTTGTCCAAGTGCTACTAGGCTCTGCAGCCAAACGAATGCTCTAGTTAGTACTGTTACTTGATCAACAAACTACTCAAACATACTCATGTAGACTAGAATCACAAGGATTCTCAAGTGCAATACCTGTGCACAAAAAGTCACTAATGCAATAACCCTCAACGGTTATCCAGCACAACAACTTCTGAATCTGCACAACATAACTGGGGAGTGAGAACATAACATTCTTGGTAAGGGGTCTTCAGTGTACCTGCAAGAAAATTACTAAGGACACCACATATGATAACATATATAACCTGCTGTAAGCTTATACATCCTGAGGGTCTAATATATGCATATATTTAGGTCCCTTGAGACCTTTCCTTATCCTTGTCCTTAAGCTACAATGCATTGCCTTGCGTACTTGCAAGTTGTGCTTGCCAGTCTAACTAGTGACAAATCACCAGTTGAACCTCTCCCTTAGTATGTTATGCAGGGGAATTATGGTGGGACTATTGTAGACTAGGTCATTTAGACCTTGTAGACTAGCTGCACTAAGGTTTCACTTTCAACCTCATGGCTACAACACGGCTAGGTCGCCAAGGGTTTTAAACCTTTCACTCGAGCTAATGGTACTTAGTTATGCTCATTTTGCAACTAGTTTCCTTGCTTATGGCTCAAGCAACCATAAAATCTTGCAAACCTTAAGGAAATGCTTAAGTCTTGAGGGACTTTCGGAAGTCTCGGAGTACCCCTGGCATACTTAGGCCCCAAGGTACCCTAACAACTCCCTTAGGTCTCACCTCGATCACCCTAGCAAAATATGAGAAATTCTGCCATCTTGC
>SMDT01002049.1:0-55594 GCA_005392925.1 Aquilaria sinensis | reverse complement strand
TTAGTAACTAATAATCGTATGAAAGATGTAGGAAATATTACATAGGGCAATGTAATTTACGACGGTTTTGAGTTAATATTTAAAGTATTTCAAAAAACTGTAGGATATGACAGATGTTTTTCACACATTTTAAAAAATCGTAGGAAATATGTAGGACCATAATCACCTAGGGTAGACGCGTTATCCGACGGTTTTGAGTCAATATTTCAGTTAAGTAGTAAAACTGTAGGAAAGTTAGATGTAATAAAAGCGTAGGAAATATTTAGGCCGTAGGAAATCTGTAGGACTAGAATCACCTAGGGTAGTGCGTTATCCGACGGTTTTGAGTCAATGTTTCAGTTAAGTAGTAAAATTGTAGGAAAGTTAGATGTCATAAAAGCGTAGGAAGTACGTAGCACATCCGTAGGATGTTCGTAGGAATGAAGGCGGGAACCAATTGGTAGCGGGAAATTCAATTTTTTTGTTTCCTACGCTTTTCATGCAGTTTATATTTTTCGTTAGAAAACCGTAGGAAACGTTGCTACGGTTTTCCTACATTTTTACAAAATGCAGGAAAATCGTAGGTCAAACTAGTAGCTGAATCGCCAGACCTTCCCTTTAAATTTGTGGGAGTTCTTTAGTTTTCACCACTCCATTCCTTCTATTCTGTGACGCCCTTTTCCAAACCCACTCCCCAAACCTCCTCCAGAGCTATTTAAACTAGGTATTTTTAATTTTTAAGTACTTTTTTCATATGTAATTAATGTTTGTTATTACATATAGTTGTTGTTTACATATATATATAATGCATGTATTGAATGTTAAGTTTTAAGAAGCTAGTTTTTATATTATATGTTTTAGGTAATTTTATATATGGTGTTAGTAATATGTATGTGGTTAGTTATAAAAAAAAATTTATGTGATAATGGTTACTTCTATTTGTACAACAGCATGTTACTATATATGTGGTTAATATAAAAAACGGTTAGTTCAATAATGTTAGAGTAATATTGTTATCACTTCAATAATGTTAGTGTAAGCAGCGCAAGTTACAACAATAATGTTACTTCAGTAATGTAAGTATAATCAGCTAATGGTAGTTTAATAATTTAATTTTATAAATAAGTATATATCGAATAATTGGCAATTTTAAAAAGTGTTACTGCACAAATGGTATTGAAATGATGGCAATTTCAAAATTAATGAGGTTGCTAAAATAATGAAATTTAATATGTAAATGTTAGTGTAGTAATGGTCATTTATAAATAAAAGACTATGACGTAATGGCAATTTAGTATTACATATATATGTAATAAACATGTTAAACTTTAATTTTAGGATGGTTCACCCCAGACACTCTGGCTCGGGCAAAGGCCCGGCCAAGGACATACATGATCCCCGACGTAGTCGGGGTCGACGACAGCCTGATGTGACACCTACACAGGTGTCACAGACTGAGACTCAGACCCAGCTCCCAGATACCCAGGCTCAGACACCGGTGCCACCGACCCAGCCACAGACCCAGCTGCCACATACTCCGGTGCCACGACCTTATGTGCCGCAGACGTTTGGCGCATCGAGCTCCGCATTTCAGCAGTTTCGAGACACGCAGACTGATGCGTATTACCCGGATATGAGCGGAATATCCGGGTCATTTCAGTACCAGCATACAGGGATCGGGCAGCCCACATTCAATTTCGATCCTAATGCATTCCTTGATCCAGATGAGCTCGGTATATCCACTCATCCTCTACCTGGCCTACACCTAAGCAGCAGCAGCAGCCACCTCAGCAGGGCCCGGCCACTGGCGGCCCAGCGGTCGCACCTGACGCGCAGCCAGCTTACGGGGCCCCATTAACCTAGAGGGCGAGGCCCACGGGTAGTTGACTTACCACTACCTCCACCTCCACAGGACCATCCGCTCATCGTCCCTCGAGAGTAAGTATTACTAACTCTTAAGTCATTAATTGTGATATAATTATACGTTGTTCTTAGTTACATCAGTTTATATATATATCTTACTATAATCATTATTTGTTACAGCTTACTCACTGATGACTCCGTTCGTTCCACCATAGCCTCTATTCATGTGAGGTTGTGGGACGAAAGTTCTATAGCTTGGTCACATGCATCTCGAGCTGCACGAGAGGAGCACGTGACCACGTTAGAGGTAATTGGTTGTTATACATTTTTAAACAATACTTTCTATATGGAAGAATTCATAATTTTTTTTCTTCTTTGTGAAATTGCAGAACTACTATAGATGGGACCCTAGAGACTTCGGCGCCATCCGCCGAATTGTGTTCGACTACTGTTCGCGGTCCGTGCGGAACCGCGTCTATCATTGGAGGTCCGTCGCGATTCAGAAGATCCCCGCCTTCTTCGACAACCCTGACTACAATTTGCTGCGGCCACATGTTCCACCCTGCTACAGTTAGCAGGTGTGGAATCAGTTGTGTGACCACTGGGAGCAGGAGCGATGGAAGAAGCTATCGGAGGTTGGTTCCCATGCCAAGCACATAGCGGATAGCTCAGGCCTTGTTCCGAAGCACACGATGGGCTCAATCCCAGGCGAGATGCACTGGGATCGTATGGTACCAACTTGGACCTTCCATACATTATAAATTTTGTATGATTTATTAATTACTTAAATTTTTAATGATATCTAAAATTGTGCAGACAAAAGCAAATGATGGAGTTGAGCCATCATTTGATGAGTGGTGGTCTCATACTCATAGACGGAAGAAGACCGGTCAGCCCATCGATCTGATTTCACAGCAGCTGCAGGTAATAAATGTTCATTTACCACTGCAAACATTGTTTTAAAAATATAATATTTGTCTTACTAACTCTAATTTCTTTTTCTTGTAGGATGGATATGTCCAGCGGATTCAACAAAAATACCAGAATTCGGATGACCGCCCGCAGTTTGATGCAGAGGTATGGAGCGAGGTACGAGGCCCACCAAAAAAGGGCCGACTACCGGGTGTTCCGCGCCGACTCTTTGATCCCCAGACATTTGGACCAAATCGGATATTTTTCATTCGTATTTAACTTTATTAATTATTTTTATCACTTTTACGTTGCTAATTGCTACTTACAAAATTTTTTAGGCTCCACGTGCTGATTCGGAGGAGATTGCTCAGCTGAGGGCTGAGAACACCCAGCTACGGAGTGATTTTACGCGGCTACAGGCAGACGTTCGCACTCAGGTTCAGCGAGAGACCGAGGCTGCAATGAGCGCCATGCTTAACAGGTTGATCCAGCAGGGGATTATACCTGCATCGGCGCTCTCAGACGACCTACGGACCGGATCCTCCACTCAGCCTTCTGCCGACGATCGTAGCCAGCGAGATGACGATGATCAGCCCGGCACTGCATCTCATTGATTTTATATTAGATCTCCTTCAGTTCTTTGTAATTAACTTTTTCCTGTAAAATTTGATTACTTTTATGTATAGTAATTTTATTGATTACTTTGATCAATTGTTATATAATAATAATAATAATAATAATAATAATAATAATAATAATTTGTGTTTTATTATTATTATTATTATTATAATGCAATATAATATGTTTTTATTTTGTGTATAAATTAATTTACTAAAATCTTTAAATTGTCACAAAATCGTAGGAACAATATTAATGACAGAAAACCGTAGGAGGTAGTAAAGTCACAAAACCGTAGGACATGAGGGGTCACAAAACCGTCACAAAAACGTCAGGACAAGTGGGGTCATAAAACCGTAGGATATTGGGGTCACAAAACCGTAGGACAATAGGCGTCAGAAAAGCGTAGGAATTAATGCATCTCAAAAGCGTCGGATATAATGGGGACCACAGGCGTCATAAAAGCGTAGGACCATTTTACATTTATCCGACGGTTTTTATTTCCGACACTACTTTTTCCTACGGTTTTTTCTGACGATTTTAATTGTAGGAAATGACCATTTCCTACGGTTTCCCTACATTTTTTCCCGACTCAAATGCCTTGTTTTCTTGTAGTGAGTCTTGCAAAACTGAACTGCAATTTCTTGATCTGCTACTAATTGCCTTATGAAATGGTGTTTTATCTCTATATGCTTGGTTCTACCATGCATAATAGGATTTTTTGTTAAGGCAATAGTGGACTGATTATCACAAAATAGGATTGTTGCTTCAAATTGCTTCTGATCGACTTCCTCCATGATCCTTCAAAGCCAAATTGCTTGGCAGGCAGCAGTAGTTGCAGCTATATATTCTGCCTCTATGGAAGATAATGCCACAGAGTTCTGTTTCTTAGACATCCACGTTATTGCTCCTAATTCCAGGCTGAAGCAATTACCAGTAGTACTTTTATGATCGTCTTGGGAGCTTGCCCAATCATTGTCAGTATGGCCCTTGAGCATCATCTTGGAAGCTTTAAAAAACCAAATCCCATAATTGCACATCCCAGCTACATATTTCAGAATCCGTTTGGCTGATCCAAAATGATGTTGCGTGGGTGAGTGTATGAATCGTGATACCATACTTACAGAGAAAGCAATGTTGGGCCATGTATACGTGAGATAGATAAGTTGTCCAACCAAACTTCTAAACTTCCTTGCCTTTGTTACCTCCGTCCCATCTTGCAGATTCAGTTTTTCATTGATGTTCATTGGAATGGCTGCCACGATACACCCTTCCAAGTTGTGTTGCTTCACCAAATCTACAGTGCATTTTCATTGGGATACGAAAATACCATCTTCAACTTGCTTCACTTCCAAACCCAGGAAATAGTGCAATTCCCCCAAGTTTGTCATTTTGAACCTTCTCATCATGGATTCTTTGAACTCAGAGATGAGATGAGTGGAAGATCCGGTGTACACAATGTCATCTGTTGGGTTTCGGGAGCCAAACAAGTGCAGCGGAATTTAACTGAAACCCTCCAGGATCCAAGTGAAACGAGGTAAACCGGGTGTTCGAAAATTTTCATACCTAATTTTCAGATGGGATCTCTCACCCAACTGTAGAGTTGAATCACAAAACCTGAACAGTTGACATGTTCAAGCTCTCTATAGTATCCACACGAGCCTCTCGGGATCATCACGCTTTCACTATGTCCCGGTAGATGCATTTCTCTTACGCTCGCAATGCTAGCTTGCGTCCTCCAAGGAATTGCAAGAGAATAGTGCGACTGTCCTTTTAGGAGGCTAGGGCAAGAAGCTACGAATTTTTTACTAAAAGTTGTATTTAGAGTGATACTCAACTTCCAGGCGTAATGGGTTTCAAAGCCCTAATTCAATTAAGCTTTAATTTCGGGCTTAATAATGGCTTAACTTTTGGGCCCATTATTAATACAAAATTATTGTGAAATCATAACCCAAATAATAAGTCCATGCACTCTAATGATCCATATAGCTCTATGTGTGCGACCCAATAGGCTCTTACCACATTGGCAATGATCATAAATCATATTTATGATCATAAGCAATGAACGGTGTCTAGCAACACATCAACACATCATTGCTACCCAAGTGACAAGATTGTCGGTGATTTGACTAAACCTTTATGATCATTACCGATATGTACCATTGTCCCTTTGTCCAATATATCAAAACTAAGCACGAGACACAGAATGTGTCACTCTCGTATAGCCCAATCTTTGGTTTCTTGATTACCGAGTAAACCAACTTAAACTAATGACATTGATATCGTATATCAACTCATCCGAGCATGGCCATACATTTTCTAAGTCTCACTCTATCAAGGGGCCCGAAGATATCACTCCTGTTATATAGGAGGGACAAATCCCATCTTGATCATACAAATCCCTCCGCATGATATGTGACATACTCAATGACCTCCTTCAAGTTCACTCAGTCACGAGCAACAAAGGGAAGTATCAAAGTATGTGACTCATATGTAAGGAACCTTGATGATCTTAGGTCAAAGGGCTACATATACCATGATCATTATGAAAATCACTTATGACACTCATATAACGATTCATGTAGTGTTCTCATGGTGGGTCGGTGCAGTAATAAGTTCTCCAACTTGTACCAATATGTAGACTACATATTTCATATTAGTCTCCACATATGCTAGTCGTTATGTATCATTGAAACCCGTCACACAATAATACAAGACTGGGGACATTTAAGAATATCATTATTCTAGGGTTATAATTATGTTTATTACATTACACAGAAACAAAACAATAAATATAATTACTGGATTAATGCCTTAATAAAATATCATGACTCAATGTGCAAAAATACAATCTTCTCATGATTGGCTTTTGGGCACAACACTAACATCATCTACATAGAGACTCACGATCATCATACCTTTATTTATTTGCTGCTTAACATAGAGTGTTGGTTCACTTGAGCTCCTCTTGAATCCGTTGTTCAGAAAGAATTCATCAATCTGACTATACCACGCTTGCAGTGCTTGCTTCAATCCGTATAATGCTTTGTTTAATTTGTACGCTTTGTGTTCTTCGCCTGGAACCTCAAAACCTTCTGGTTGCTGGATGAAAACCTCTTCTTTTAACTCACCATTTAAAAACGCGGACTTCACGTCAAACTGATAAATCTTCCATTTATATTGTGCTGCTAGTGCCAATATTATTCTGACAACCTCAAACCATGTAACCGGTGAGAAAGTTTCTTTGAAATCCACTCCGTATTCCTGTGTGAATCCTCGTGCTACAAGTCTGGCCTTGTGTTTTTGAACTCCTCCATCTGAATCATATTTAGTCTTAAAGATCCATTTAAGACTAATTACGTGTTTGCCTTCTGGAAGTTTCACGAGACTCCAGGTCTAGTTTTTTTCAATGGAGATGAGTTCTTCCTTCATGGAAACCTTCTAGACTTTGTTATTTAATGTTGTTTGAACGTTGATCGGATCCCCGGCGAAGAGAGCATAGGATGTTAAGTAGAGCTTACTAAGCAACTTCGTTTTTGACCTGATTTGTTCTGAAGATGATGATTCTACAGTTGCTGTGGATGCAGGTGTCCTTGGTTGAGGAATAATTAGAGGTGAATTAATGTTGTTTACGACTTCAAGTGGTTCTTCGCCATTTTCCACGCTCATGGTGGGGCCATCGTCTATAGCATCTTTTTTCCAGCATTGTTCTTCAACAAACTTAACATATCAACTGATGATTTTTTTTTTCTCAGGATCAAAAAGTCTATAAGCCTTAGAACATAAACTGTAGCCAACAAACACATAAGCTTTCAATTTTTGCTCTAGTTTATGTCTATCTGTCATACTAAATGCATAATAAATACAACCAAAGACACATAAGTGACTTACAGATGGCTTTGAATTGTACCAGGCTTCATATGGTGTCACACCCCACACAGCTTTTGTACGAGATATATTGAGTAGATAAACTAATGTGGCCACAGTTTCTGCCCAGTACTCATCACTTAGCCTCTTTATTTCATCATGGATCATGCCATCTCAACAACCGTTCGATTTTTATCTCTACAATTCCGTTCTGCTCCGGGGTGTATGGTGCTGTAAGCTCATGCCTGATTCCCTCCATTTCACAAAATTTTGTAAACTCTCTCGAACAAAATTCTCCCCCTCTATCTGTTCTTAGAGTTTTCAAAAAATTGCCACTTTGTTTCTCACTTAAGGCTTTGAACTTTTTGAAGTGTTCAAAGGCTTCTGACTTCAGTGCAAGAAAATACACCCAACACATACGAGTTAGGTCATCAATGAAAAGAAGGAAATACCTACTTCCTACATGCAATATGGTCCTCATTAGACCGCAAATGTCTGCATGAACAATCTCAAGTTTCTCAGTTACACGTTTTGCTTGACCCTTTGGAAATGCTTTTCTTGCTTGCTTGCCCAATGTGCACCCTTCACACACTTGTGCTAATTTCTTTATTGTTGACAGCCCTATCACCATCTCTTTGGTTGCCAACAACTGAAGACCTTGAATGTTCAAATGGCCATATCATTGATGCCATATTTCTAACTCGCATGATCTACTACTCATGAAGGCACAATCTTCTTTACATGAGAAATTCACTGGAAACATACGATTTTTAGTCATACTTGCCTTCAAAACTGATTCGCCATTTTTGGACCTTGCAATGCACAGCCCATCTTTAAACAAGACGCTGAGACCACCATCAATTAATTGTCTTACACTAATGACATTTTGAGCCAGGCCTGGTGTGAAGTGAATGTTGCTGATAAGCATTTCTTTTCCATCAACGTTGATTTTGACAGTGCATCTTCCTTCTATTTTTACTTGTCCGTCATTGCCAAGATGTACCTGGGCTTTGTACGTCTCATCCAAGTCTTTAAACTTATCCGCTTCCTCAGGTTGTTCGGTGAACTTTGCTTGACTATCTTTGTTCCAGCACACATCCTCTTTGTGGCCAAATTTTTTACAGTATTTGCATTGGATAGTGCTACGGCCATGCCCTCTTCCTCTGAAGGTTCCTCGACCTCTACCACAATTTTAATATGAACCTCCTCTTTCTAATTGTACTTGGAAGGCCCGCTCTTCTTCTTTGACGTTGTTTCGATTGATCCTTGCTTCATGTGCTTAAAGGGACCCCATGAGTTCATCTGTGGTCATGGTGGAGAGATCCTTTGACTCCTCTATGGCAGCAATGACGTGATCAAACTTTGGAGGCAGACTCCTCAAAATTTTTGCGACCACAGTCTTGTCTATGATTGTATCTTCGTATGCTCGCATCTAGCTAACAATGGAGATAACGTTGGCAAGATAATCTTGGACCTACTCATTGTTTTTCATGGTAGTAGTCTCAAAGTCTCGCCTCAAAGATTGAAGCTTTACGGTGATGACCTTAGTCGAGCCTTGATACTCTGTTCTAAGTGTAGTCCATGCCTGTTTTGCCGTTGCTGCACCAGCTATTCTTGCAAAAATAGCTTCATTAACTGCTCGTTGAATGAAGAACAAGGCCTTTGCATCATTCTTAATAGACTCCCCGCTAACTTGCTCGTCTGATGTCCCTTCAGGAAATCCATTCTCTACAAGGTCCCAAAGGTCTTGGGACTTGAAGAGAGTCTTCATTTTGATGCTCCAGCATTCGTACGAGTCACCCTTGAAAATTGGTATTTGTGGTTGCACCACATTTGCTACTGCTGAATTATTGGCCATATTGCTGAAGGCGATTAAACAAGTTAAAGTCTAGTGTTGGTAACTTGGCTCTGATACCAAATGTTAAAAATAACAGTGCAAGGATAGAAGGATATGAACTGAAACTTGTTCACTTATCTTCAAAAAGACTTGGTTTTTTATATAGAGCTTTTATAGATAATAACAACGAAAAATAAAGAAGTGAAACTGACTCAAACAAACTTAATAAATTGAACGTTGTTTAACAGATTGCAACAGCAACAGAAATATTTCAACTCAAGTAGTTCCTCATCCTGATTCCTCTTAATCTTCTCCTGATTTACCTCAACAACATCAATTGCTTTGAATCATTTTTTCCACACCAACGGCCTCTTTCTCCAGGTATATAATGTTCCTCTCAACTCGCCCATGAATTGGCTGTAAGGTTTTATAGGTCTATAACAAGATTATTGATTATAGTCTCTTGTGTGCCTCAATATTACAATAAGGCAAAAACAGAAGAGTCGGTGACAGCAGATTATGATGGAGCATATTTTGCTGAAGATTATCCGTCTGTGTTCAAAATGACAACTACTATTGCCATGCGAGGTGAATATCAGTTAACAAATGGATATGGCCCAGAAATGGCTCTTCAAGTCATGCAAGTAAGACTATAAAAACTATTTTAAAACATCACTTTGATACTAGTTTGAAACATCCAACTTAAAACCATGGAACGATGGGAAACCGTACTCCTATGTATAAAACATAAAATTCTCCCATTCATATAACATAAAATTCTTTTAGTAATCCATGTGAGATTATACGAGGTCTTTTACACTGCTCAATCTTACAATGCTAGATATGCAAACAACATATGGCACATTTGTAAATGCATAAGGGCCCCGTTTGATATTAGCATCAGCGATTAGTATTAGAATTTTAAAAAAATTATCTAAAGGTAGTTTTTAGTTTTAGTTTTAATGGTTTCATTTTCACTATTAAATAAATTATCCAAAACTTTAATACTAATTATAAATGTTGTTCCGAACGAGACCAAGAACTTGTTTCAAGCAAAAGATAATATATATTCTCTTATGTTTTTGTGTGCTCTACAGAACCATTGGAACACATACATTATCGAAGATGACTTCAGATTCATGGCATCAAAGGATCTAACAGCAGTTAGGATTTCGGTTGGCTGGTGGATAGCTAAAGATCCCAATCCACCAAGGCCTTTTGTGGGAGGCTCATTGCAAGCCTTGGACAAAGCTTTCACATGGGCAGAGTTAGTAGCAAAATTAAAGAAGCCCATTTTCAAATTTCTTTAAAGAGAGATGCTAAAACTATTGATTTTAGTGGTGGAATTGAGTGACTAGCCCTCTCTTGCATGTCAAAGTGCAGGAGGCATGGAATAAAAGTGATTATTGATTTACAAGCCGTCAAAGTTTCACAAAACGGAGAATTTCATAGCGGCTTAAGAGATGGTTATTTGGAATGGGGAGATGCCAACATACCGGAAACCGTGGATGTTATAGACTTCCTTGTCAACAGGTTTGTGAAATTTGATCATACATATGGAAAGTTTGATGTGGTTCTCTCATTTCCTTGATTGTTTTATTTGAACTTCCTCTCTTGCATAGATATGGGAATCATCCTGGCCTTGTGGCGATTGAGCTGATGAACGAACCAAGATCATTTGGTATTAGTTTGGACACCATTAAGAATTATTACAAAGCTGGTTACGATGCCGTGAGGAAGTACTCTTGTAATGCTTATGTGATCCTGTCAAATCGTTTAGAAGATGATGTTGATCCAGGAGAGCTCCTCTCATTTGCCAGTGGTCTCCCCGGTTCAGTAATTGATGTTCACTACTATAACCTCTTTTCAGATTACTTTAAGGATTGAATGTGCAACAAAACATCGACTACATTAATGGTTATCGGTCCACTAAGCTCAACAGTATAAGCACGACCAATGGTGTCCTCACTTTTGTTGGTTAGTCTAAATTTATATGCTTGCAATTGTTGATTAAATGGTGAAAATGTAACCATTGAAACAAAAAACTAAAAGCTATCTTAGATAATTTTTTTTAAAATTCTGACGCTAGTATCAAACGGGATCTAAAATCATAATGTGTCATGATTCTACAGGAGAATGGACTTCATTTTTCGACAAGAACAAGCACACACACATAGAAGACTACCAAAGATTTGCTGAAGCTCAATTGATGGTTTACAAGCGCGCAACATTTGGGTGGGCTTACTGGTCATATAAATGCAATTGGATAAGTGGAATATGAAGTGGATGCTTACCAACAACTATATAAAGCTAACTTGATGCTAGTACGTATAAGAGCATCAATGTCCTTTGCTTATCTATCCCCCATAAATAATTATAGGCTTAGGGCTGCCAAATCCTTCGCAACTTGGATGATCTAGAATTGTCCTAAATAAATCATAGTTATTATGATTCTATGAATTACCCTTCGTTCTGAAGCATAACGTTTGCCCTATATACATCTATCATGAGTTATGTGACATGCAGCCTAGTCACAGTCAAGGTTTTTAATACCGTTGCTGCTAAGTATGTAGTATCACATAATTAATAGATGTACCGTATGATGTACTATGCTGCATGCTATTATTGATTAAACAAAATAATATATATTGAACTATTATTTTGAGATAAAAAACATCAAATATAATTTTTTTTTACAGATCTTTTATATGTATTCTATCTATTTTCATCATAATTCCCTAATATAAATAAAATATATATGAAAGAGGATATTCTTTATAAATATTACAGTTTCAAACCTCAATCATTTTAATATCATTTACTAGTTAAATTTTATTTTTAAATAAAAAATTAAAATAAACATCGATATTTATGTCCATATATATGTGTTAAATATATATTTTTTCTTTTGATATATGTATGTATGTGGTACTCTAATGTAAAATCAAATAAAAAAAATCCCTAACCCATGATACCAAGAGTACCATGTGGTTTAATGCAATAAATTGAAAAAAATACACACAAAAGCACCAACTAAAATACTACAAAATATCACAGTCACTACAATATAAAACTATTTTAGTGACAGACAAATTGGTCTCCATTTCACTTTTGGGAACCAAAAAAATCGGTTACTAATTAAATGCCAAAACATTGGTCACCGGGGTGGAGTGACTGGCTAAGTGACTAATTCTCAAATACTTTATGTAGTAACTGATTATGACGATCACTAATCAATCGCTAGTCAATTTTTTTTTCAAATTACCCAAATTCAAAACTTTTCAATAGATGGTTTTAGATACCAGATTTAAAATTTTTCTTTCATGATTTTTCACTAAATTTTCTTCAAAACATTTGTTTCATTCTTAACTAATTTTTATTTATTGTGAAGTTTCATATTCTACTAGATGGAAAGGAAAACAAGCCTTCAAACAACATAGAAAGAGAATGAACAAGGGGAAAAAAACAAAGAAGAGGGACAAAGTCCTTCAAGCTTAGAAAAAAGGAGAGTCCTCATGAATTCCAGCTTGTGGTTCTTGTAGAAGAGATTAGCTTTTTAATTTGGTTAGATTTTTGTAGGAAGCAACATTCTTCCTTTAATTTGTGATCTCCATTTTCGCTAGATCTCTTGCTCCAAATTAAACAAAGCACACAAATGAAAATAAAAACAAAGTGTGGGAGAGGGGAAGCAAAAGGATAAGGAAAAAACAAAGGATGTCATTTTATAGGACAGAGAGCACTAAAGCTAAAGTTAATTGGTCAATTTTATTTCTTGTAAATTGCCAACATGCAAATTTTAGGAAGGGCGATTAAACAGGCGACCAAATATGGGTGACCGATTTTGCTCAGTCATCGTCTGGTCGTCGCTTCTCTCTTGTAAATTGTACCTACCTTTAAGTGATTGGCTTGGCGACGCTTGGGCTAGCGACCAAGTTTTCGATCACCCATGCCAATCGGCAAAACTCATGTCTGTTGTAGTGAGTATAGTACGGTATTCCATGCCAAACCCAACAAAACCGTGAAAACTTGAGTTGTGGTATGCGGTGTTTTGTGTGGTATGTCATAGTACCATGCGAAATTTGAGACCATGGTTAGAGTATGCTTATCCCACACCTCCGCATGGGTGATACACCTAAGTGACATGAAATGGGTGCCAACAACTTTGAAATTATCTTCTACATGGACCCGATAAAATTTATAGGCCCAAAATCCTTATGACCAAGAGGACTAGAAACACTATTAATGGTGTGTCACTCCCAAGAATTACAGACTATTATTAGTTACCATTACCAATATTTTGAACATTAACTTGACAATATTTATTAGTTTACTTTACTATGTGGTATTGAGACGCATGTTAACTACTTGCATGTACAAAACATGTCTTCTATATCCAACAGATAGGTGTTGTAATAACATAAATTTGAACATTTTCCGGTCACTATATATATGTTTCTCTCCCCTTTTGTCGACAACAGGAAAGCTCTGTCACATATAATTTGCTCCCTCGTCGCCGCTGGAAGGGAGTTGCTGAGAGCAATTTTGCGCGGCCGTCGCCATCTGGTCCACCTGTTGCTGCGGCACGACTGATGGAATTCCTGTACTTGAAAGTTCCTAGACAGGATAAGATTATAGCAACACGTCAATTAAAGTCCCATAAAATGATGATTTGAGTCACAGTTTTAAATTACTACTAGGTATCAAATGTGGTAATTATCCACGTCAGTACGTGTTTGCTGAATATTCTACCAATAATTAATGTCTTTTTTTTTTTGGTAATCAATAATTAAAATGTCACTCTACAAACTTAGTAGTATTTTCAAAAAAAATTCCAATATTTAGGGGTCATTTTTTAATTTTATTACAAAAATTTAAGACCGAAATTGAAAGTTTTCTTTTTTAAATACAATGACCAAATTATAATTTATAAAAAAATAGGGATTATATCCAAGGAATTTGGGAGGGGGGTGTTCCGCTTCATTATTTAAAATATTAAAAACTAATCCAACCCGCTCTATCCCACCTCTAGTTGATTAAAATAAAAAATAAAAAACTTAAAATTTCTAAATATAGTTTTTTTAAAAAATTTTGGCAACTGATAATATAAATAAATTTTAAGTCAAAATTAAATAGAAAAACTAAAATGGATTCAAGGGCGGAGCCAAAAAATTTCTTGAGAAGAGACAAGAATTATATATTAAAGATGGTGGGGGCAAATAGTTACATATTTTCAAGCATTATGGGGTTAAAATGCTCAATTATGTGTAGAAAACTTAAGACGACGAAGATAGTAAAAGCTAATTTGACACACTCTACTCCTTCTCTAGTGGATCAACAAAAATATCCACTTAATTGAGTGGGTCAATTTAGAGTTCCGGTGGAGCGGGTTGTAAGTGTACCTCCCAAATTAGAAGAGAAACAAAAGAGTAAAAACATATGCTGGAAAGTGAATTGGATGTGTGTATATATAGAGATAGAAGAACCTGCTTGACGTTGATAGGGAAGGAAGGTGGCGGCATGAAGGCGGAGAGAAGCTCAGTGGAGGTGTAATTGTGATGCCAAGATGGAAGACCGTCGTCGCCGGCGGCATTGCTGAAGTGGCAGCCGCCGGCCATGTCACAACCCTCGACGTTCATATTTGTCCCGCCTGTTGTGCCATTTGGATCATAAATCGTGGTCGATGAACGGTTGCTGGATATATAATATAAGTACAAAAGATCAACATTAGAAGGTTTTTTAGTATTAATTAATTAACATTTCAGTTCTTAACGAGTTTATGAGAATAATTAACACATTCTTGATTACCTCACAGGAATACAAGATGATTCGGATGCTGAGCAGAATTGAGCAGGGTTTTGTCCATTCCCAGGAAACCAAATCTCATTTTCATCAAAGCAAAACTGAAGAATCAAATATAGAATAGATTCGTAAATGAGTGATCTTAGCCCTCATTTCCAATTATGTTCCAACGGCTGTAAGCTGTAAAAAATTTCCAATACCGCTGATGGAATTTTTTTTGTGAATAATTTCCAACGGCCAACTGTCAGAAATCTTTTCTCATGACCGTTAGGAAGTTGGAAATTTTCCGACATAAACTCTTGGCAACGTTAAATTATTAAAAATAAAAAGACTTACTGGCATGTTGGACGGATCACTGTAAGTAGGTACATGGTTGTTTAATACATAATTCTGCAAAAACCATTTAACAAGATAAACAACTAAAAAAATAACATTGAACACCCACATGAAAAAATAGAAAAAAAAAATTAAAATTTTGATATAAGTACTTAAACCTTCCGTTGTGTGACACGTGCCAAAGTCTCTTCAAGGTTCTTCTCGCAAGAATCAAGCTCGGCCATTGATGTCATTCCTAGAGGCTCGGGCTCATATATTCTGTTAAATTACCCGAAAAAATTGAAAGGACAAATAAAATATTGATAATATTATACGTATTATCCATGTATTTAGTCTACCGTGTGTTTTATGTACCCTACATTCTGCGGTTAAGTTGTAATGAATTCTTATCAGAATGTAAAATAAGATAAATAAGCTGTAAAAAAAAAACTTTTTTCTGGTTTTACGGTATAATGGTGGTTCATTATAATCCAACCGTAATATAGTTACATTTCAATTATTATACTTCTATATGTGACAAATGTACAGTGCATAACAATTTATAAGTCATTTTCTATGAGATTATTAATTAAAATTGTGTAAATTCATACATACATACGTACATACATATATAATGATTATTTGACTAAATTGCTTATTTATTGAAGTGCAAATCGGTAAATTGTAGATAGTTTCTAACATTGAATTATTATTTTATTTTAGTTTTTAACCTATTAAATGTTCTATTTTAGTTCTAAACATATATAAAAATTGTTTCATTCTAGTCCTTATCGTATTGAATATTGTAATTTCAACTATACAGTCTTCCAATAAATCTAGTCCATAAAAAAATTTGTATTTAAGGGACATTTAAAATAAATAGGTTTATCCCTTTGTAAACTAGATATTTAAAATCTTCCATGGAGAAAAAGCTACTAATTTAAATTATTTATTGATTGTAAAAAAAACTGTCATATGGTTTAATTTTGCTGGAATATAGTTACCAAATATTTTAAATTAGAATCTCAAAATTCTTTATTAGATGATTATTATGAGGTAATGAATTTCATCTAGTAAGATACTAAAATGAAATAATTTTAATAGGTTTAAGGCCAAAATAGAACAATTAATAGATTAAAGACTAAAATAGAACGATCAAATTTAATGTTAGGGATTATTTATGAAATTATCCCTTTGAGAATTCTAAAAAAAAATACTTTGAATGTTATTTTTTGTAAAAAAAATAATTATTTTATTACTTTATATTTTATCGGATTGATAAGTTAAAAAATTTATTAAAATTTAATTGCTTCAGAAAAATTATTCAAGTGATTATTAGGTATACATGATATTTTTCGGTATGTGTGTGTGTGTGTAATATTAGCTTTCAAATCACATTCTGTATAACAAAAGAAATAAAAATAAAAATTGTATTTTTGAAAATGGGAAACTAACTGAACTTATATATTATAGAATTTCTCATTAACTTGTTCATATATTGATTATATTTAGTTGTGAGAATTTATAAAATATTTCATATTAACCTTAGCTGTTCCTCGGCCATCTGAAGCTGGTGTTGCAAGCTACTGATTTCTCTTTGAAGCTCCTAATTATATGTGATAAAATTATTAAATTCATATAACAATATGAGAATATTGAAAACGCGAAAAATCAGAAAGTGAGCTAAGAATTACCTCGACGTTTGAGTTTGTAGCTTGGGGGCTGGCAAAAAAATCATCAGGATTTCTTTCTTTTAGAAAAATAATATTGAAAGCTTTATTTGATATAACTAAAAAAATTAAAAAATGGTTCATTAAAAACTTTAAAAAGTACCTTGCTAATTGTAGAGCAATATCACTTTCAGCTTTAAGTTTCTTTAAGGTACTTAACAAAAACTGCATATATATAATAAGGAATGCATTAGTTAAGAAAGAGACCAAAAAGCCTGTTTTATATAATTAATTACTAAGGGGAAAAGAAGAATAAATTTACCTCTCTGTTCCTCATAATGCTGCAATTACTGGGAGATATATTATAAGAGGAAAAGAATACAGAAAAAGATTTAGTGAATTTGTTAATTATATCTGCTAAAAAGTTACTGTGGTAATTTAATTAATGAAATATACTAATGAAGTTATAGTAAGCTAGATCCAGTATTTGGTTTTGTTAACCTACCTTCCTCTGTCCTGATCGGGCAAATTTATGTACCGGGTAAGCACGTCTTCAATCCTATCCAAAAGAAAAAAAAAATCACCAAAAAATAAACAAATAAAACAAAAGCAGGATAAACAAAAGTAACTTTAATACAGGATTACGAATTCGACTCCTATCTCCTTCATTTTGCTAATACAATACCATTCAAAACTAATTCTGATAATTTCTGAATCCCAAAAAAGTAAGCATATATATTCTTTTCCCTATATTGTAGAATGCCTCTTACTCTACCTAGACCGATACTTCTGTGTACCATCATCCTACCTAAACCCATCTTTTGGATAGAAATGAAGCTATACCTCTTATACAAATTAAAAATTAAATCCTGATCAGATACAAGAAATCGTGAGTTTCATACAAATACAAGAACCAACAAAACCATAATGAGTTATTCTCAGTGAGAGTGATTGTTACTCTTAAAAATTACCACGGTAACTTCATTAACTAGTCAAGTAAATTGTGTAAAGTTAAGTTGTATGAAGATGAGGTAGGACACCTAGCTAGTCTAAAAATCACTTTTGATATGGCTTCGTTTTGGAACATCACCAACGTTCAGTGTAAGAGATTGAAAAAACTATCTAATGGTTAGCGTTAAAGGTTTGGAAAAAATTATCATAACTGTTAATAATTTATTTTAAATTCTAACGCTAATTTTAAATGTTATTCTTAAATGAAAACATACTTGGAGATTGTATTAGAAAAGTTATATACTAAAATTTTATAAAATTGTATATAACATTGTTTGATTGACAATTTAAAAATAGGTTTACGTCTAAATTCCAGACACAAATTTTTGTACCTGATTTTTAATATATTTAGAAAATTTATTGTTTTCATATAGTAATATTTTTTCGGTAATTAGAAACCACTACTACTAGATACAAGGGTTTAGGAAATATTGATATTTATGGAAGTGTCTACTTGTTTGGGACCTAGAAAGCACCCAAACTAGTACAAACCATTCTAGAGAAAATGGAGGAAATGGGAATCAAGAAGAAACCTCTCTCTTCACCCATCTCCTTTTTCACTTTACTGGTAGCAGAAGACCATATAGTAATAGAGAAGAGGAGAACCTCTATAGATGAAAAATAATGTACAATTTCCGGCAACCTATCATTCACTTGTTTGCTGTCCATGTTCATACTTGTTTTTTACACAACGAAACAAACTATAGCATATAATCTTTCCATCCCGAATTGATTGAGATATTTGAGTTTCAGCATAGCTATTAGGGAAAAAAAAAAAAGAAAGAAAGAAAGAAAGAAAAAATTTGTGTATGTTTTGCCAATCACAAATTAATTTTGATCGAAGCTTAAACTTGGTTGATCATGACATTTTCAAATGTATGTGTTACCTTTAGCCAATACCATTGGAGAGGTGTAGAACTTTCATTTGTACAAAATTTAATTTGAAAACCCAAAAACATGGAGAGAGAAAAAAAAAATTAAAATGTAGGGCAAGAATGAAATGGTACCTTCTCTTGCCGGAAAAGTGGCTGAGACGACCGGAGGGAGAGAACATGATGAGAGCGATGTCGATGTCACAGAGAACCGAAAGCTCATAAGCCTTCTTGATGAGACCATTTCTGCGTTTGGAGAAGGTTACTTGTCGACTCGTATTGTTGTCGATTCTTTTTATTTGAAGCTTCACTCGACCCATTTTTTAATTCTCTGATGAAACAATTACTACTAATAATTAATTCTGCAAAAAAAAAAAATTCCTTCTATTTCCTGGAAATTAACTATTAAGAATTAAAACTCTGGAGAGATTGATTTAACTTGGCTGAGCGAGCTTTTGCCGTTGTGATTTTTGACCATTGAGGGGTCAAAAAGAATGGGAGGGATCCGAAACTATTGGTTTGACGCTAAATTTATTAGTTACGACTGTATCGCCCCTTCAGCAGTTGAATAGTTCGTTAGTCTCCAACAAAACAGTTCGTCTCTTCGCAATTAACTCCCTTTGGTTCATTAATTTGCAATTGCTCCTTAGGTGCATGTAAGAATTTTGTTTTATGGTTATGACACGGTCAGACAAATTCAACGGGTGTCACTGCCAATGATAGCGGTGTGAGCGAGCCGAGGTTCGAGCTCGGATAGGTTCATTTTAGGGAAGGCTCAATTGGTTCGACAAAATTGAAGGCTAATTGTAAGATTTGAAATTTTAGGGGTCTATTTGTCATTATTATCAAACTTTACTACTTTAGGGGAGCGATTTTAACATTTAAGCCTTTTGCTATCAAGAACCTATTTAGTATCAAAGCCATACGAACATATATCCTATACGGGTGTTTAATAAGTAAGTTCTAGTGAATCTTTTGATCCAATAAAGATAATTTTCCCATGGCGGAATCCAATTATTCAACTCTTATACTGACTTCATCCTCCTCTTTTCAATCTTCTTTTGTCTCCAACTTAGATTCACCCAATGAATTTAAGTATCTTTCTGCGAAAGAAAACGTTCATCACCCTACAAGGCATTAGCTAAGTCTTCTCACTCTCTCTAAAAGGGTCACAATGTGATCTAGCCCCCCCCCCCCCCCCCCCCTCAACTTAGTGCCAAATCATATGTTCAAGTTACAAAGTTTGATCAGCATACTCTATAAGCCACCAGCAAAGAACAAATACATGACACTAGATATTCCTTCATTGCTCCCCAGACAATGGTGTGTTGAGAGCTATACTTATCTCTTTTTCAGTGTTGTACCCATTGCTCTAACCTATCATGGAAGAAATGGACTTCCAATTACTCCTCGTCTTGCTCTATTCAACACCATATATAAAACTTACAAACATGCTTGTATTAGGATCAGTAGCGACTATAATAAATGTTGGAACCATCTTGGTCACCTTCTTTCCAAAATTCTTAATAGTGTTACAAGATTAACATCTTTAATTACATATGCAGATCACTAGTGCTAAACAAATTGCTTCAACATAGACAGCAGCACTTTAGTATCAGATGGCTTACAAAATACAAAATTGTGGCCTTAATTTTGCTTTGCCCATACCAACAATGATGTTCTTTTTCTTTCTGTAGATATGACTCATGTTCCGAATTTGACATGCGTTCACTTGCCTGTACCAACAATGATATTCTTTTTCTCTCTGCGAATATGACTCATGTTCCAAATTTGCCATGTGTTCCCGGCAGATCCAAAGAGAAGAACTTCAATGACTTATACTAGAATCATGAGTTACTAACTATAAGTCACTTTCACCAACAGTTTCATCTGATCCAGTCTACAAAGCCTTTCTTTCTTTTTGATAGACAAGAAGGCCAAACAAATATATTCTATCGAAAGGTAGAAACTTCCCACAAAAATGTTGATATTGATTTCTCCACTTCAGGAAATATGACATTTGTCCCTGATCAAAAGCAATCCTATTGAAGCATTTAACACGAAAGTTCTCCCATCTATGAGTTTCAGGATAACAAAGGCCACAGGTACTGGGATGTTTGTGATTTTCCAAATTGTTGCAAACTCCTTGATATTGATGATGACATTTCAAAGAAGAAATCATTTTAGAAGATTTTCCAACAATGACATGAAGTTGGAGATCCTAAAATAAGACTTCTTGATAAGCCATCCGACAAATCTGACTATTATGCTCTTTATTCCCAAAAGAAAGAAAGGAACGTGAACACTCAACCTGCGCCAAGACCCTATACACCTCCTCTTGACCCTAGTGTCAAGAGAAAAGCATATCCTTACAACAAAAAAAAAAAAAAAAGGCCAAGACAACTCAAGGAGACACCATAACCTGCTAAACTCCAAGTCAATATATTTAATATGAGGATAACGATTTTCCTCCACTTCATTTTGAAGACCCATCCTTTAATACGAAGAGTACCTTGAAGGTACCTCAATTAGGGGCAAAAACAAGCCAACCCGAGTTTGAACACTGCATACTCAAAGCTCAACATGTTAAGGATTGGCTTGGCTCGAGTCCAAGCTTGAGTTTGATGAGCTCTATAAACTTGGCTCAAATCTCAACTCAACAGGACTTAGGCTAAGCTTTGTGGTTCGATAAGGTCATAGGTCAATTTGAGGTTCAAGCTTGATTCTAGGAGTCTATTAGATTTTGAGTGTAAAATTATTTTTTATAATTATATTATTTTTAATATTATACATGTTAGGCTCGATAAAAATCGAGCATCAGACTCAAAGCTCAATTTGTTAGGTATTCGAATCTTAGAAGTAGCTCGAGTTCTAGCATGAGGCTTAGCAGGCTCAATTTGAAAATTAAAAAAATTAAACTCACTCAAACTATTTTATATGAGGCTAAACTCATTTCCACCCGTAAGTGTTCAGAATCATTATACAAGTTTATAAGGTGAGACATATTATTATAGTAATTAGAGAAAGAAACATGTCCATATTTTTAGAACCAAAATGACAACCAAACCAGCTTTTATAAGATATGTTGTAGGAAGTGATGAGGCTAGGATTTGAAACCTGGATCTCCTCATATCTCTTAGAGCTCTTAGCCACTAGGTCAAAGGATTGGAGATCAATCTACTTCTATTGATTTTGAAGGATGAAGGAAAGAAACAACTGCTGCCTAAAATCCAAGGGTTGAAAGTATAGTTCTAGAGAACTTGAGGGTTATAATAGCCCTTTAATACATGAATAACCAAATGCTCAATGAGTTTCAACGCTAGCTTGATAAATAATTTAATTTATCAGCCATGTAGAAACTTTTCTTCTTTACTTCTGACAACAAGCGTTTCTTCTAATTTTAGGCCACAACTAAGCTTTATCTCCAAAACATGAAATCCCAGTTCCAAACTGTTGCCTAATAGGTAAAGTAAGGCTTGTAGTTGTTACAACCATGAAATACAAAATTCACTCTTCCACTTTCCCGTTGCCCCTGACAGTTGTGGTTTTTTCCCACTGAGACTAGGTGGTGGCCGGCACGTCCGGGTCACTGGTAGCAAGGAAGAGACCAACAGGTGCAAAATCAGAGCAAATATTCTCCATGACATATTTTTTTATTATGAATGAAGTTCTTTCATTCTTGTAAAAGAACTAAAAAGGGAAATGAGGGCAAAGCCAGTATCGAGGAACAAACAAACAAGCATGGGAGGAACAGACATTTTTCCACATGAAGTGGCTGCTTCACAAAGCAAAAAGAGCAGTCTAATGCAGCTGAAAACTGCCCACATACTTTTCCATTGTTCATAGAACCAGAAACGGGCTAAGACTGGCATTATAGTACTGCTCAAAAACATAATTCAAATGGTTCAACGCAGTTGTTAAGTTCATGAGCAAATTGGCAGCAAACTATTAGATGAAAACATAGAGAAAATAGTTATGAAGTGCAACGGTTGTTTCTCCACCGCAATTGGTTTTGCTAGCTAAGCAGAATTATTGCATTTGAAATGTGACAAAAAGACGTCTGTGTTTCAAGCTCACTAAACCAAGAATTAATAAGCATCTTCAGCTTGGTTAGAGTCGTGCTCAAACTCGGAGATCTCCAAAGTCACTACAGGACACAAATAATGAATTGCATGAAACACAGAAGTGACCGTGAAGAAACAGCAAGCAAGTTAGCTCCAAATGCAAACTTTGAAATGTTCCTGCACTTGCAACAGACAATCTTATTACTCGGATCACAATCTAAATAGTACGCAAAAAGAAGTATCCGATCATTTGCAGAACTCTGGCTAAAGTTAGCATGATTCGAAATACTGATTCTTTCTTCTTCCTTCATTCTGTGTGTGTATTGGCATGGCAGGACAAGCCATAAAATGTTTTCCTCTACTTGATAACTAGTTTAATTAAGAAGCATGGAGGAGATACTCAGAACCTGAGGATTAAGTGAGACTGATGCAAGTAGCATAGGATTGGAGTACAGTCAAAGCTTGCTCTGTGATTGCTCTGTTCCGCACTTGCCTTACCCAATCACCGATTACCTCTTCTGCTTGACTACCCCTGACACCTTCTTCAAGCGCACTTGCTGCTTCGGCAAGTTTTCCTTCAGCCAAGTATTTCTCAACTCCGCTAATTATGGACTCAATTCCTTCACCAGATTCATCAACTTCTTTCACCTGTTTGAATCAGCATCAGCACTTTCAACACTTAGATTAATTAATTGCCTAGAAGCAGAACTGACTAGCATATCCATTGGTACCTTTAACCATGACGCAACATGTGCTAACGAATGTGTCAAGATGCCCCCACCACCTGGTGGAATAAGGCTGAAATGCCGTAATGTCCCTTTCAATGCATTGAACTGGAGGAAAAATAAAATCAGGAAAAGTAAATCCACAATAAGAGTCATTGAATCAGGAAAAGTCCTGGTTCATTTCAGTCATATTATGATCCATCCGGAGCATTGATGCATGCACCACAACAATTTATATCTAGAAGAAACTTATACAGACAAGTAGAAACAAAATTCAATTTCTATCCACGTGATGCAAGGGATGTCAGGCAGAGGATTCACAGCTGTTCCAACCAGCAATGTCCTGGTTGTGAATCAGTTGTACACAACTAAAAAAATGCTGCATTTTCCTCCATTAAATCAGACAAGCAAAATGCAAGGGAGGAAAAAGTTCTAATCCACAATCGTCAGCTTGGCATACTTGGATCAACCGCAAAAAAGTGCTATTTTCTTTGATATTTTCCCCCTTTTTTTTCAATATCATCTACTGTTTGAAATCTATAATATTGTTGCCCCAAATGCACTGATTTTTTTTTTTTAAACACATTTTTTTCAAATTTTGTTTTCTCACTCAAAATCCAATAAAAAGCCATTAGATGTCAGCTTAGCCTACAAAATTGACAACACAGTGGCAAAAATACTGGAGCAAGAACCACACTTCTACTCGACTTAAAATCCTTCAGAAACAAATATTTAAAAACTTATCACCAAGCAGTTCCTTCAAATCTGTTTGATATTCATGAAAGGGCTCTGTTTATTAGGGGAAACCATGAGTGAGAAAACAAAAAAGGCCTCCGATGCAGTTAGAGTTGATGTTCGACAGCAACTTTTGAATGTTAACTTTTGTTTTAGGCAAGAATCTTCATTTTCCAACAGCTGAAACATGTATATGTTCCTATTCTATGCATATGAACCCTGATTCCTGTATACTGTATGACAGTAACATACCAAAACTCAATCCTGCATTAAAGATCATTCAGAGTCAATTGACACTACAGACTCATACTTTGAAGTCTCTGACTGTCCTATACAGAATGACCATACAGTCAATAGCATCATGGACAAAACATAACCAAATTAAAGAAATAATAGATGCTCCAACGTAAGTGTTCAATAGATACAGAAATAACTTGCCTTTTGATTCAATTTCAGTGCCGTATCTGTTCCATGTAATCGAGCCTCCTCGGGAAGAGATGAGAGGATCAAATCTAAAACAGAGTCTTTCTCAATGCCTCCAAGGTATATGCGCAAGGCATCTATTTCCTTTTGGATGGGTAACCCTTTGGAAAGTGCATCTTCTAGGGCAAGTGCTCCCTAAGAGACCATTTATGCATGGATGAGTTAAGAAGTTGAAAATTAAAACTGCAACAATATATGATATAGAATTGTACATCACAACAAATTAAAGCTAATGAAATTGAAAAAGAATAGCAAAGGCATAAAGACAAGAACAGAAATATACCAAAGCAAGCTTGTGAACTGAGTGACTCTTGCGTTGTTCTTCAGACCGTGCATAAAAAGCCATACATAAGGCATTTATCTACAGGGAAAAAGAATCCTCAAAATCTTAGCCGCAAAAATTAAATACATTAATCTAGAAGGTTCTACAAGAAAAATGGAATACATGGATTGCCAGTAGCAAAACAATAGATAAAGTATCAACTGATTAGTAGTATTCAAACTTGAGACTTATGGCAAGAATTCAAAAAAAAATAGCTGCTTAAGGTGAATGCAGCTGGGATATCCCTAAATAAAATTACTCCTGTCATTAGAAAATACCTGTATGAGCTTTAAATAATAGATACCCTAGCTTTCATGTCAGACCTAAAAGTTTTAAGACCAAGTACAGAGTTTTTTCACAATGACAAGAGAGCAATACTTTACCATCAGTCTAAATAACTTCTGTTTTTATGGTCCATGGGTTGCACCTCATAGACCCACAAGTAACCGATGCTTGTTTACTTGATGACTTCCAAGTATAAAACCAATTTCTACCATAACCCCACTCAACAAAGGATGTGCTTTGTTCTGGTAAAAATTTTCAAAATACTTACATGTTGGTATTTGAAACCATGAAAAAGGAATTCACAAACGCACTAAAGCAAATCACTGACCCACTATTCAATAACAGCAAATTTTTACAGAATTACACCTCAGTCCAAGTTATTCTATTTCTTGAACAGACACCCCTACTTGGTTGCTTCTCTTTGTTCTCATTTCTCCTTTTGTTTGCAACCCATAAGATAAGTTTGATGCTTTCTCTTTTTTTGCTTTTTTCTTTCTTTCTTTCTTTATTTTCCTTTCTTTTATTTTTTTATTTTTCCCTTTTTTAGTAGTTTCACAGTTTGTTTAAGTTGTTTCCATAGACTTTGTTAAAGGGGGACAGAAAAAAAGGCAAACATCTCTCCAACTAAGATTAGTTAGGAAAATAACTTCAATGCATAGAAAGTTGGAAAGAAGGTATTGCTTTTGTAGAAATAAAAAGTAAAATAAAATTAGACATCTTATTGACAGATTCATGGTAAAACATGGACTCCATTGCTTGTAAATACATGCATGAGTGCATACATTATAATATATATGAGCCAACTATGCTCCTTTAGGATTCAGGAAGTTGGAATATTCAACTAGGTCTATGCATTGTTATTAATGCACCCCACTATACTGTAAAATTTAAGGCCGCTTCTAAAGAAATTAATTGTTTGGGGTGCAATGAAAGCTGTACAATTTAATCATGGACCTAAATGATAAGAAGAGATAAAACAAAAACACAATCATTTCTTGAAAGGCCAATTCTCCTTTCACCTTTCAGCCTTGCGTGTTTCTTACAAGGAACTAGGAAGGTGCAGCCCAAAATCATTCCTCCCATAAAAGCGAAAATTTTACTACTAACAAGCACTTGGAGGAAACCATGCACCCATTCCATACACAAAGTTGGTATGAGGAAAAACAAAAAAAAAAAAAGAAAGAGTCAAATCAGTGAACTCAGACAGTAACATAAAGTATATCTCTATTTTCAGTCCAAAGTCAGCCAGCAGGAACACTTTTGAAAATGACCACATTTGCTAAATAAATTGGTCAATAATGCAGCTTACATGAAGATTTGCTTCTGCCATTTTTTCAATCTGGGCAGCCTTCTCTTTTGCAATAGCTGCAGCCAGTTCAGCCTTTGCCAATTCCTCAGCTTTTCGCAACTGCAATTCTGCTTCCCTTTCCTGCAATTCAAAACAAAGACCACAAACTTATTTTTTAGGTTGTTAACTCATTCAAAGAGAACCTTTCTAAAGCAAAGAAAAAAAAAATCATGTACCTGCTGCTCAATGTCCAATTTGAGCTTCTCTTCCATTTTCTCTTGAAGTGATTTGATGGCAGCTGCTGCTTTAGTTCTCTCTCGCGTTAATTCCTGAAAATCATACAGTTTAATGCTCATGAAATGAGATCAGGAAAATAGTATATTATAGGTTTTTTTCCTACTATTTTTCTGCTTCTGGTTCACAGATGGACCAAAGGCATTGTAAGGATAAGCATTTTTTAGGGATGACTAAGAACTATAACCTCACTCAAAATTGAGCAGCAACCTAGTATGTGCAGCACCAGTAACAATAAGGGATTATATTAGTCTAGTGTGGAAATTATTTTCTCCTATCAGTATTTAATCCATACACTTTGCAATTTTAGGAAATCTTGAGCAAGTCTTAACTCAAAATTACGGTTTTTTTTCCATGAAACTAAAACAGTGAAAGAATGGATAGCAAGGCAGATCAACAAAGAAGAACCAAGGGAAAAGGCCAAGAAAGAAATGACTAAAAAAAAAACCTACAAACAAAAGGGGATTGGGAAGAGCCAAAATGAAAAGAAGATTTGACTCAAAGGAATAAAGAACTCATATACACCAAAAAAGCTATATAACATGGAAACTTCAATTTCATCCAAAATGCTTGTGCCAAAACTTGATATGGAGATAACCATTACACACTTCAAATTAATGGGGAAAAAAATAAGAACTAAACACTTTTCCTTTTTATTTTAAGAAGATGCCAATTGAACTTTTTGATCCTTGTTCATATCTAATACCGATACCCAAGTCCAAGTATAATAGGCCAAAAGAAAAAGGATGCGGGAAGAAAAATAAAGGATGGTAAAGCCACTAATCACTGGCACAAATATGCAACAAATGATCATGTACTTCATATAATGAAATTATGAGAATGAAAATCGCAATCATAAGAATAGCTTATAATATGAAACAATCCTTAAAAAATAAATATATACAAAGCAAGTGGAAAATTCTACATGAAAATAAATTAGTCTTCTTCTTCTCAATACATGTGGGGACACAGGGACACCCTAGAAGCCTTTAAGTGAAGCTTATCAGTGGCAGAGATTATGGACTATCAATCGCCTATATTATGGGATTTATTTTACCATAATTATGCTATTAGTTGTGTATATATTATTACCAAAAATAGATTATCTGTAATTAGAATGTTAGCTGTATATATTTTCTTACTCGAAATAGTTTGTACAGCAATTTCTATTTAATGGAAAGAGTCCTCAAGAGAAAGGCATTCAGCCATTTACTCAAATTTGTCATGGTATCAGAGCCTACCTCTCAAATTCATAGCTGAATCTTTGGATTTCTGTCAGTTTTGCTTCTGTTCTTCAAAGTTTTCTGGTCTGTCTTGTTATTTTTCTGGGTTGATTCATCAACAACTTCTTTTTGGGATTTTTTTTCGGTCAATCAACTTGTGGTTGAGAGCATTGTATTGCGATTTCTGGATCAGATTTTTTTTAGAATGGCTACTGAGAATTTTTCTGGAAGAATACCTACAGAGACCTTGGCTATCAAATTTACAGGAAAGAATTATGCAGCATGGGAATTTCAATTCAAAATGTTTCTGAAAGGGAAGGACCTTTGGAGTCACATTGATGGGACTTCTCCAGCTCCTGAAGATGCTAAGGAACTCCTCCAATGGGAGATAAAGGATGCTCGAATTATATCTTGGCTTTTAGGATCTATTGAATCCTATATGGTGAACAATTTACGCCCCTTTGGTACAGCTAAAGAGATGTGGGATTATATGAAGCGTATATACCATCAGGTTTGTTGACTCTGGAGCATCCAATCATATGACTGGGTCATCTGCTTTGTTGCATAATCTACGGCAGTATACTGGTACACAACATATTCAGATTGCTAATGGCAGTAATCTCCCAATTACAGACATTGGTGATATAGGACCTTCTTTTCGTCATGTATTTGTCTCTCCTGGGTTGTCTACAAGTTTAATTTCTGTTGGTCAGATGGTGGATAATAACTGTGATGTATATTTCTCTCGTGGTGGTTGTATTGTGCAGGATCAGGTGTCGGGGAAGGTGATCGCGAGGGGGCCTAAAGTGGGAAGATTATTTCCGTTGCAATTTACTGTTCCTAGAAATCTGTCCTTCTCTTCTATTATTGTTGCAAATAAGGCTGATGTTTGGCATAAACGTTTGGGCCATCCAAATAATGTGATTTTGTCCAATTTAATGAAGCGTGGTTTCCTTGATAACACTGATCAGTCTTCTATTCATAGATTGCCTCTTGCCTGCTCTACTTGTAAACTAGGGAAAAGTAAAATTTTACCTTTTCCTACGTATGGTGGTCGTGCTAATATATGTTTTGAGATAATACATAGTGATGTTTGGGGCATTACTCCTGTCATTTCCCATGCACAGTATAAATACTTTGTGACATTCATTGACGACTATAGTCGTTTCAAATGGATATATTTTCTGCACAGTAAAGCCGAGGTGGTCACTGTTTTTCAAACGTTTCTGGCTTATATTGAGACATAATTCTCCACTTGTATTAAGGTTTTACGGTCTGATAATGGTGGCGAGTATCTATCACATGACTTTCAAGCCCTTTTGCAACAGAAAGGTATTATATCTCAACGATCATGTCCTTATACTCCCCAGCAAAATGGGGTGGCCGAACGTAAACACGGTCACTTGTTGGATATGGTTCGAACGTTACTTTTGGAGTCTTCAGTTCCGCCTAAATTTTGGGTGGAAGCTTTGTCCACTGCTGTTTATTTGATTAATCATCTGCCTTATCAACAATTGAATTTTGATTCTCCTTACTATCGTCTTTTTGGTATGCATCCTAATTATCACATGCTACACACATTTGGATGTGTTTGCTTTGTTCACTTACCTTTGCATGAGCGTCACAAGCTTACAGCTCAGTCAGTCCAGTGTGCTTTTATGGGTTACAACAATGCTCAAAAGGGGTTTCTATGTTATGATGTTGTTGCTAATCATTTTCGTATTTCCAGAAATGTGATTTTCTTTGAACATGAGTACTATTTTTTGCAACATGTTTCTCCTTCCGGAAATGTTCTTCTTCCTAGCTTTGATGATATCTCTCCACCACTTGAGCGTTTTAAACCTGGCATTGTCTATCAACGACAACAAACTCCATCGCCACAAATCCTTCCCGACCCTAATCCAGTTCCTGCTCCAGTGGCTCTTCAAAAATCCTCTCGCATCCGTCATCCTCCTGATATGTATGGTTTCTCTGCCACTTTAACTGATACTACAGTCCTTAACTCTTATTCTCAGGCAACTAAAGATGCATGTTGGGTAAAAGCTATGCACGAAGAACTTCAAGCCCTTCAGGAGAATCATACTTGGGATGTTGTTCCTTGTCCTACTGGTGTTAAGCCCATTGGTTGTAAATGGGTATATTCCATTAAGCTGCGGTCTGATGGGTCTCTTGACAGATATAAAGCAAAGTTGGTGGCACTCGGTAATCGACAGGAGTATGGAGTAGATTATGAGGAGACCTTTGCTCCTGTAGCCAAGATGACAACAGTGAGACTTGTCCTAGCTATCGCTGCTTCCAAGGGTTGGTCATTACGACAGATGGATGTTAAAAATGTTTTTTTGCACGGAGATCTTAAGGAAGAGATTTATATAACTCCACCATCAGGGTTATTTTCTACACCCTCTTCTGATGTTTGCAAGCTGAAACGTTCACTCTATGGCTTAAAGCAGGCTCCACGTGCTTGGTTTGATAAGTTTCACTCTACGCTTATTAGCTTCTCCTTTGTCCAAAGTCAATATGATTCCTCTTTGTTTCTTTGCAAGACTGCTAAGGGAATCATCTTGCTTTTGGTATATGTTGATGATATTGTTATTACAGGGACTGACTCTGGCTTGATTTCTCAGCTTCAGGAGCGTCTTCAGGGTTTCTTTCATATGAAAGACTTGGGTCCTTTACACTATTTTTTAGGCCTTGAGGTGCATTCTACCTCCGCTGGACTTTTCTTACACCAGCATAAATACATACAGGAGTTAATCACTTTGGCTGGTCTGCAAGATGGCCATTCTGTTGATACTCCTTTAGAAGTGAACGTTAAATATCGCCGTGATGAAGGTGATTTTCTCTCTGATCCCTCTTTATATAGACAACTAGTGGGGAGCTTGAACTATCTGACTATCACTCGGCCTGATATTTCCTTTGCTGTTCAACAAGTTAGTCAATTTATGTAGGCGCCTAGGCATCTCCACTTGGCAGCTGTTCGACGCATTATTCGCTATTTGCAAGGCACTTCTACCCGGGGTCTTTTCTTTTCTGTGGGTTCTCCTATTCGTTTGATTGCATATAGTGATGCTGATTGGGCTGGTTGTTCTGATACTCGACGTTCAGTTACAGGTTGGTACATGTTTCTTGGTACCTCTCTCATTGCTTGGAAAAGCAAGAAGCAGGATCGAGTTTCTTAGTCTTCCACAGAGTCTGAGTACCGTGCTATGTCCTCTGCATGTTCTGAAATAGTTTGGCTTCGGGGACTATTGGGTGAGCTTGGGTTTCCCCAAATTGAGCCTACTCCGCTCCATGCGGATAATACTAGTGCTATTCAAATTGCTGCTAATCCAATATTTCATGAGTGCACCAAGCACATTGAAGTAAATTGTCACTCTATTCGTAAATCCTATGATGCTCATGTCATCACTCTTCCGCATATCACCACCGATCTCCAGACTGCTGATGTGTTTACTAAGGCTCTCTCCCAACACCGCCATCACTTTCTTGTTGACAAATTGATGCTTGTTGATCACCCAGCATCAATTTGAGGGGGGATATCAATGGCAGAGATTATGGACTATCAATCGCCTATATTATGGGATTTATTTTACCATAATTATGCTATTAGTTGTGTATATATTATTACCAAAAATAGATTATCTGTAATTAGAATGTTAGCTGTATATATTTTCTTACTCGAAATAGTTTGTACAGCAATTTCTATTTAATGGAAAGAGTCCTCAAGAGAAAGGCATTCAGCCATTTACTCAAATTTGTCAAAGCTGAAAATGGAATGTAGCATTGCCATGTTCCACAAAATTTACTCAACTGTTTTTAGATTCACAATTTTAGCAGCTAAAAATCTTATTTCCATGACAAAGAAAATGACCAATGAAGGGAATAATGAAGCAAAGAAAAGGCCTTGGTCCCCATTTCAAAGTATTGGAAAAGACAGCAACAGATATCAGGTATTCTAAGTTCTAACAGTCAACAACAAGGGAACAAAACTTTCTGGCTGATTACTACTTTGATAGCATGAAAGCTTCTGTGCTTTTAGTGGTCAATTTGGCAGCCAATAGCAAAACGGCAGCATAAGTGATAAAGTAAACAGACATTTTGTATAACATTGAGTTATTTTACAACGATAATAACACAAATCTGCCAATGAGAAGCATTTCCAACAGAAATTATGTCCAAGCTAAGGGAGATAAATAGTAAAAAAGTCAGAACCTTGTCCAGCATAGCTGCCTCTTCAGTTCGCATGAGCTCTCTGGCACGCAAATCCCTCAATTCCTTTTCATATTTTTCCTACAAAAATGAGGAAATATTATGAAATACTGCAGTATTATAGTACTCTCTCCATCCCATATTCTTTGCAGTTTGCACCATATTCCTTTTTTGGCTGTCCCAAATTCTTTACAACATTTCCTTTTTTAGTAAATTTTACCATTTAACTTTACCATTATGTCCCTCATCCTCTCACAACTCAATTCATTTGTTCCTTTTTCCACCCGCTACTCGATTGGGCAATGGTGTCGGCAATCGACACAATGACCGGGCGAATGAGGACGGGGATGAAATGGACGGTGAAATGGGGTGTGATCGAAGGCTGGCAAGATTGAAGTGAGGCCGAGATCGGAGTGAGAGACCGAGAATCATGATCAACGACGATCGATTTGATGAGGACGTCTGAAAGGTGGAAGCCTAGAAGGGTGCGACCAGAGTGAGAGGCGATGGTAGGGCTAGAGGAGACGAAGACAAAGGCAGCGAGATTGGTTGGGGACGGAGTTGAGAATCTGTCGTGTGAGGCAATCAACGAGTTTAAGACAGAGAGGATGGTGACAGACGATTTGAGGATTGCGCCTCTGGAATCGATGGCGGGGGGTGCGGCTCAACAGCGGGGCATTGCTTGTGATCGGCAAATCGACGGAGGTAGCAGGTGTGCGAGATCGGCGATGGGGATGACATGAGATCGGCGAATCGACAGAGGTAATAGATGAGTGAGATCGGCAACAGTAGGAGACCGGGGATGGCATGAGACGGTAGCGTCTAACGGTGGCTGCTGGAGGTAGTTACTTTATGTAAACGGGAAAGAGGGAAGGAAAAGCATAGAAACAGGGGCATAGTTGGAAAAAAAGTATACATTTTCATCATTTCTTAAACTCCATGCCAAACACAAATGGTGCAGAGAATGCGGGACAGAGGGAGTATGTTATAAGCTACAAAAGGGCCCAATTTCATGTTAATTACTCTTGACAGCAAACTGTATGCAAATTATGCTGTAAAAAAATATGAAATCAAACCTTCAGGGCTCTTATTTCTTTATCAAAAGCATCAGCATCTAGCTCAGCTTGTCGCTTTTCAGCAGCATGAATGGCTTGCAAGAAATCAAGAACCAATTTCCCATCCTTGGAGAAATAAACCTCATTTTTTCCGTCATCCACTGTGGCAAAAGCCTAATGTCAAAAGATTAAATCTGTGAATTAAACCATACCTATCCTTCACAGGCCTGATATAAAAGCAAGCGATGCTCATCACCTTCGTTTCTTTTGACAGTTCTTCCTGTATCCTTAAATGATATGTGTCAAGAAGAGAACCTGGTGACTCCTTACTTTGTTCTTCCTGCAATAAAGAATGGCATAAGGGCATTGTAGTAGTCCTTGAAATACAATAGCCATATTAATTTCTACCAAAAAAGGTAACTCAACAACAGAGTGCTGGTGCTGTTACCATATTTACGTCATACCCAGTCAAAGGAATAAGGCTACATATTAGCTTTTGAATTTTGCATGATGCAATAATTCAGTTCTATGCTTCAACAAGCACGAGGCTGGAGAACAGAACTGATAAGGTTGAATCCTCAACCATTGAGATGGAATAACTAAGGAACACAAACAGATACAGATATTCCACCACAGTACAGTAGCTCAAGTTACCTTTTGCATCACTTAGTAGCACATAATCTAGTTTCTGTTACAAATATAAGTAAGTGTAGAAAATCATTTATTGGCCATTCAGCAAATATTCTTCACTTAGATGTTGCAATGGCTGGAACTTACATTTCTTTCTTCAGCAGGTGCAAAAGATCGGTCATCAGCAGCAGCACTCTGTACCTCCTCCTTTGTTTCCGTTGCACTTTTTGGGTCCATCCTCTCAACATTAATCTCAGATGAAATTTCAGCATGTTGTCTGTTGTTAATGTCCTCCTTGCTAATTTGATAGTTTTCCGTCTTTCCTTTCTCCTGAATGGGACTTTTACCTTCCTTAACTAATTCATCTGGTTTCTTCTCCATGTTAGACTGTTCCTGATCTTGAGTTTCCTTTGGAAGATCAGGTTGTGGAAGATCCTCATGGATCTCAACATTTTCCTTTGGGTGCTCTAGAATGGCATCCGATTTGCCCAGTTCTTTAACAGGAGAAGAAACTTCTTGCACCCACGAATTCTGTACATGCTTTCCCTCTTTTCTATCAATATTATCTTCTCCTAGATCGAGAGGAACTTGCCGCTTCTCACCAAGATATTGATCTAAATACCCACGTCGGTAGGCCACCAGCAGAGCGGCAGCAATGAATGCAGTTCCGAGACCAAACTTGGACAATTTAGGTGGTTTTTCAGCTGGACCAGGTTTTTGGGTTGTATTATTCTGTGATTGAGTTGAGAATTGTTTCATAGAAGAAATCAAGGGTGATGCATGCTGCACATTAAGCACCCAAGGAAAAAATAAGGAAACTTTAGTTACAGTGTCAATTGAAATTTTTGCAAAGAACAGTATGATAACAGCTACAGAAATGCTTAATAATATCAAAATTCTCTCAGACGCCATAATAAGCTGCCATTTTCCTTTGATATTCCAATCACTCGCTTTAGATTATGAGCACCAAATGAAAACAGTGTCTTCAACTTCAATAAAACAGGGCCGAGCATTCACTTCATGGATTAGTACTATCTTTTTCCAACATCTAAAATCTTTGGTTCCAAGTACAAAGAGACAGTTAGAGACACATTGACTGGCTGAAAACTTATAAAACCATATATCAGCTCACACCGTAAAGCTTTCCCCTCTAAGCTTATCAAATTTATAGAGGAAAATTCCCAAATGAACATTGAACTAAAGCAGTGAGTTTTCAACTCTAATACAAGGAGACATGAGCATTTGCTTCGCTTCATTCACTAGTACTATCTAACATAATAATATCGTCCGTTCCAAATTCCAAAAGAACAATTGGCAATGCATTGACTGGTTAAAAACTCATAGCCAAAACTACATCATCAGCTCCCACCATAAAGCTTTCTCTTCTAAGCATAACAAGTCCTATTAGGAAAATTCCCAAACAACAATGAGAAATGAATCCGGAAGTGCAGTTGCAATTCACAAAAAGCCCATTCCAAAATACCTGCGCAGCATTCTGTCTCGGCATCCTCCAAAAAGAACGCCGACATGCCAAGTCTCGAACTGCCCTGAAAGATAAGAAATTAGGGGGAAATTCTAGTTATATATCAGGAATAAAGATTCTGCAACTAGTGCGGATACACAAACGAAAGAAAGAAGAAGGCGACATCAAATTAAGGAACAAACCTGCGAAGCATGGTGATTAGTTCTGCAGACTCTTTGCGTCGATGGTGTTTGATGAAATGCCTAAGAGGGCCCTACTGAGATCGACGACTGTGGAAACTGGCGAGAGGATTGTAGCTATAGGTTATTCGGTGCCATTAAAGGAGCTTGAGGTGAAACTCTCCGACGCCCGGCGGAGACTGTCGATCGACTTAACTAAGCCAGGATGTCTGGGCCGGATCCAACTACTTCGAGGCTTCAAGTGTAAAGTCGGTTCAAAACTTAGCAAAAGTGCAAATTTGCCACTGATAAATTAAATTTGATTCAATGTTGCCCCCAATGTTCTGAAGAGCAATGAATCAGCCATCCGGTGGACAGGCGGATGGAATATTGCATCAAAAGGCGTATTTTATCATGACGAAGGGAAATCAACACTCAATTCGTTTTAACTTAAGTTAATTGACTTATTTTTATTTTTATATTTTTTTACCTGAAACCAATCTCATTTGAAATCTAATATTATGTAGATACAATAATCCATTTAAAAGTTAATTTTCATGATGTTATTAAATTTTTATGAATTTTTTTTCAATGCCTTAAACTAGAAAAATTTATAAAAATTTATTAAGATTACAAAAATTATATTTTTAACGGATTATTACAGTTGCATAATATTGGCTTTTAATTAAAAGCTTCCATTATTCTAAAACAAAGTAGCAAAATTGCATCGATGTTATATGATGTTGGTGGCAACAAATTTTTTTTAAAAAAAATATGGTAGTGGCCGATTTACACCTTTGATAAGTTTTTGGTGGCAAATTTGCTACTTCATCCAATGGGTTTCACTATCTTAATTTTTCTATTTTTTGTTCAAAAAAACATGCATATGTAGCCCCCTAATCCCAAATTTTGTCCTACCTTAGTCCTTTTAGTGCTCAACCTAACAAACCCCCCCTCCCAATATTAGAAATGAAAAAGGTAATGCGATCTTATATCATGTTTTGTCATCCCATTGTCTAGATAAAATGGCTTAGCATTGTTGAACATCAAGTGAAGGTCAGGTATTTGAATACTGCTCCGCCACTTTCTCTTTAAAACAGGCATCCTTTTTCCTCTAGATACCTATATACTCCCAAATCTCAATCCCATGCATTTGTATGGATACTTCTAAATGACAAAAAGAAAATATATTATGCCTTATCTTATGATTTAGAAATAACCAATATTTCTTTGAGAAATGGGATTCTCATCTAGTAACCTTCAAGAGAATGTATAATAAGACTTAGAAAAACTTACAATAATTTTCATTTAATTTGGCCTAACTTATACTTTACCCTCCTTATTTTTTAAAACCTACATTTTGCCTTTTGTTTCTTTTACATTATCCAACAATAACTTCTGAAATGCTAGTTTAAGTTGTACGATAGTTATCTTCTAGTAATTTTAATCTCTTCAATAATCTTTTACAGTTAATAGACATTTTAATTTATCACTTTTTCTTTTCTATAAACGTATTTTTCCTTTTTGTAAATGCATATCAATATTTTTTAAAAGTTAGTTAACTGTGAAAAATTATCAAAAATTTTAAAATTACTAGAACATAGTTGTTTGATGGTTTAAATTACGGTTTCAGAAGTTTTTGTCAGACAGTGTAAAGTATGTGAGGGTAAAGTGTATATTTTTTAAATAGAGGAGCAAAGTGTATGTTAGATCAAACCTCAGGGGCCTTCTTGTGATTTTTCCATAAAATTGAAATCAATTTTGTTATTACACAAGCATAGGGAACTTGGCGTTAAACATTGCAAGGTAATGCCGATCACTCTCTTATCATGTTAACCTAGCAGCACATTTTTCTCCTCTCTCCTCCCATCGTTCCTTATCTTCTTTTCTCTGTATATCTGGCTAGATTTGAATACTAATTTAGGCCTGTGTAATTAATTTTTCATCATTACTTAACTCGATTATCTTTAATCACTTTCACCATCCTTTCTCCTCCACGAAATTCTTTCACCACTATCGATAGAAATACCATATAGTTCATCCAATGCTTTACGCACGGACAAATCTAGATGGCCTATTTTTTAAATTGGTGGCTACAAGAAGATCAAGCGGAGTGTGGGAAGTGGTTAAGACTTAGATAATGAGATGTTTACGAATAATAGATCGGGATGATCATATGTTTTTTTTCTATTTATCATGTCCTTTATCTAATCTTTTTTTCAGTTACTTATAAGTTATTTCTCTAAGATTTTTCTAGTTACCCTGAAAGGTCTCAGTTCAATTCAATTTTCTTTCCTTCATTCAGTGTTGTAGAGAAACGTGGCATTTTATTGACAAGTTTATATGTCCATGTTATTCTTTAGTGTCCTATGTCATTGATTTGTAAGATATTATTTAGCTCAGGGGTAATTGAAATGAAGTGCCATTTTATCAAAAAATAAACATTGCAAGGTAATGACAAGGAAAGTACATCACTTAGTCCACATATGCTAATGTTAAACATGTTAACTACAAGGGGGAAGATGCAACATAAAGACCCAGAACTTCTAAGGTTAGATGGGGGCAGCCAAAGAGAGGAAAACAATTACTTTTTAGACATAAAGCCCGTTTGAGAACAACTTTTGTAATTAACACTAGAGTTTTGAATAATTTATTAATAACAAAAGCTAAATGCACGTTTTGATAGCCAATTTGTTTCAACTTAATTAAAAATAATTTATTTTTATTTTTACATCTTTTTTTACTTAAAAATAATTTTATTGAAGAGTCAATATTATATAGATATAATAATCTATTGAAAATACAATTTTTATAATCTTACTAAACTTTTATGCTTTTTTTCTAGCTTTAGGCAATAAAAATAAAAAATTCATAAAAATTTAATCATATCATAAAAATTTACTTTCAAATAAATTATTATATATACATAATATTGGATTTCAAATAAAATTGGTTTGAGGTAAAAAAGATATAGAAATAAAAATAAGCTATTTTGGATTAAGTTGACATAAGTTAAAATGAATTGGCTCTAAAATTTTAAAGCCAATCACTGATGCTAATACCAAACGAGATCAAAACAGACAAAGAATTAAAACTAAACTCAAATACATATAGAAACAAGAAGTGGGATAAAGGCCCAATTTGATATTAATGTCAGCAATTCGTATTAGAGTTTTGAAAAAAAAAACTATCCAATAGTAGCTTTTAATGTTTAGCTTCAATATTTTTATTTTAACCATTGAATAAATTGTCCAAAATTCTAACATTAATAGAAAAAATTGTTCCCAAACAGGACCAAAATAATAAATACAATTAAGATGATGCTATATATGTACTTGGTAAATCTAAGAGTAAGGACTACTAACAAAAGAGGCCTGATGGTGAGATTACATGGTAAAAATAACTATTAGGAAAAAAAAAAGATTGCTATTGAAACCTTCATAAGTGTCAAAATTTGGAGATACTTCAAAAGCAGAGGATAATAAAGAAAGGTTAAAAAAAGAGTAAAGGAAGCATGCTCAAAAGTGAATATGTCATGCAACTCTAGTTGGAGTGGCAAAAGAACATTAGATCCCTGACCTTGGTTAAGGATCAAATCCCCTCTCCCCCTAAATATCCCCATAATGACTTAATACTGGATTCGGTTACCTTTTGGTACCAAACAAGTTAATATTCTCCTACTATATATGTAAGTCCTTGAACCTTATGCCTTTACTACTAATTCTTTGTACCAAAAAAAAAAAAGAATATGGAGCAGTTATACAATAAATTAGATATACAAAAGAATAATAAAAAAGACATTTATAGGATGACAAGCAAAATAAGTGAAGGCAAGAGACTTAAACCAACTTAGGTGCATTTATAATGAAGATCATAAGGATTTTTTTTGTACTCAGAATTATCTCTATAAGTTAAAAGTTTTTAGGAAAGGGAAAGGAAGGGGGGATGTTTGAACCTAGGACAAATGCTAGAAAAGAGCCGGTGTCCCTACACTTTGCCATTTCACCTGGCAGTGCAGGATAATGACCATAATGTTTTGGTAATTAATAAGGCCAAAATCTATTTTACTCTCTCAAACTTTGTCAACCCTAAATTTTCGTGTGGTGCAACTCAGTCCTTTAACTATGGGCTATTGGGCACTTTGTGTAATGAACCATACTACTAAATACCTAATTAATTTTTTAATTAGGCTAAATTATTCTGTTGCCTAATCCAAACTCTTAATTAGGCCAAAATTGTTCCTCATTTCCAGGATCTTTTACCGAAATTTACTATGTAAATCCTAGCCACTTGCCTAGCGTTTAGTATTTACTTGAAATTTCAGAAAAACATTTACTTAGTTCCAATAAAATACTTAAGTTTATTAAACTAAGATAGTGGTTTGGCGAGATTTAAAGAAAATATGAAATAAATATGTGTGACTGCGTAAGAAAACTACACTCATGCCAAACCATGGATGAAAACTACACTCATAGCAAGTAAATACTACGACAACACAATATTTAAGTGTTTTTCCTATCAACCTAAGCAAGTAATGTTATGAGTTGATAAGCCTAACCCGAATTAATAATAATACATGCCATGGTTATACTAAGTCAAGGTCAATGCCAATAGACCTCCTACTAACTACTACGATCATGCTACAAAATAGTCATGACTCAAATGGTCGTTAGACCCACCTTTGCCTGGGAGAGAGAAACCCAAGCGAGAAGCAACTTAAGAAGTCCTTGTCTAACTACCTTGCTGTATAAGGTAAATAAGTTTGGAGTTACACTCTGACCGCAAGTGCACACAACATATGAAAAATAAACATGTAGTGTATACAAAATGTACCTATGAGAAACTAACAAACAAGTATCAAATAATCATTGTGGATTATTTGTCTCCTGGACGATGTTATCTGCACATTAACAATAAGGGTAAGTATATAAAATACTTAGTAAGACATTCTAAAACAAACAATATATAACAACATCACATATAATGAACCATATGCACACATTGCCACGCATGCATAAACCTTACCCATAAACTACATGAGCATGTCATGAGCTCATATGGTTGGAGTATTATATAATGATCATCATATCATGCCCCTTTAGGTACATGACTCCCCATACTTCTCACACAAACAAACAAACAAAATACCTGTTGGTTCATTTTTGCCCTTTAGTATGCATCCTTGCATTTGCCCTTATGCTTTCCAACTTTTGCTAGGTCAAAAACTCTCTTAATGTATGCAGTAGGGTTTGATCCAATTTAATATGTGTTCTAGTGCCCTTGGATATATTTTGCCCCATCTTGGGACCTATGCCTTATTAAGCCGATGAGTGTGCTTATTTGTGGCCCCAGTTATTTAGTAGGCTTAAATGCCATTTGGGCCCTAGGGTTTCTACCGTGGGCTTTCCCTCATGGGTCATTCCCAAAGCATAACCCAAGGTCCACATGGAAACCAAGCCCCTAGGGCATGCCCATATGACCTATTAGGTGTGCACAGCCATGAAGCCGTAGGCGTATGCACACGCGCACCCCTGGGTATACCATCGAGAGCCCCCTAGGCACACACGGCTGCGTGATCCCTTGGGCGCACCCATGTGCTCCTTGTTACACCTAACTCATCATGCTCCTAGGCGTCCAAATTACTCATGCATCTTGGAGCCTATGCCCCCTTGAGCTCAATCACAACACCTACACATCCAAACTGAGGCACACCTTTCTTGTGCTTGCTAAACCTTAAAGGTTCAGCTGCACTCATCTACCAAGCACCCAATGCTTGATCCACACACCATTTTACAACCCATGCACCAAGGACACCACCTATTGCCCAAAACTAGGAGCTAGGTCTGACCTTAGTGCCACATGAACCATCTTTGGCTCTATTGGTTACCTCGTTCCCTTTTTGCCCTACCATTTGTCTTAGCTTTCACAAAGCTAAAACATGACCAAAGCTTCCCAATGATAGAAGGGCTAGAACACCTTATCCTTGTATAGATCACCACCCTGCAAGCTCAAGTTTCAAGCACCAAGAGTCCTTTTTTAGTCTCTTTGGAGTCCCTTAACTACATAGTAAAATAACCACTTAACCAATCAACATTTTTTAGCCTAGTGCAATGTTTTTTACTGCATATAAATAAACCAAAATGACCTCCTTACTTTGGTAGAAAATCTCAAACCAAAACTCCTTTTCGAAGCTCCACAATTCTCCTCCCTTTCATTAAGCTTAACCTTAACAACCAAAGGTTTTTATGAACAAAAGGTTGTTATTTAAAGAAGAGAAAACCAAGGTCTAGTAAAATAAAGTTTCTCAACTGAAAATAAATAGCCAAAATCGTGGCCACCTCTTGGAGAAGAAAGAAACCAAAGTCTTAAGCCTTCCCTTACAACAAACACTTTTTCTCCTTGATTTCTCACTTACAGGCTTTTTTTCTCTTGCTTTTCTTTCATTCTTTTCATGAGTTTCTGTGTTTTTTAGGGTTTAGGATGTGCTAAAATGGGTTGAGGAAGAGAAGAAAGTGACCTGGAGTATTTGGGGATGAATAATGATGGAAAATAGGTGAAAAGGTTAAAATGGTAGAGGATTAAAGACTTTACATGGTTAGTAGTGGTTTAGCCTTTTTAACCAAGGGAACTGAGGGATCTTCCATGTTTTTGGAAGCTTATTTCCTGCCTCAAAACCAAGTTACCTCATTCCCTAAAGTTTCCAAGAGGTGCTTAGGGTGAAAGTGCCTTTTAGGCCTTATAACCCTTGATTAAAACGAAGTTACCTCCATAAAATGCTCAAATATGTCTCCATTTGCACTTAAATTCTTAGATTTTTCTCTCATCCACTTCCAACCATGTATTTTCATACCCTTGACCAGGTTTGAATCTAGTTTACCAAATTTGACTTGGGTTTGACCAAGTTTGACTAACCAAAATTACCAAAACACCTTTCCCAGCTTATCTTGTAAGAAAAGTCTTAAACTTAATCAGTTTAACTCCGAACTTCACCAAATTTCACCAAATGGTTGCAAATACCATTTCTCACCTTACCAAACCCATTTTGATCATATTTGAGCTAAAAATTACCATTTTGTTCTTCATCGCTTCCTTAGCAAAAAAATAGCTAATCTTTGGTCAAATTGAGTTGAAATTTCATTGAGATGTTCATTCCACCTCTAAAAGCTCAATTATATCTATTTTGACCTTTGACATGCCAAATTACCAAATTGCCTCTAGTTGCCATTGTGGTTAATTTACCTTTGATTTTTAATCATATGAACTCAAAGAACTATTTGACTCATTGACTTGATTTAAGCTTAGTTTGCAAGTGTAATCTTATCTAGGATTAAGTAAATAAAATAAATTAATTACCTAATAACATAAGGGTTCTCACACTTTTCCCCTTTGACCATATATCCGTTAGTTGACTAATCAGTAAAATTACATATTTAATCACCAAAATTTTTAGTTTGTCTCTTTTGTTCCCCACACTTTACTATCTGTTGACACCCAATTTTATCCAGGCACTAACTTTTGTTTAGTTTTAGGTTAGAAAATTTAGTTTAGGAGACATCTTTGCTTTTTTTGGGACAATTTGGTCTTTTTTGTTCATTTTATGGCTTAAGAAGTTAGTAGAATTAGGTGCATTTAAATTATACTGTGTTATGAATTTTTAGAAATTTAGAATGGTCATCTAGGGTAGAAATATGAATTAAGTTTGTTTAGGTACTAATTTGGAGTCTTAAAAGTTTTGGGTCAATTTAGGCAAAGGAAAAAAAAATTGGTGAAAACCGAGGATTTTTAGAAAGTTCTACGTAAAATTGAAAAATTTGGGGCAAATCTGCCAAATCCTAAGAGTTTGAGGCAATTTTAGCAAAATTATGAAACCTAGGTGAAATTTGGCATTTTTTAAAAATTTTGTACTAATTTGATAAATCCTGAAAGTTTTAGGTCAAATTGAAATTTTGCATTTAATATGGGGCTATATCAGCAACTCAAGAGTTTTTGTGGACTTAGATTAGTATTTAGGCTAGATTATATCCTAGGAGATTTAAACCTCTAAAAATCTTATCTTATTATATATATATAACGTAGGACAAATTTTAGGGAGAATTTTGTCTTTTCCCTTCGACTGTTTCTGTAATGGTGACATGTGTCATTTTTTATTTTTTTTTTGAACACGTCAGTGGTTACACAAAAATGATATTCCACAAATACCCTCGATGACAAAAGAACGGCAGACTTAATGGCGTTTTAGTTATTGAAGAATTTCCATTATCGTACCAAATGCCATTTTCGAATTTCCATTACCGAATAATTACCATGTGATGTTTTAATTTCCAATTAATGCACTCTAAATTTGACAATGATTTTAATTCTAACAAATAATAAAGGAAACTAGAGATTAATGGCAGATTAATGGCAGAATTATATGTGGGTGCGATTTTTATTACAAAAAAATCAGCACTATCTTATTACAAAAGATTTGATGCGATTTTTATTCTGAAAAATAATAAAGGAATTGTGAGCAGAATTATGAGCACAACTATGTAAATAAAAATCAAAATAATAAAGATATTTTGTCCCAAATTATGGACCCAATTGTGGAAAGTTGCGTCAGGATGAGAATCAAAATTAAGTACAGCAGAAATTAAGCAACAGATTGGAATAAAAGATATTATACAATCAGTAATCGGAAATTTACTTGCTATATTTATCTCCATACAATTGACTATATAAATTCTCGCTAACATGCTCGGCATATTGGGTGAATTCCCACTGGCTGAAGTAAATTTCTTGCACTGTTGTAATGGATCTTATTACAGCATGCTATGTGTGCTTACTAAAAATGATCCTGAAGTATTTCAAACTTCCTGAAGCTGTTTTCAAAACAGAAACTATGAGCTTAGCAATATTCTTAACATTCATCGAGATTTAAGTTGAGGATGGGAACAAGAATCGAACTAAGCATGTATTTCATGGAGAGCCATCAGCATCGAGATACAAAAGTCGCCAACGTGCTAACTACCAAGCAATCAAAGGGTTGGAAGGTTTTTATAAATTCCAAATTGCTGACTTCAATTTTAGTGCACGGGTGCATGCCGAACATGAGCTTCAAGAGGTGACAAAGCAAAATACAACATTGCAAGGGCAATTGAAGTCCATGGAGATCGAGTGCAACTTCCAGAAATAGAGGAACGCTTTCCTTATTCGAAAGGTATTTGAAGTCTTAAAATTCAAGTTGTGAGTAGGATTTTACTCTTTCTAAAACTATTATTTTTCCAACAGATAACTGATCTGGAAGCGAAATCTAAGAGAAGTTTAGGAATGGAGGAGATAGACGAAGTGGACGAGCGGGAGGTGATGGATACAATGATCTTGAGTGCATCAAGACCTAATAATAAAAGGACAGTTTTTGATCAAGATTTGCCTAAAGGATCTACGGGTGGAGAGCGCGCGACAAAATATATGTTTGAGTATTTCAATCCTTACAAGTTAGGTTTCAATTTTAAAGGAGGAAATGAGGTGGATCCAAAAGAAGAAGTTGATGGCATCCAAGAAGTTGATGTTTACGGCACAGGTCCTAAATGACCAATTATTTACAAGTATTAGTATTATTTTTAATTAGTAGCAAGTGTCTCTTAGGCATGGAATAATTTGCAACCTCCGGTTGTAAAGGTCAAATAGTTATGCGCAAAAGAATGTTTTTCTGTTATTAAGCATAAATTTTTGCAAGCACCTCTATAATTTATGCAATAAAAATCTGATAGTGATTTTATAAAATTTATTTCTTTTTAATATTGTTCAGTCGCCCTATGATCTTCAATCTTATGTACAGTTGTATTAATTGGAAAAACCAAACTATATTTAGTTGTCTATATGGCATGAATATAAAAAAATTAAATAAAGAATTATCCTTTTAGATCTCTATGTGGATTAATTTAAAAATTTAGATCTCTATGTGGCATGGAATAATTTGCAACGTCCGGTTGTAAAGGTCAAATAGTTATGCACAAAAGAATGTTTTTCTGTTATTAAGCATAAATTTTTGCAAGCACCTCTATAATTTATGCAATAAAAATCTGATTGAAAAATATTAGAAAAGATAGTTTAGTTTGTCTAAAGTACTTGGAAAAAAGTACTCTATAATTGAATATTTTAGTAAAAACATTTACAATTCAGTTTAGTTTGTCTAAAAAAATTCATTTTTCTAATATTTATAAATCTTTAAGTAATGTAATTGGAAGAGCTGAAGGCACCTAAACAGACTCCCACGCAAGCACTGGCTAGAGTTCAAGTCAAAGGTTATTCCATTGTTCACCCAGTTGGCTGAACACCATGTTCCAGGTGAAGAGTTCATACCAATATGGGATCAACTTCACATATTTGAAGTAGAAGCAGGAGAACTTGCTATTGAAGCTAGCAGAAATTACAAGGATGATGGAGAGGATGCTTCTGGTATTGAGGCTGGAGTAAAGAAAGATGGAGTCAAGAAAGATTAGTAGTTTCTAAAAGGTTTCAATTTTTGGATTTTATTAAATAAAAGTAAAAGCTACGGCCTAATAGACTATTTATTTTCTGCTGCTTAATTATTGGATACAAAATATTTTTGGTAGCCCCCCATAAATTTTCAAAAAAGATTTTGACAGTCCCTCATTCTCTCCAATACCCACATAATTGATAGAATATTTATGGATATTTTGTATAGAGGGAATGCGAGAGAGTGGGTAAAGGGGAAGGAAAAAGAGAGAGAGAAACATAATTAATATGGTTAGACTTTAAAAATATTCCAAAACATAAATGTTCCAGAAGAAAGGAGAGAAACAAGAAATATCCATACGAAGAAATATTTATTGATAGTTACAATTCATTAATGAATACAGAATATTTTTGGTAGCCTCCCATTAATTTTCATAAAAGATTTTGACAGTCCCTCACGTAATTCAATACCCACATAATTGATAGAATATTTATGGATATTTTGTATAGAGGGAATGCGAGAGAGTGGGTAAAGGGGAAGGAAAAAGAGAGAGAGAAACATAATTAATATGGTTAGACTTTAAAAATATTCCAAAACATAAATGTTCCAGAATAAAGGAGAAAAACAAGAAATATCCATACGAAGAAATATTTATTGATAGTTACAATTCATTAATGAATACAAAATATTTTTGGTAGCCTCCCATTAATTTTCATAAAAGATTTTGACAATCTGTCACGGGCCTTGAACCTTAATCTTATTTAAGTTATATAGGACCCCCAGGAACCTTACACTTATTCAGTGTTAGGCCTATGTAAATTTGTCCTTATTGGGTCTGTTAATTGATTAAATCCTTAATATAATACTGTTTTATACTATGCCTTACTATGGCTGTAGGTCAATGACCATAAAAATATTATATAATCGATGCAGCTGGCCAGCACTTTAAACATGCATTTATATAAAACATACTATTATGCATCGTGAGTCCATACAAGCTACTAGGGAACATAACCACTAGTTCCATAGCATTTACCAGAGGCATAACTTCTGCACACATATATATATACATTATACATAAAAGTGTTATACATATACTACACACTGAGAATCTGGGAATCCGATCCCACCTGAACTACACTACCAAAAGGGGGTCACTACAGTGTTCAGGTATTCCCTGTTCCTTGCCTCTGTACAATAAAGGCGAGTAAGTTAGTATTCCAGTAATTAGAAACCTGCAAGAAAGAAACTTAACAACAATGTACAATATTAATTAACCTTTGCACACCTGGTATTAAAATACTAATAACCAGTTCTTTTATTGGTTATTAGCCCCAGGTCCACTAGTATCTGCACACAAAATATGTAAGGAATGTGAAAACCAAAAGTTTCCAGTAAAGGTTATAACCTGCAAGAAAATCAACAATATAGGACCGTACATATTATCCATAAGGATGTCAATATATGCCTAGAGTACTTGAGCGCAAATCGTAGTGCTAGGAATTCGTATTATTGGCCAATAATTATGGGAGTAGCTAGTTCCCACAATTCTTTCACTCATTTGTCCTGCAATTGACAAGTCCAACTTATCCATACAAATACTGCTTTGAAAGCTTCTTAGTATTTGCCAATATCCCTTATTTTATGTACAGGAGTGAACTATTTGCTTATTTAGTGCATGTGTTAGTGCTATCTTTATAAGGTTTCATGAGTGGTTAAGGACACCTCCCCCTCTTAAGTCCATCCAGGTCTTAGCCCATCATTGTGACCTTAGGTTTCGTAGGTTCCTAACCTGTCATACTCACCGTAAATTAGACCATATTAAGGTCCATTTTACCTATAGGTACAAGTTTACAAACATGCACTTACACACTTCATATGCACTTCATAGTTTGGATTCTTACCAAACCCAATCATATAAGCTTCTCAAATAGCCATCAATACTCAAATCATATGCTTGTTAAATTTATCCATAATTCGGCCACTTGATATACAAGTATCATAGCCAAATTTATTTAACACATAAGCATACAAATTAAATAACCCTTACCTTAGATAACTTAATTTGCAAGCTTCAAGCACTTAGCCTTTTTGTCTCGGTTTCAAACCAAACTTAGGCTATCTTTTAGTAGCTTATTTCGAGCACCTATATTGATCATTTTAAGCACAATTTATCAATTTTAACACTTGAAAACAGCCTCTGAAACAACCACCAACTGCCCAGAATTTTCTGTTTCCGGTTTGCCTATCTTGTGGTTCTTTACACTTTTAATAATATAAATGCAGCCTAAATCTTGCTTTCTTATTTTTTATGCCTTATATACTCATGTATAAGCAAGATTATCACCACCAAAAGCCACCAAAATTACTGTAATAATACAGTTTATTCTTAGAAGTAACTACAATTACGGTAACCCCAAAACTTTACCCTAATGCACATTCATGGCATTCATGGGCAATTCACTTCCAAATAAATGTTCTCTTGCTTCTTAGCTTTTAAACACCAAATCATAAGCAAGATAACATCATTTAGAATTAATTTAAACCATTAAAACCAGCAGCTCCTAGCTGGAACAAAATTAATACCACAAGCTCTTAACTAATGCACCTTAAATGCACAACATGGTTTCTATGTGTATTTCACTGCCCTGCGCCTATTCTCCCACTTCCTGGCCTTCCAATACCAGTTCATAAGTAAGAAAACAACCTTCTTGAGCTACCAAAACCCCTAGAACACGAAATTATGGCTAGTTATAAAAGAATTAAACCATACTTAGCTCAACACTCATGGTTTCAGCTACACCAAAATTCCAGCCTTAGTTCTCTTGGGTTTTAGCTCATTGGCATCTCAAATTACTTCTTAAAGCTAGGAAACATATCAAACAACAATCCCAGCCATGATTTATTCCATAAAAATCGTATGAATAGTGCCAAAAATTCAAAGATGATGAAAAGTACACCATAGGAACAAAATTAACCATGGATAAGCTCATAAACACCTTCAAACATTTTGAGCACCTTTGATTTCTCTTAAAAACCAAGTCTAACATTAATTTCCAGAATTTAAAGAGCTAAACTGTAGCTCAAAAATAGGGGAAATAATAAAACCAAACTTACTCAGACAAGAAGCAAGAAATCCTAACTTAGGATAGCACAAAACTTGATTTTTCTTCAAAGTCTTGATGATTTGTGCTTGAATTTGATGGATTGGAGCTTGGATATGGTTTAGCTATGGTGTTTGGATAGAAAGAGAGGTTTTGGTGGTCTGGAGACGAAGGTGGAAGAAGATGGCCGAGCAATTAATGGGAGGTCAACTTGTGTAGGCTTTAATTGCACATGCCATGCACATGGTGCTGTCTTTGTACTCTCTAAGAAATCTGGGTTTATTCGTAACACGCTTAGAACTTGAGGACCAAAGTTGGTATTACGGCGCGCCTGGTTCCTTCACAGATATAAATACACGGCCAGTCTCAGACTTTTATTTATATTCAATTTTGACCCTACCTTTCTCAGGATTACACATAAACCACTTATAGATAATCTAGTCAATTCACAAATTCACGATGATAGAGCGGGAATCACGAAAAACTGTGATACCTCAAATTTAATAAATTCTCATGCTCTATTCAACCGTGCAATAAAAACGGGTCATTATGTGAAATGACCAAAATACCCTTCTTGGCCCGGCTTGCTTAAATGATCAATTTTACTCATTTTTAACTACTGGACCTTAAATTACCGAGACTTAGCTTGCAAATAAATTATCTAAAGTGTAATTTATTAAATTAACTAATTACCTGACTGATTAGACTTATAGCTCCGAGGGCCATCACACAGTCCCTCACGTAATTCAATACCCACATAATTGATAGAATATTTATGGATATTTTGTATAAAGGGAATGCGAAAGAATGGGTAAAGGGGAAGGAAAAAGAGAGAGAGAAACATAATTAATATGGTTAGACTTTAAAAATATTCCAAAACATAAATGTTCCAGAAGAAAGGAGAGAAACAAGAAATAGATATACTCAGGGAATTTCCATATTATCTTATGGTATGACATTATATAAACCCCCCAAAACCCAAATAGCTTTAAGCATTATATCTCTTAAAGCTAAAGTTTTGTTTGAAAGAAATTCTATATATGGCGGATGAACCAACTAATGATAGCCCTGTTTTGTCCATTGGAGATCCAGCCAGAAAGGACAATGATAAAGAGACAGGAGTTGAAGAAGGAGAAGAATACATCTTCTCGTGAGTTAAAATATATATATATTTTGTTGTTGGATAATTTTAAAATAATGATTTTGATAGCTCATAATTTTTTGTATCATAGGGATGATTCTGATAGCCTTCCAATGGAGACGCCGAAGTCAAAGTGGAGGTATTGGAGAGCAATAAACAAACTTCCTCAAACGCATTGGGCAGACTTCAAACCCAAGGTTATCGAGCTATATGCAAAATTAATGCAATTGAACCATTTTGGTCCTAGCTTTCTACCTACTTGGGATGAATTAGATGCTTTAGCGAAAGAAGCTCAGAGTTTAGCTGTTGAAGCTGGTGAAGATTTTACAGGAGAGGGAGTTTTTGATAATGAAGTTGATGAAGATGGATCTGAAGGGAAGTCTACCAATGACGATGAGTAGCAGCATAAAAGCAACATCAAAGTTTTCATCTCTTATCTTTTATTTATTTTTTATTAAGCATAAATTTTTGCAAGCACCTCTATAATTTATGGAATAAAAATCTCATAGTGATTTTAAATAAACAATTATCCTTTTAGATCTCTATGTGGATTAATTTATTTAGATCTCTATGTGGATTAATTTAAAAATTTAGATCTCTATGTGGATTAGTTTAAAAATGAAGAAAAGAATTATAATAATACAAATTAGAATTAGAATTCAAAGAATAATTATTTGTTTTTTATATATTATCTCATGTTTTATTTGACGACTCCACTATTGAGCATTATTAGATAGTTGAGTACTCCATAGATAATATATACATTCATTGTCAAAGTATTTGAATATAGATTCAAAGTGGTAATAAATACTTCAGATAACCCAAATCAAAGAGCAATTGTTTCCCAAATTCCTTTTATACTAATACCATTAATAGCGTAATCGAATATTCCTTAGTGTTGTGAGCAATAATTGTTAATTGTTTGAATATCAGTTCAAAAATGTCATGGTAATTTAAATTTTCCATAACAACTGATATCATACAACTTCCATTCCAATCTACTCCACCTTCCCTACTAATTGTTTTCGTAAACTTATATTTAAACAGCATATTATTCTGCCTTACTGAACATTTTCCTATTCTTATGCACAAAATTCAAGATATAATTATTTCAGAAAATCAATAGTATGGCTGATGGAAGGAACAATGAAGAGTACCAAAGTGGTGAGATCTATACAAACACATGCGAGGACAGTACACACGAAGACGATGTTTCAAAGAGGAAGTTCATTGAAATTATTAATATTTCTTCATCAGTTGCATACTCAACTACCAATGTCTTTTTCATCTCCAATATATTTATTTGACATTAAATTTACCTATTAATATTTTAATTTATAGGGATGAGTCTGAAAGCGTTGAACAAACAGACCCTACAACCAATTGGAAGAGCTGGAGGCACCTAAACAAACTCCCACGCAAGCACTGGCTAGAGTTCAAGTCAAATGCTATTCCATTATTCACCCAGTTGGCTGAACACCATGTTCCAGGTGGAGAGTTCATCCCAATATGGGGTCAACTTCACATATTTGAAGTAGAAGCAAGAGAACTTACTATTGAAGCTAGCAGAAATTACAAGGATGATGGAGAGGATGCTTCTGGTATTGAGGATGGAGTAAAGAAAGATGGAGTCAAGAAAGATTAGTAGTTTCTAAAAGGTTTCAATTTTTGGATTTTATTAGATAAAAGTAAAGGCTATGGCCTAATAGACTATTTATTTTCTGCTGCTTAATTATTGGATTTGGATTGAGATAAATAATATCATTATAGATAATGAGTTTGTTATGAATATAACTTTTAGTATGAATTTGCATCAATAAGATAATCATTAAAAATAATCATTTTTAATGAAATTCCAATTAATTAATAATTTTTAAAAATGTATAATTGCAAAGATGTATTAGAATCAAAATGCCAAATTTCTTGAGAAATTTTATCTTAGAAATTGAAATCATATATTGAAATAGAATATTCCTTACTGTTGTGTGCAATAATTGTTAATTGTTTGAATATTGATTCAATAATGTCATGGTGATTTAAATTTTCCATAAAAATTGATATCATACAACTTCCATTCAAATCTACTCCACTTTCCCTACTAATTTTTTTCGTAAAATTACATATAAACAATATACCATTCTGACTATCTCAACATTTTCCTATTCTATAAATAATTATTTAAGAAAATCAATTAGTAGCCTTTTTACCATTAACCATGACACCATTCCATAAAAAAAGAAAAGTAATCACAACAATTATCTACATTCCTAATTTATCATTTTAGATCCCTTTAATTACGTTGTTTAACAACTAAACTTCCTAAATTACTTCAATCAACTAATGTAAGGAAATCAATGGCCTCTAATGTGGATGCAACATTTTCTAAATAAAAGCCCACTTTTGGCTTTCTGTATTATCATTTGTGAACTAAAGGAGCCAAGTAAGTCATTCTATATTCTTTTTGGCTGAACATCTTTAAGTACTATTGATCAATTACCATGATAAAGATTATCATACTGTGCTTTCCAGATAATTCTTCAGGTTTTCATAACAGTGAGATAAAGCATCAAATTTTCTTTTACTCACTCAAACCCGCTTGTAAAGTGATTCAAACACTATCTTGATATTGATTCATTTTTTGCTTCTATTAGTTTTTTGTGGCTTATTCACTAAAAGTAATCCAAGTTCTTTTTAATTTGCAGGGAGTGGTGTCACAACAAACAAGCAAGGGAGTTATTTATTCATTCTATCGAATTTTAGCATCAAAAGGTATAATCTAGATAAAAAATTTATGCGTTTTGTCTTTCTATATTCTTTTTGTCTGCACATCTTTAAGTACTGTAAATCAATTACCATGATAAAGATCATCATACTGTGCTTTTAGGGAAATTCTTCAGGTTTTCATAGTAGTGAGAGAAAGCATCAAATTTTCTGATACTCACTCAAACCCACTTATAAGTGATTCAAACACTATCTTGATATTGATTCATTTTTTGCTTCTATTAGTTTTTTGTGGTTTATTCACTAAAAGTAAGCTAAGTTCTTTTTAATTTGCAGGGAGTGTTGTCACAGCAAAGGAGCAAGGGAGTTATTTATTCATACTATTGAATTTCAGCATCTAAAGGTATAATCTAGATAAAAAAATTATGCATTTTGTCTTTCTATATTCTTTTTTTTTTTTTTGAACATCTTTAAATATTATAGATCAATTACCATGATAAAGATCATCATACTGTGTTTCCAGATAATTCTCCAGGTTTTCATAGCAGTGAGAGACAGCATCAAATTTTCTTTTACTTACTCAAACCCACTTGTAAGTGATTCAAACACTATTTTGATATTGATTCATTTCTTGCTTCTATTAATTTTTTGTGGTTTATTCACTAAAAGAAAGCCGAGTTCTTTTTAATTTGTAGGGAGTGGTGTCACAGCAAACGAGCAAGGGAGTTTTTTATTCATACTATTGAATTTCAGCATCAAAAGGTATGCATTTTTGTAATTCAATGTCATAATAATAATTTCCGAAAGAAGATTGCTTACCTAGAATGTATAACTCCCTTTAGCCAGTTAGATCCCGTTCAGTTTGTGTTTCTATAAAGTTGAAATAGTACACATCATCATGCATGTAAACAAGAATTTTAAGAAAACAAAAAAAATAATAGTAGAGTAATGAGGGCTTATATATACAATACTTTACTCACCAACTAAATCATAAAGTTGATGACAGATGGGGTCTTTAGTATTATACGTGAGATCTCAATTTTTTCATCATATGTCCTGACAATTAATAAGATATTAAGAGATAACAGCAACAATACTAGAAAAAGCCTTTTAACATTTTATTTATTCTCAAAAAGACTAAAAAATAAGATATTAAAAAATGCCCAACAAAGTAAAAAAATACAAATTAAAGTTTATGCACTCCTTACTAAATTTAAAGAATTTTTTAGTATATAAAAATTTTCAGCATTCAAAAAATACTAAGTGAAACAATTCATGGATATAAAAAAAGTTATCTTAAAAAGCAACAAAAATAAAAGTAATGAGGGCACAATATATATATGAAGTTACTCACCAACTAAATTAGAATGTTGATGACAGATTGGGATTATCTGACCCAAAGGCTTTATACTTTGTTTTCTGTATAGACCGAATTATAAGAAAACTAATTATGATTATTGCAAAATTATATTTATAATTAGTTAACTAAAAATAAACTAACAGAATTCTCATAAACAATAACTGTTAAAAAATTACATGGGAATACAAATCCTCTAGAATCAACAAATACAAGTCCTATTTTAGATGGATATAATGCCGTGAAATCATAAGAACATATTAGATCAACTAAAGACATTTTTGGGATAGACTATAGAGGGAGCATGATGCAACAAGACAAAGATAATTAGAATGCCAAATATGTTTGCAATAATAGAGAAAGGCTAACCTCAAAGAAACTTCATCATGGACCATATGAAGAAGGTTTTCCAGGTTCAAAGTCTCAATAAGTATAAACAATAACCGAGCTTTAGCACAGTAGGATGAATACAAGGCTTCAGTTGATATTTCCAGCTTTCCGAAGTTACCAGATCCAGACAAGATACCCTGTTGCGTTATACCTTTTTTCAGCTCAGAAGTAGACTCATAAAGAGTTTAAAAACCTAAGCATACAAAGCATAACAATATACCTTGTAGAGCAACCACAATCTTTTCCACTTTTCACTGTTGCGAGCATAAAAAGATTCATAATACAGAAGGAAGATAATGTCCAAAACCAAATTGTCTTCATTTAGTGTCTCCTCAGCCCACAAGGTGAAAACATCAACATCCTGCTAATCATTGCTAGAAATTAAATCAGGGTAGGAAACCCCAGTACAGCTGAAGGAATGGTGTCGCGGAGCGGGGCCCCAGTGCCCCTAATCTTGTAGGCTCTTAGGGATTATGAATCCCACTAGTTACTATTGGCTAACTATTACTTGTCAATATAAATTAAACAATTTATATGCAACTAGTTTCTTAGCCTACTCAGTTTAAGTTATGCATGCTTCTGTCCTGGCAATGCAAATGAATTTTATAAGTCGTGGATTAAAAAAACATTGCTCGAGCATTTTACTAAAACACATATAAAACGTGCCAAGACCTTGAAAATACTGGTTGCTTTAACTACAAGTAACAGTTTGTGCATACATT